>OZ005656.1:99103116-99559116 GCA_963930645.1 Salticus scenicus
TGCCATAATCAGATACATTCCTGAGGGGGGCTGCCGCCCCCTTCAACCCCCTGCTGTATCTCTCTTTGTATACCTATTTGTATATCATATAAAGTGTTACGGAATTGTAAATAATTGCATTTATTTTTGTATAAATTCTTTCACAGAGGCTTAGTAAGTCGATAAAATGCTAATTTTGTGCATATCTAGTCGTTTTAGCGTAAAATAGCCTAATTTTCTTTTAAAAACGCATTAAAAAGCTCCAATGAGGGAAGAAATGGATTTGGTGCCAAATTTGGCGATTTTTACGGCGACCTTGGCGAGAAAATCCTTATTAGGGATATACCAAATATGATAGCTCTAATCTTATTGGCTGATGAGATACGAGAATTTTCCAGAATGCGATACGAGAATTTTCCAGTCTGTGTTCGATAGAAAAGTATAAAAGGAGCATTTTTTTAGCCAAGGCGGCCAATCTCAGATCTGTGTCAGTTTCGTCAAATGCTTGCTTTGCTTTGAGCCGCTTTGAATGAGACTTGCTTTATGTGCTATTGATAAACAGTTTGTACAGTTGTTTTGCTGCTGTTTCAGCTATGTTTACTGGTTGAATTGAAGATGATACTTGATTTATAGACCTGTATTTTTCTGGAACTTCCTGTGAATAAATAACTGAATTTTTGCAAGTTTCGCCTTTCATTCTCGGACAACTTACGAACCCCCAAGTACGTAACAATATGTATTCTTAATAAACGACGGTCTTGTATTATTTCCCTCAAATTCATAAATACCAAATTTCATAACTATCAAATTTTATACAAAAAAAAAAAAAAAAAAAAAAAAAAAAATTACATAGCATATCGGAAATATTTTTTGTAACCTTTAAACTAATTATCAATTCTATGCCTACAATTTTCAACAGGAAAACATGCTTTTAAAATTCTAATAAAATTTCATTATATTTGATCGGGTGTAACCATGTTAAAATACACTTTTAAGAAATACCGACTATAGACCGTAATAGTACGAAATTCCTTTATGTATCCCAGAAAAATAGCCACAGTCATTATAAACACCAATAATAAGAATAAACCTAATTAATTATAACACATTAATTTTTCAAACTAATTTGACATCATTTGGATGATTACAGTACATACTCGGAATTATTTTGTGTGGTCCCATAAATTATTTAGTCTATACATAACCTTTTTTAAGAGTAAACATGATTTTAAGCATCTTTATAATGTATGTTAACTTTTTTAAGTTCAATTCAGCATAAACGCATTAAAATGCGCGCTTAAATTAAACATTTGTCCATAGGCTCTAATGTTACGAAATTCTTTCGTGTGTCTTTGTAAACGAACTATAAACACTGTATACACCAGTAAAAACTATTCAGCTTATTTTGCGTTTAAAATTAATAATTGTTCCAAATTTAACATCGTTTGGATGACTACGTGACATTGTCAGAAGACTTTTGTAAGGTCCTGTACATTAATTAGAAAGCTTAAGAGCACAAATTTTCTTCAAACAACATAAGTTTAAGCATCTTACTCACGTACGCTAGTTTCATTTTCTTCATTGCAAAGTAATGATATTAAAATGCGTTTAAACGAAATTCACCCCATACGCCGTAATGTTAAGAATTTTGGCGTGTCCCTGTACACAGTTTATAAAAAATGTAGCAAAAAAAAAAATTATACAGCTACTTACATGCAAAGCTGGAACGTGTGCGCCAATTTGAAAGTCAATCGAAGGATTTTTGCGGCCGCTATTGCGGTACATACAAATTCTTCCCATAGGCGGCAAAAATAAGAAAAACTTTGGCGTGTCCCTGTACACGAACGACAAATGGAATTCACACCTAACACTATAATGCTAATTCCGTTGGGCTCATGAATATGTGTACCAAATTGCAAGTCAATAGCGTTATTTTGGGTGCCGCTATCGCGGTACATACAAATTCTTCCCATAGGCCGTAATGATAAAAAAACTTTGGCGTGTCCTTGTACACGAATTACAAATGGAATGCACACCCAAAACTATACAGCTAATTTCGTGGGGATCATGAACATGTGTACAAAATTTCAAGTCAATAGCGTGATTTTTGCGACCGCTATCGCACGACAGACAGACAGACAGACGGACAGACGGAACCCAAAATCCTTTTGAGTTTCAACAGAGGGCCTCCATTGACGTTTCGGCAAAAATTGGAAGTCAATAGCTTGATTTTTGCGGTGGCTATCGCGGTACATACAGATTCTTCCCGTAGGCCGTAATGATAGAAAATCTTTGGCGTGTCCCTGTACACGAACTACAAATGGAGTACATGCCAAAAACTATACAGCTGATTCCGTTGGGCTTATGAACATGTGTACCAAATTGCAAGTCGAAAGCGTGATTTTTGTGGCCGCTATCGCGGTACATACAAATTCCTCCCATAGGCCGTAATGATAAGAAAAACTTTGGCGTGTCCCTGTACACGAATTACAAATGGAATACACACCCAAAACTATACAGCTTATTTCGTGGGGCACATGAACACGTGTACCGAATTGCAAGTCAATGGCGTGATTTTTGTGGCCGCTATCGCGATACATACAAATTTCTCCCATAGGCCGTAATGATAAGAAAAACTTTGGCGTGTCCCTGTATACGAACTACAAATGGAATACATACCAAAAACTATACAGCTGATTTCATGGGACTCATGAACATGTGTACCAAATTTCAAGTCAATAGCGCTATTTTTGCGGCCGCTATCGCGCGACAGACAGACACAGCCCAAAACCGTTTTGAGTCTCAACAGAGGGCCTCCACTGACGTTTCGGCAATAAGCATATAAAAACTTAAAGCGATTTTTTTAATCATACCTGATAATTTTTCCAAATGCCTTAGTCTGTTTATAGATGCACGGCAAAGCTTTTGATACGCTGGAGAAGAGAATAAAACTTTCATGATTCTCCCTTCATCATAGTGCGATGAAAATATATTTCTGTTTCTTAATTCTGATTCCTGAAATGATCATTATCAATTTAAACTAATATTTCTTTTATAATTATTTTAAGTTATAAATAATAATAATAAAGTAAAAATACATTTTTTAACAGTAGAAGCTTTTTATTGTGGACTCCTAAAAATCATAAAATAAAAATTTATCCTTGCAAAGGTATGCTATAAAGAAATAAAAGTTTCAACACTAAGAAAAATATAGAGGAAAATATAGATATTTCTCTTTTAAAAGAAATAATTTTTTTTTAAATATTCAAAATACTTTAAAAATTATTCGAGACCAATATTCTTAGTTATTAGTTTTTGTATAAATATTTGTTATGACATTATTTTCAAAGGTCTTGAAAGCATTTTAATATATTTTGAATATTTGAAAATTTTTATTTCTTGTAAAAGAAAAATATCTATATTTTTCTCTAGAAATTCTTAGTGTTGAAACTTTTATGTATTTATAGCATACTTTTGCAATAATAATTTTTTATTTTATGATTTTTAGGGCTCTACAATAAAAAGCTTCTACTGCTAAAAATTCTATTTTTTATTTAAATTTTATTTTGTGCTTTTTAATTACAAAAGAATATGAAGGCTTCTATAAACAACTAATCAGAAGTTCTTAGGACACTGTGTAAACATAGAAAGATTTTCTTTTATCAACTCACACATTTTTCAATTAATTATCTGCAAAAATTAACACATAGGCCCTTGTAGGATCGATTTATCAGCATGACACTCAAACCAAAAGTCAAAGAACAGTGAAGAAAATTCCTGGAATATGCAATAAAAATCTAACAATACATATGCAAAAAGTTTTTTTTTTAAGGAAAATATGATGAATATTTAAAAATTTTCATTTCTTGCAAAAGGGAAATATCGATATTCTTCTTTAAAATTTTCTTATTCTTGAACTTTTATTTTTTTTATAGCATGTCTCCGCAAGAATAAATTTTTATTTTATGCTTTTTAGGGCTCCACGATAAAAAGCTTCCAGTTTTTTTTTTTTTTTTTTTTTTTTTTTAACAAGTTTTAAATTTGTGCGTTTCAGTAACTCAAAAAAAAAAAGCTTCTTAAAAAACTAATCGAAATTTCTTAAGATACTGTGTAGACAATGAAAAATTTTTTTTTAATCGTTGACATCTTTTCAATTTATTATCGGCAAATTTAACACATCGGCCTTCGAGGATCGAACCCACGACCATCACGTTAGTGGCACGTCGCTGCAACCAACTGAACTAACGAGTGACAAAAAAAAGTTGCTTACATCTATATAAAACTGGGGGTCTTGTTAAATACTTATTCTGTGCTTTTTAGTAACTAGATAAAAAGCTGTTCAAAAAATACTCTTCAAAAATTCTTTGAATACTGAGTAGACAATGAAAAATTTTCTTTTATTAATTAAAACCTTTTCTATTAATTATCTGCAAAACATAACACCTTGGCCCTTCGCACTCACGACTCCCGCGTTATCAATACGGCGCTCTAACCAACAGAGCCGACAAGAGATAAAATGAAATGCTTGCATTTTCTTTTTTTTTTTGCGCGAAACAAAGACACGATGAGAAAATCCAATTTCAGTGAAAAGCTTCTAACGAATAGTCATCTTATTTGAATCGTTTTAGGAAACATTTTTTAATGAATTCCTTGGAAATGCTTATCTCAAATTATAAAACAACTGTAAAAGTTATAAATTTTAACAGATACGTACAAGACTTATTAAGGTGAATATAAACTTTTAAGTGTATACGATTTCGAAAACATTACATTTGCCCCAACAAGCAATCAAATAATTATAATAAAAGGGATCAATTACTTTTTATACCAATGTGTTACTTTTTTTTTTTTTATGATGCCGAACATCACAATAAAAATGTACACATTTTCACCATTATCAATATTTACGTATTCTGTTAAATAAAGAAATAAAAATAATAATAAAATAATTAAAAAGAATGTGCTTCGAATTATTTATTTTATTTTATTTTATTTTATTTTATTTTATTTTATTGTTTTTTAATGACTTAATATATACAATATCTACCAATAAGTATTTGGTAACTTTTGAATTTAGACGTTTAGTCAAATATCAAGAAAATCACTTTACGAATTATCTCGAAACTTTGGAGGAATAAAAATAAAAATCATGTTATACTTCACATATTTCAGCAGAAGTTTTTCCCAGAAGAGAAAAGAGGGGCCAGTAAAAAATTAAATAAAAATCAAATTGTTTTAGATAACACTGTAAAAATGTAATACTTGAAATATGTTTAGCCTGTAGCATGTGACTAAGAGGCATTTTTAATTATTTGTATAAAGTTTTATCAGAATACGACATATATTCATGGAGATACAACGGTTTCTTTAAAGCCATTTTGCTGGTCTTCATTATATGATATGGACAAGCGTAGTATATTTCTTTGTAAGTAATCTTACCTCAGGTTCATCCAGTCCAATTAGGCATATTTTTAAATTAGGAAATCCTGAAGCGTGCCTTGCAGCTGCACTTCCAAAGAATCCGGCACCGATAATGCACAAATCATAAATAGTCTCTTCCATTTCTTCACTTTCTTCCCTGAAATGACAAAATTAAAAATCTTTCGAACGTTTGCATTAATAAACTTTGCACACTAATTAAACTTTGCAAGCCAAGGAAATAAACTGAAAAAAGTACGAAAAATGTCAACAATAATTAGTGGTTGAAACAACTCAACACGAATAAATAGGCATCAGGCAATTAAAAAAAAAAAAAGCGCTCAAAAGAGCGGCAACATATTGAGAAGTAACGTTTAATAAAGGATTAATTCTATTTAAAAAAAGAAAGAAAAGAAAAGACAGTAAAATCATACACCACTGTTAAAAAAGAAATAATTCCTCATAATTTTAAGAAATGAAAAAATATTAAATTTTTTATGTCATTGTTTTAGTAACAACTATACTAACAAAGGAAATCTGGGTATTGTGAACAAACAGATTAGACTACTTTTTTAAATTAAAACCGTTAATAAATATTACAGTTCTGGAATTAGGAATATAATTTTATATTCTTTGTAAATGAGTACCAAAATGCTAATAATTACGATGAATAATTTCTCTGACTTACAAAACTGAGTTTTAAACATATTTACATGATTTGAGATCCCATGAATAAGAAATTAGGTTTTTAACGGTTGTTTTGGGAGGGGGTCTTTGTATCTATGAGTATGTTATGAGCATAAATTAAAAAAAAAAAAAAAAAAAAAAAAAAAAATCAGATAGAAGTCCGAATTCGGCATTCTAAATTTATTTTATACGGAAATGTGGCACAAATTTTCTTTTAATCAGACAAACGATCCGTCTGCAGGGATATTAAAAAGGATTCAAATACATTACATTTATGGGCGAAATTTTTGTATACTGAACTAAAAGATGGAATTAACATACTTTTTTTTTTCATACAGAATATGGTATGAAAAGTATTCCCCTGTCGGGTTAAAAAATAAATAAATAAACGGATGGATTAGGATTATGGTTGTAAACGGCTCCAAGTACGAAGTGTATGTCATACATTTTTATGCTCTATGCCAATTTAATGTACAATACGTGGTGCCTTTACAATTTATAATCGATATACAAGGATCCAAAATTAATCGAATAGGTTTAAAAGAATGATGTGTGCAAAAATTCTCTGGATAATTTCAACAGAAAGAAAAAATAACAATAATAATTTATTTTTTTTTTTTTTTTTTTTTTTAGGACTGAGGACTATTAGTCTCAATCTACGGATTTTTACGATACCAGTTTTACGATAGTTGGACATTTATCGAAATTGAAAATTTATCGAAAATATAATTGAATAATTTGAAAGCGATGTTATAATTTGAAAAGACAAAAAAAAAAAAAAAAAAAAAAACTAATAGTCCTCCTAAATTCTATTTTTGCCATAATTTCAACATTTTTCTTTCTTTCTTTCTTTCTTTTTTTTTTTTTAAGAAAAAGAAAGAAAAAATAATAATAATAATCATTTTCGAAACGGACAGTATCGAAAAAGTTTTTTTTTTTAAATAATTTTGAATTAGAAAATAAAAAGTGCGCGGGCAAAATGAAATAAAAATAAAACAAGATAATTAAGTTTGAGTTTGAGTTGGTAATATTTTTATTTTATATTTGAAAAATATATAAAATATATATTAAAAAAAAAAAAAAAAAAAAAAAAAAAAAAATAGGTGTGCCGAAGCATGCTGTTGCTTTTTGAATTTAAAGAAACTGGCCACGGAAAGTTTCCTGGAGAACATTTTTAAATAAGCTTTAAGAAGGTATTTGGTAAAATATAAATATTTTTAAACTAAAATTTCTGGTGCTATTTTACTAATTCAAAACAACACGAATTTTGGGTACATCTAAAAGTAATACTTAATCTCATTTTAAAAATAAGAATTTTTTTTTTTTTTTTTTTTTTTTTTGTATGAATGTAGCAAAAATTTTCAAAAAGAGGCAGGGGTTGTGGAAGCTTCAACATTTCTCACACAGAAAAATCTGTCAAACAAAACAAACATATTTCTAAAACTATTTTAAGTCATTTTTAAAGTATATTACATTTTAAAGTATATCCAAATGATTAAATATAGCACTTCATATGCTTCAGTTTGTGATATGTCTGTTATAATGTTGTGTAAGAGATAGTAGTGTGAGTGACACACCAAATTACTGTACATGAATACTTTGTAACGTACGTAACGTACATGAATATTTTTCTTTATATACGTATCCTTCAATGAAAAATGAGTTTTTGTATTTTTCAAAATATACTGTTTATGAAGTAGCTGTATTTGGAAAAATGTATGAAATGCTTGATAATCCGTTATCATAAGAAAATTCGTTAAAATATTAATAATAATTAGTTTAAATGAAATATTAATATTTATAAATTATTAAATAAATATGTTAATTTCTTAAATGCTGTCTAAAACAAAACCATAACATTAAAATATTTCTGTAAATAAGAATAATAATAAAAGCATAATATAAACTTAATTATTAGATACTTAACACATCAGAAGAAATGTTAACTTACTTGATTTTCAAATATTTACAAAAGATAAATTATTTGCACAAATAATTTCCCAGTAATATTTTTAATAACAAAATAATCCTTAGGTTTAAATACCTAAAAACATTTTTAGTTTGTGGTGATAAGAACAACAGTTGTTAGTTTTCTTTAGTCAAATGTTATCTCTTATTTTTATCTTTTTTCCGGAAAAGTTCTATTTCTTTTATCTGATAACCAGATAGTTTTTGATTAAATTTTGTTTGTTACCTTGCAGTATAGTGACACCTTTCCTTTCCTTTTTATTTATTTATTTTTAAGTGATAGAATTCTTAAAAATTCTTAGAATTTTCGATTTTTTTTATTTTAGTGAATTTCTCAAAATTTATCATTCTAAATAAAAAAAAAAAAAAAAAAAAAAAATACACAATACCTGAATTTTCAAGTGTATTGTAATGGCTACTTGAACAATGGACAAAAATAAATAAATAAAAACAAACAAATTTATAGACTGTCCATTTTTATTCACATTTTCCCCCTCCGGAAATATTTAAATGAAATTTATATCAGTTATAAAGAAATGCATATATGTTTATAATCATCGTATTTTTACTTTCTTCTATATGTATATATAGAGAAAGTATTGGATTCATGAAAATTTTCGATCTCCAGTTTTCGATGGATTTACACATTTTGGGATGTCCTGCAAACTATTTGACTTTTTTTAGAAAATGTCTGTCTGTCAGTCTGTGTGTGTGTATCACAAATTTTGTGGACGCTGTATCTCACGAACCAATGAACGAAATTTAACCAAACTTGGTATTTTGTTGGACCCTGACATAAGCTGGTGCTGATTAGCTTTGTAGAACAATGGCTCAAGAGGTGGCGCTGTGACCGCATTTTTTCTAAATTTATAACATTTCAGTATAGGACAAATTTTCGTATAAATGTACATAAAGAGAGTTATTTTAATCGCGTGATTGTAAAATTATTATGAATTATTAATAATTATAGTAGTTAGCTAGGAAAAAAAATGTGCATGTGGAGGCATCGTTCCCCCCCCCCCCCCTCCTGGAGCAGAAGTACCCCCCCCCCCCGGGGGGAGTAAATTTTCAATATGGGTATATTTCAAAAGATCTCGTCAATACCTTTAAAACGAATGGTTGAACGACAGATCTGTGATAATTTGATAAAAATCAACTGCATTTATAATGGAAAATAATTTGATATTTTAATAAATAATTTGTTTTGAATAAATTTTGTGTAAAATTATATAGAAGAAAGTCATGTGGTGGCCACATCATACTAGTTAAGATATGCATTTCGCAGAAAATTTTGCCATCCCATTTGCCATAAAAAAGATCTCAGCCATCAATTTCGTGGATTTCTCATTCAGAAACCAGAACTTCCAGTCTTGCAATAATTTTTTTGTGTCACACCTATAAGTCTCTTGTTGACTTAATATATATATACACACACATACATACATACATCAGCGGCATACACGAATTTTTATTTACGTTTCCACTACCTGGGGATTTATTTTTATTGCACATAATTATATTTTAGTTTAAATTGAAGTAATAATAATAATAGTAATAATAAATAAACAAATAAATAAATGTTAAATATGCTTCAAATAGAAAATTCTAAGATTATTTAACTGAGAAAAATATGTATCTCACTTATGCAGATTTATAGAAATACTAACGGTACTAGGCATGCCTTTCACAATAGACAATTTTTTTATATAAATCATTAATAATCTTGATAACATGCATAAATTTTGATAATTTTTAAGCAATTTAACATCATTGAAAGAAATTTTAAATAATTGAGATTTCTGAACTTTATCCCCAATACCTTTTGTTATATTATAAAAAATGAGCTATAAAATTTTCATATTATGTTTTTGAAATGGAACATGGCATAGTAAATTTTTATAATATCTTCACTAATAATTTCAAGCCTATAAAATATACATTTATAAAAATTAGAGAATGACCAAACAAAAACATTCTCCAGTTTTATCGAAAGGAAAGAATAAAAGTTTTAAAATGAAGTACCTGTTTTGTTAAATGATGTTTATCGATTCAATCAATTCATCCTTTAAACATTGTTTAAATTCTTTTCTGAATTTTTTTGCTGAAAATCTTATTTAATTATTGAAAAGTTCTTCAATCAATTTGTTACAGTATGCACAAAAAGCAAGCTTTTTACTAGAGTTCCAACACAGTACTTTTCTTTTTATTTATATCTCAATTTTACTTCTACTTTATTTACTTATATGAAGCTTTCACTTGACGTTTCATGAATACTACTTTTTCTGTATAGCTTTGTAATTCTTATTAATTATTAATTCATTATTAATGACCTGTTGGTAAGACATTGAAGCTTGCATAATAAATAAGGGATATCGCATGAATAAACAATTAAATATAAATGACAGAAAAAGCGAAATTTCTTTTTTTTTTATCACTTCAACGATATTTTTCTTTTTAGTTGCTTTTATTTCTTAACTCTTTGATGCCTATTTTTTTTAAACTCACAAACACAAATATTATTTATATTTGCGAAGAGAAAAATTCTATTAAAACTAAAAACAATAATTTTTAATATATGTGTTGTCTAGTCACAAAACCGGCCAGCTCCTCAAATTCTAAAAATGTTTATTTATTTTTTTATTTTTTTCATTTCTAAGTAAACGTTTTCACCATTTGTAAAAAAGAAACAATGCCAAAACTGATCCATTCCTATGTTATTTGCGTTTGAAAATCACGATATGCTGAAAAAACGGTCCAATCCTAAGTCTGGAGAGTTTCAAAACCAATCATCTCCATATCTGTGAGATTGTGATTCTGCTCCACTCGACTAAAATAGCACATTTGTTTATTAGGCTAGTGTTATCGTGTTTTCTCTCGTCTGTGAAAACTCTTTCTTGGTGCACACAAAGTTCCTAATAATTCAATTTCGTGTTTCCTTCGATGTTTGAGAAGTTTGTAGAAGTACCTTATAATCGATCAAGGATAAGGAAAAGTGACCCTACGACGTAGTAAAGGAACAGAGCAAAAATTCAAAGATAATGTACTTTGCAATACTTTGTAATGACGTAATATTAATTGATAGCATAAGAGTATTTTAGTTACAGGCCCCGATCATGAAAAATGGGGTCCTTGGGCAAGCGAAGATGGGAATCCTTTGTATCCATCGCAACATCATTCATACACAACAAATGATTTGTCATATGTACATTATATAAAGAATATTTTTGAGGCTAGATGTTTATAAATTTTAATATTTTTTACATTATTAATTACTATTAATGTTATGCAGCTACACACAATTGAATATAAAATGGCTTTGTTCTGCTGATCCCTTCCTGATATCAAGTCTGACAGGCGATAACAAAAAAGCTCTGTATAATAACATGTTTAATTTACAGACATCACATCACATATGAATTTAGTAGTCATAGATTTGTCGGCTTTGGATTGTCGCTCTACTCCTACTGTCATTTTTTTCACACTAGGATTATTTATAACAGGTCTTCCGACTAAATTGAATTTCAAACCATACAAACCATTTCAAATTACGAGCATCCTTGCCTGAACTGGGACACAAAACAGGAATTGTTGATTCAATTCCAAAGTGTTCACTATTTAGGCACTAAATGAGCCAGTAGAAATAGAAAAAGCAAAATATATCCAAAACGTAAAGTTTCATTTCGATAAAAGTTAGTATTTTTTAAAGAGAAATTTTATATATGTGTACATAACATACACTCCGCGACAAAAAGATAGGTACGAAAGGTTTTTTCTTTAATTTTTCATAAAATAACGTTATCTAAATTGTGCTTATCATTTATTATTATCATTAAATAACACTATTTGAAGACTAATTTTTTTTTTTTTTTTTTTTTTTTTTTAAGACCAATTTAGAAAAATTTTAAGACTAAAATTTTTTAATTTCAGACTACACTCCGCAACAAAAAGATAGGTACAAAGTTTTTTTTTTTTTTTTTTTTTTTTTGAGTACGATTATTTTCAATGTGAATATTTTGAATATGATACAAATATTTAGTATGTTTTTGATATGATAATATTTTGGTATGATAATAAATGATCAGCACAATTTAGATAATGTTATTTTATGAAAAATTTAAAAAAAACTTTCTACCTATCTTTTTGTCGCGGAGTGTATATATATATTTAAATTTTCATTGAAATGAAAGGGAATACTTTGCAATTAATTATTATGGCTTTTGGGGGCCCCTTATTGTCCGGGGCCCCTGGGCAAATTCCCGGCTTGCCCATGCGATAATATGGGCCTGCTTAGTTAGCCTATTATGATTAATTAATAAAATGTTATTAATTTAATAACATACCTATTATGATTCAGCAGGTTATAGCGACATGTTCATCTGTTTACAATTCGAATGATTTCCCACTGCATCGAAGAATAGCATAATAGTAGCTCCCAATATTCACATTAAATTTAACTAAAATTAAATTCTGGTTTGTTGCAAAACCGACCAACTCCAAAATAAGTTGTAAAGGTGTCCAAATCCAAAATAAAAATTGAATAATCCTTTCCCACCACGTGCCCCTTTCACCTCATTACGAGTTTTCAAATATACTGCCCTAACGATTATAAAATTAACGAGTTTTAATTCCTATCTTATTTTGGCTAAAATGGGCAAAACTTCCGTTCTTTCGCAAAGTTTTATTTTCTAGAGACGGTCTATTTTGTAACTAGACGGCATATATAATTACTTAATATAATTTTTAAATAGAAGTATTTTAAATAAAATAACAATTGGCAGCAAAAAATAAAAAGCTTGTATACGTAGTATGTTTTCCCTGTCACATTACTCTAAAGACTTTAATACTTTCAGCCATCAAATTTCGTAGATTTAACCCGTAAGTAGTCGCTATAAACAGCGCCACCTATTACAGATTGCGTATTTTTTATTTAACTGTCACCAATAATTTTAAGAAGTGATGTGATCGACGTTTCTTCGATTTTATTCGCGTTTTTTGTATATCAAATGCCACTTCTAAAAATTTTTGGTGGCTATTGAATAAAAAAATATGGCAACACTGAAGGATGGGCGGCAAATCGACCAACTAGCGACTACTAACGGGTTAAAGCATATTATTTTCGATTTAACTACTCCAATTTAATATCAACTACCACCGAAAATTACAATAAAAATTAAAAGAATAGAAATTAAAGATTTTTTACAACTTAGTCATAGAAGCAAAATGTTGCACAAAAATTCTGGGATAAATCTTATAAAAACATACGTTTTATATTATTTATACAACTATGCTTCAAAGACTTAACTGAGTTGGTGAAGAATTTACTTCAAATAAATAAATTAGTAAAGTTTTCAAAAATATGAAAGGAAATTTTCATTTAATGTGTTTGTTATAATAATATTTTTTAAGTGTTTAAATTTTGTTGTTTTAAAAGCATATGAAAATGCAATGAATAAAAATAAAGAAAAAAGTAAATTTAAATTTTTGTTGATTCATATATTTTAATTCATCGTTATTTTCAATATTTAACATAGCCAATGATAAATGATTTACATTTACTTCAAAATAAATAATCTTCTTTAAAATATTGGAAATTTTCATTCAATATGTTAACATTATAACGTTTGCAAATTTTTCCTTACATGCTTCGGTTCCGTTTTTTTTTTTTTTACCACTGATTATTTCACCACTATATATAAAATGTAGTCGTGTCTAATATATTATAATGATCAATTGCAATAAAAGATAGTATGGTAATATAATAGTGGTAAAATTAGGGAAAATGCGGAACAATGTACGCTATTTTGAACAGCAAACACGTTCTTTGACGTTTCTGTAAAACGTCACATTATTTAAGTAAAGAATTTTACATTTACGCATTTACGTTACTTAAATTTAAACTTAGAAATCGGCGCGGTAAATGCCACTTGCGTACACATACACCGACGGCACTTAATGGCCCTCTTCACTCACTGCCGCCGAAAGCCGAAGCTAATGTTATTCTATGGGAAATTTTTCTTTACAAAAAACTTATTAACTAATACATATTTTTAAATTCTGTTTTCACATTCTAAAAATTCCCAGCTGTTAAATTGACGGACCTTTTTTAAAAAATTATTATTTTATTTTATTTTTATATTTTATTTTGAAGCTGCAAAATACGAATTTTCAATATGTGAATTTTTTTCATTTTTCATTTTGCAATTTCAAAATAAAATATTAAAAATTAAAAAAATACATTTTTGAAAAAGGTCCGTCAATTTAACAGTTGGGAATTTTCTGAATGTGAAAACAGAATTAATTTAAAAATATGTGTTAGTTAATAAGTTATTTGTAAAGAAAATTTCCCCATAGAATAACAATGTCTCGGGCTACCGGCGACGGTAAGTGAAGAGGGCAGTTAAATAATGAAACAAGAATACTCAACAATATTCTTTTAAATAATGCCACGTTTCTTAGGAAAACATAAAAGTGTTGGTTGCCTTTTTTATTAAAGGAGAATTCTAGTTTTCGCTACAAAAGTGTTACAATATTAGGTACCCTTAAACGGTAGTAAATATCAGCAAAAAAAAAAAAAAAAAAAGATCAGATTACAAGAACTTGAAAAATATTTTATTTCAAAACTTGTACATTTTAAAGATATTAGAAAGGTTTTAACTGTCTATTAGGATTCTTAGGATAATTGTACATTTTTAATTTAATTTTTTTTTTCTTTACACATGAAGGGAATGCACAGTCGCGATTTTTTTTCCCACAGTAAAAAGCAAAATATATTTTAAGGTGACGTCATGGGGATAAAATACGTTGAGAGTTAAACGGTATGTAACGTGTAAGCGCAGTTGCAGAAAAAGTGTTATTTGTGTTAACCACGAGATTTTTCTTTCTTATGCCATACAGTAAAAGATGAAAAGATTAACTTTAAAATAGATAAACAAGCTGTATCAAAATATAAAAGAAAATTTTCTTTAAAATTATTCCGCAATTATATTTCTTATGCATTGGTAATTAAAAATTTGCAGTATAAAGAACATATAAATAAATGTGGTATCTAATAAATCAAAATTTCTTGCAATGTACAGTGTAGGATAAAAAAAAAAAAAAAAAAAAAAAAAAGGCGCTCTGCAAAAAAAATTGACTTGTACATTTTTACTTTAAAATAACTTCAAAACTAATGATTTGAAACAAATAGAATTCTCATATTTGCGTATTACCAAAGAGAAAGGTAAAATTATACCTATGCATATTTTTGATTTCCTAATTCGTTTTATTACACTTTATGAAGTACAGTCGGTAACAAAAGTATCCGAACACTAGCAAAAATTCCTATGTAAAAAAAGTAGAGTTATTACTGTTTTGTTAAATAAATCCTTGTCAAATCATGTTCTTAGTCAATCTAAGAACATGATTCAGATACTTTTGTTACCGACTGTACTCAATAAAAATCTATATAAAACTTTCTTTTTAAATATCATATAATAAACATGTATACTTTGTATATTCTATTGCGATTTATTATATGAGATAAACACATTATATTTTAATATCGGAAATAAAACTATTTATTTGTTAGATCTAAGCAATTACTTAATAAAATTATATATTCTGCATTCGGTAATTCCACCTTTGTATGAAATTACTGCTTTAATGCGCAATAACATAGTATTATGCAGTTTTTTAGCATAAACCTCAGAAATTTTACTGTGCAAAATGTTATAATTTTTTTTTTCTAGTTCTTGCAAAATTGTGGGCTACAAATTTCGAATCCCCCCCCCCCTTCTTTAACAGACTAAACATTTTCGAGCGAATTGAGATTAAGACAATTTCCAGGTGTTGTAAAGAAGAAATGCTATGATATTCTTTGTGGGATTTAACTTGAAAAAAAAATATGATTATTTACTGAATTATAGGTGCTCATGGGAATGGGTAGGTAATTTTAAAAATTTGAATCAAATAAGCGTATCACAGACGCTGTATAGCAAGGGGCATTGCCATCTAGAAATACGGATTATGAAAAAGTCTGAGATAACTCAAAAATAGTCGGTCAAGCACCACTTTTATAATGTCAGTCCTTTATTTCCAGTTAATTGATATCTTGAGCATAAAAATTTTCCTGACTCCTTGAAATTTTATCAACCTCTGTACCATAATGTACCGAAAATTTGTCACTGTTTTAAAAGTGAAATTTTCATTAAATAGGCCACCTTTTCGTCGTCCTACTAGCTTATTTCCAACAACTTAAAATAAATTCAAATTGACTCATTAGAGAAAACCAGATCAGCCAATATTTAACTGATAACTTTTTAATTTTTTCGTCAACTGAAGTCTTGTTTTTTTTTTTTTATAATTTTTTTTAATAATAGCTTTCTTTTCTTTTCTTCCTTTCTTTTTATTTTTTATTTTTTTTTATTTTTTTTTTATTTTAAACGGATCTTTTCGATTTTAGACTGTTTTTTTTAATTGCTCTGCACTGTTTTTGTAAAAATTATTTTGCTAAACACTTTTTTTTTTTTTTTTTTAACCTTTTCTGAACATGATACAAATCGATTTTTTAAACATTTGCTTTTTAACTTGCGGATAATTTTAATAAAAATATAGAATTATTATTATTATTATTATTATTTTAAAGAGAATCATATCTGGCATATTCTCGTATTGAGGAAAGTTAGTGTTCACTGCTCTGCTAATCGTCACTCCAAAGTGACAAAATATGGCTGGAATTTAGTTTTCTTGAAAATTCCTTGAGCGATTTCGATAAATATTTAAGGTTTGGGGTTTTGTTAGATGACAATTCAAATTGAATTTTCTTCACCTTCAGAAAAGTTAGCGTTCACAATTAACCTTCAAGCCGTCTGTTGCAAAACTAGGCAGAAACTTTCTAGGAAATGGCACAAACGGTTTTAATAAAAACTTACCATTATGATTATTTTTTTTTTTTTATATATAAGAAACCCATCTTATTTATCCTTATCTCTTATATTATTAAAATCTGTTCGCGTGTGTGCGTGTGTCTGTCCGTCTGTCTGTAAGAAATGGTTTGAAGCAGCTAAAGCTCGGCCGCAAATGGTCGGGGGGATGGGTTAACTCTGACAATTACCAATGGATGATATCTCAAAATCTGATAGACTTCGGACCACTTTTAGGGTGTGCAAAATGGAAGTTTCAACAAGATAATGCTCCCAGTCATAGATCTAAATCAACAAAAAAATGGCTTAAAAGAGAAAAGATTCATGTTATAACTTGGCCAAGTAGAAGCATTGACCTAAGCGCCATAGAAAACACGTGGGTTTAAATTTGTCTCGCCAAGTATATGAAATTAACAAACAATATCATTCAACATATGAATTAGAAGTGGCCATTATGAAAGAATGGGACAATATTCTGGAATTTTTAGTTAAAAAATTAACAAAGAAGATACCAAATCGTAAATTTTAAGTTATTGAGAGAAATGATAAGGCAATAGGGGAAGCCGGGGTAATAAGAGACAAAAGGGGTAATAAGAGACAAAAAATATTAATAAAATCTATACTATTAATCTAAATAACTTGAAATAAATATCTCGTATTAATTTCATTAAATGGACTCCTCGTGATTTTTTAGGTGATTTTTGAACTTTAATTTTTTGTTAATTTTGTTTTTTAAATTTTCATTAAATCCTTGTCTCTAATAACCCCACGTGGGGTAATAAGAGACCAGGCTTGTAACTGTCCATATATAACAATGTAAAATCATGTGGGATGATAAAAGACATCTGGAAACAATTCTGAATCAGCCAATAGTTTTTAATTTTTATTATTTACATCCATCCAAAAAATATTTTTTCTCGAAAATTAACTGTCATAAATGTGTTTGTGAAATTCATTTATTTTAATATTAGGTCCTAAATAATATAATATTGTACTTAATGATAGTTGTACATAATCAACATAACCTAGGGATTAACCAAAAATATCAATATACTTTTTAAAATGGGCAGAAAATATTTTACCCATTTTCTAAAGTGTAGGCAAAAAAGACGTATCTTTGATGTGTATACAAGCGAACAAAATGTTATAAAGATTTTTCTAGTAATTATAAATGAACTTATTTATTATGTAATGAAGTATTAATGACTAAATACTAACTTATACACATTCTAAACATAAATTTACATAATCAGAACAACTAAATATATATATCAGAACAACTAAACTGCTTTTTGATTTAAAGTGAAAAAAAAAAAAAGTTCTCTTGGTAAACTTAGACTGGGCCTAACACTTGGTAAACTCTTCGTAAACTAGTCAGGCACAATTAACAGAAACTACAATGGGGGGTGTGAAGGTGTTCACATATATTTGGTTAAATTTTAATTGAATTTTTAAATAAAATAAAATCTAATGATAAATTAATGCATTATTGCAATAAAAAAAATAATTAAATTTTAAGTGAGATATTATATTTACATATTTTGTTCTTAAGCATTTGGAGAAAGAATTATTTTTAAATGTCGTTAAAAATTACACAATTTTAATTATACATACGACCTACACTATTTATTAACATAAAACAATAACACACATCATTCAGAAATCTAAATTGTATATGTTTTATATCTAAATCATAAATAAAGTGTTTATCTTTTTAAATAGAAAAGTACTTTATTTTATGGGATAAAAAAAAAATAAAAGAAATAATATCTAACGGAAATTCTGACATTAAACGTAATTATAAAAAAAAGTGTTCTCAAATAGTCATAAAACAAGAAAACTCATTGTCAGAATTTATATTATTGCAACACCGGATATAATTTATTTTAAATTACCCAGTATTAATGATTTCAGTTCATAACGGTCATTTTCTCTAGTCAAACGGTCGCTTGGCGTAATGTTGGCGATTAAAAGGTTAATACAATTATAAACCGTCATTACAAATTCAAAAATTAACATTAGTTTACTATCTAAAACAAAGAACTGAGGTTGGCTTTCATTTATGGCGAAAATAAGATAAAGCGAAACATATGACTGCCCTTCCAGGGGTTCTCCCCGTGCGAGAAAAAAAGCAGACCCACAGTTTTTGCTTTTTCATCGTATAGTAAATACGTAAGTTTTTTTAGCCCTCTCTCTCTCTCTCCCTCGCTTCCCGAGAAATGCTTGGGTTTTATTGCAACTAATATTTTATATGTGAACTTCCTTATGTGACTTCTTAAGAATATATACTCAATAAAGACAGTTTAAAATTATCAAGACTTGAATGGTTTCTATTTGTTCTCAAACTCAATGTACAGAAATTATGGACAAACGATAGACTTATTTTTAAGAGAAGGATTCCTCCCCCACAGAACTTGATGCCGTCCAGGTTTCCGAGAATGCATCGATGGAGAGAGAGGGGAGGGCCGATGGAAATTATTTTTCTCTGATCTCGAACCTTTTAGAAAGAGGGGCCGATAGAAATTATATTGACTCTTTGTATGACTCGAACTTTTTGTGATTATATAGAGAGGGGCCGTTTAACTGTGTCAAATATTCGAACTATAATATGTGTATTTCAAGGAACATTTTTTTCATTTATGCGAATGAACATTTGAAAAGATAATCGCCTCTCCTGCTCTCGTCATTGGTAAATGAAACGCTCATCGGAAATTATTAATACGATGGTATCCTGTTTCGAAGTACCAAATCAGCTCCTCGATGTCTAATCAGCGGTGAATAGCGATAATCTTCGCCTCCACGTCCTTTTAGTCTTAAAACCACGGATTAGGATGAAATTAACATGAAAAGGAGACAGGATTCGAGCGTGCAGTCCGGAACATATGCTCTTCTGTTTTCTGTCAGCGGTTTTCATCGCAAAGTGCTACAGATGCATTAATTTAAGCCAGCTGGAAGGCCAGGTGAAAGTTCATCGGATTTGTTGATACAGTGATTTGCGCAGGTGTGGAGATGAAAAGCCATATGTGAAAAATTTCGGGAATTTTTTACAAAATAATTCAAGCAATCGTGCTAAAAAAAAAAAAAAAAACTCAAAAGTGTGTGTACAGCTTCATAATTTCATATTACATCGGCAAATTAGGATAATACAGGAGAAAAAAACCAGATGTGTGTGAAATTTATAACAGTTTTTTTTAGAATTTTTTTTTCATAAATATTACACACACACGCGCAGCAGAAAAGCCGTACATGTGTTATTACTAAAAATTTATAGAGACTTAACAACTCATACAGAACAAGATATAGTGTACAGAGAATATTTTGTAACATTCACGTAAAATTAAGCGAAGTTAAAATGGTTATTGGTTTGAAATAGATAAAAATTAAGATAATTTTTTGATGCACAAAGAAAAGGTATGTAATTTTTGACTTACTTTTTGATATATATGTGTATATATAAACAAACCATCATTTTAAAAGAACAAAGACAATTTTAAAAATTAAGTTTTTAAACTCAAGAAATGAGTTATTGAGAATTGAAATTTTTATTTTGGTTTGGTTCAAATATTTAATTGATGCATATAAAATTTAATAAAAAGATATTATTTCAAGTACTGCATAATATTATATATATATTTTTAATATACATTTAGCTAAGTACTTTTGCTGATATTTTTAATATTTTTGGGTCTCTATAAAAAAAAAAAAAAAAAAAAAAAAAAAAAAGATAATAATAATAATTAGAAATTGAAATAGTTGTAGCAAAAGTGCTTGGTAGGTTTGAAACTTCATTTATTCATATATTTATTTTTCCTAAACACAATTTTTCTCATTTATAGTGCATAATTATCACTACATTTTTACACAAATATTTATTTTATAATTGATTTCATGAACACAAATATTTATTTTATTATTGCATATAGAGAGAGAGAGACTAAGTATTTTTGCTGAAATTGTCATGCAATATTTTTATTGCTTTAAATATCAACTAAAGGTTTAATTAAAACAGAAAAATAGATAAATAAATCATAACAGCAGAAATACTTGGTACAAATTCTAACATTTTCATTCATAATATTTCATTTTCAATACATTTTATTTGATTTCACAATATTTTTATGTTTTTACACAATATTTAGCATATGTATGCTCATCTATTTTTCTTTTTGGATAATAATATATGGGCATATAAAACTAAGTATTCTTGTTTTAAATGTGGCATACAATAGTATAAAATTATATGCCAAAGTAATTAATAAATTAAAAAAAAAAAAAAAAAAAAAAAAAAAAAAGACAAGAATGCTTGGTATTAACAATTTTTGTTTTGTGTCACATACAATATTTATTATATAGTTTGTTTACAATATTTTAAGTTGGTTAGGCAAAAATTATTAATTATGGCGAAAGCCAAAACAGTCAACATTCAGTTAATGAATTTTGATGGTGAACCATCTTTAGTAGATTTCTTCTTTGACCAAGTGTCCACATACGCTAGGATAAATAGGCTATCATCTGAAGAAGCAGTAGCAGTAATGAAGGGAAAATTGTCTGGGGCGGCATTAAAATATTTAACACAATCTCCCCAGTTGTATAAATCAAATGATTTAAACTTTCTTAAGGAAGAGTTTAAAACTTTTTTTACTCCCATGAGTTCCACTCAAGCACTAATAGAGTTTAACAATTTAAATTTGCTTCCTCAGGAATCCATAAAAAATTTCTCGCACAGATTAAATATGTTGGCTAATATTATATATAACAAAATTACCGATAGTAATGCACTTGATAACATTAAATTTACAAGGTTTATCTCCTCCATTCCATCTAACATACGTATAAAAATCATGGAAGAGGGAATATCGGATTATAATTTGACGGTAAATCGCGCTCAAAAGTTACAAGAGATAAACATGAACGAAAATATCTTGCTCAAACAAGGTGACAATGTATTTGTTAACAATTTATCACAGAAATTAATTGAATTAACAGAAAAAGTAGATGCTTTGTCCTTCGGACAAAAAGAAAAAAAAGAGGAAGTAAACAGTTTATCAGATTCACAAAATGCTTATGTTGGACGAAGTCGACACAATGATTATAAAAAAAATTTTAAAACACATAAGGTTAGGGGATCACAACAAGAGGGTTTTCATAGTGTTGTTTGTCAACTTTGCAATCGTAAAGGGCATGTAGCTAATAAATGTTATAAATGGCAAAGAAGCCAAACCCAAAACAATAATTTTTCGAGAGGAAAATTTTTCAAGAGAAATGACAATAATAGGCATTTAAACTAGACTCGAGATGTAGAGTAGCTGATGGCCTTGCATCTCAACTACACCAGACAACATCAGCACCTAATCCTAATTTTGATTTGTCAAATCTAAGTGACACTATAAAACTATCTAGTACAAGAAAAGTAAATTCAATTGCCTCACAAACTGTGAATAAAATAAATATTGCTGATAACAAGTCCACACAAACTACAGAAATTCAAAATGAATATATTTTTAATGTAAATAAAATTTCACCTACACTACCGTTAACTGAAATTAACTTAGCTAAAAATGCTATCACCGGATTAATCGATACAGGGAGTTCGATATCATTGCTTTCTGAAAGTAGTTTTAAATCTTTAAAAGAGAAATTAACTTATAAACACTTGTCTTCACCAGTAACGATTAAGACTGTAAATTCAAACGTACAATTCTCCTCATGTATTCAGACTTCTTTCAAAATAAATAACACATTTTTCTCACAGAAATTTTTCATTGTTGACATTACTAATGAATCAACGTTTCAGGCCATACTTGGATGGGACTTTATTCAACAAAATAATGTAATAATGGACTTGTATAAAAACAATATCAAACTTAAAGATATAATTATTCCCATTGCAAATACACTTGTAGAAGATGAAAACTTAAACAATTGTAGTGTTGCGAAAAATACTGAAACTCAGAAAAAAAATCAAAATCCTACCCAAAAATGTAAACAAATGACAGTTAGGGCTTCTCAGAAAATATTTTTAGAACCTGAAGAGGAAACATTTATAGATGTAAATACAATTTTTTTGTCTGACAGGGACTATTTGTTTGAAAATACAGAAAATAATGCAAATATATTGTATCTAGATTCAGTAATAAATAGTAGTACTTCAAAAATGCTGGATAATGATAATAATTGTAATAGAGGCCAATTTCAAATTTATGTTAAAAATCTAACTAAAGAAAGTATACACATAAATAAAGGTACAAAAATGGGCACCCTAACAGAAATTGATGAAATTATTCCGCAGGAAGCAGAAATTGATAAAAACAGTAAAATTGTTACTGATTCAACTACACAAATTTTGAATTACATTCAAGCTTCGGATGAAATATTAAATTTAAGAAGAAAAGAACTCTCTCCTTTGGATTTTGATGTCAAACATCTCCAAGGAGACCAAGAAAAGAAATTAAAGAATGTTTTGTCAACAAATTTTGCAGCCTTTTCTAAATCTATGAAAACTTTAGGGCATACAGACAAAGTTATACCAAATTTAAAATTCATCACTGAGTTCCCAATTAAAACATTACCTTTTCCAATACCACAATCATTACAACAAGAAGCTAAAAGTCAAATAAATCAACTTGTAGAAGCTGGAATTATTGAAAGAAATTGTTCAGAATGGGCTTGCCCCATTCTTTTAGTTAAAAAAAAACTTGACGCAGAAGGTAAACAAAAATATAGAATTGCAATGGACCTTAGAATGCTTAATTCAATAATTCAGGGATCTTCATACCCTTTACCCAAAATACAAACAATTATTGCTGACTTATCAGCCTACAAGTACTTCACATGTTTAGATTTTCAACAGGCTTACCACCAGATTGCACTTCCTGAAGATTTACAAGATAAATTAACATTTACTTCTATGTTTGGTAGTTTTAAATACAAAAGACTATGCTTTGGATTAAAAAATGCTGCTTCTCAATATCAAGCTTTAATGGACACAATTATTGATGAAATTAATTTAGAGGGAATACATGCCTATCAAGATGACCTCATTTTTGGCTCGAATAGCTTTGAGGAAACATGCACTAAATTAAGTTGAATCTTACAAATTTTGATAAAGTACAACTTAACCCTTGCACCTAACAAGTGCACTTTTCACAAAACTGCTGTAAATTATCTTGGATTCCATATTCAAAATCATTGTATTTCCCCAATACAATCAAATATTGTAAAAATTAATTCTTTTCCTACACCGTCAACTAAAAGGCAATTAAAAAAATTTATTGGTGTTGTAACATTTTATAAATCCCTTGTACCCAACTTTTCTAAACTAATACAACCTTTAATTGATCTGACTAAACCAAAATCGAAATTTCATTGGACTACTGAACATCAACAGATTTTTAACAAAATTCAAAAAATTTTCTTTGAATCACCAGTGGTCAGTCTACCGGATTGGGCTAGAGATTTCTACCTTAATACAGATGCTTCAAATATTTCAGTTGCTGGGTTACTAATGCAGAAACATGATAATAAATTACTTCCAATAGCCTTCTTTTCTAAATCATTGAAGCCATCTGAAAAACGCTACCCTGCACTAAAATTGGAATTAATGGCTATCTACAAATCAATAATTGCATTTAAATACTATTTGTACAACAGAAAATTCACAATTTTATCTGACAGTGCTCCATTAAAAAGATACAAAAAAACAACTAATCCTACAGACCTTACCACAAAATGGTTAATGGAAATTTCAAAATATTCGTTTGATTTTAAACACATTCCTGGTTCATCAAATATTTTAGCAGATTATTTTTCGAGATGTGACTTAGCTCACAATCAACAAGATTTGAACTCTAATCCTGAATTAATTTTTGAAAAACAACCTCTACCTGTAGTACATAATAATAGTAATGTTGTTAATCACTTTAAAGATAACAATTGTAACAAAGTCAAACAACAATACACTAATTGCTTAATTTCTGGAGATTCGAATAATAAAGACCCACTTTTAGAAATCTCTAATAATACTTTTGTAAATGAACAAATAAAGGATCCTGTATTGTCAAAAATTTACACGGAAATTCTAAAGAAAGGTTTTTCAAGAAAATACCCAAACTATTTTATTCATCCAGACACAAAGGTACTGATGTATAAAAAGCAATGTCCCAATAGCTCAACATTCTCATATCTTATTATTGTTCCTAATTCGCTAAAAGCTAAGACATTAACAATTTCACATTTGTCTCATTTTGGATTAAATAAAACATATAATTTCCTATCAAACAAATACTTTTGGAAAGGAATATACACAGATACATTAAACTTTGTCGCTTCATGTACACGATGCCTACAGGCTAAACATCATAACACTCTTCCAGCTCCATTACAACCTACATACACACCCACACATCCTGGACATACTATTAGTGTTGATTTAGTAGGACCATTTAATAATGGTCACTCAGTACTCACAGTGTTGGACATTTTCTCACGCCATATGGAACTTTATCCATTAAAGGATACATCAGCAAAAAAAATAGTTAAATGTTTGTTTAGTTATATTACCACCTTTGGTAGACCTTCAGTTATCCTCTCGGATCTTGGTCCTCAATTTACATCCAGTGTTTACAACTCTTTTAATAGTACTCTTGGTATAAAAATTACACATTCTTCTGTAGCTCATCCACAATCAAACGCATTGTCCGAAAGGATCAATAAATCCATTAAATATTCAGTAAACATTTTAATGTCTGAAGGCCATACATTTGAAAACTCTTTGTTTATACATAAATCATTGTATAGTGGCTCTAAACATTCATCTACTTTGTACTCACCTAACTTATTACATTTTGGAAGAGAAATTTCATTGATTTTTGACACTTTTGAGCAACAGATGAATCAACCTTTTCTCGACAAGAATGTTGATACACATAAATTATTAGAAGATTTAAATAAAATTTACCTTAAAGCTTACTCTAACATAAAAGATAATCAAAATAAGAGATATCAACACTTTCACAGACATGCTAAATTAAGACCTGTTGCTGTACATGACATTGTTTATTTAAAATCCATTGATAAGTTTAAACCAAAGTACACAGGACCTTTTATTGTTCTACAAAAACACTCACCGGTTTCATTTACAATTAAAAGACTACAAGCGCCTGATAGATTGTCATTTAGAGTCCATATTGACAGACTTATTATTGCACCACCTAGATACAGCCACTTACTTGATGAAGCAAGTCCTAATAGAAATGTTAATTATTATGCAAGACAAAGCCACAATTATAATTTAAGAAACAGGAATTAATTTTTATATCATATTATGTAATGTTTTACAAAACTTATGCATTCCATGAGCTCAGTAGTGCATGAGTTGTTGTTTTTTTTATGTTTGTTTATTTATAGTTCTGTCATTCATTGCATGCAGGCAATTGGCTGGACCAATGTATACTCTGCATTTTTCTTTTTTTTTCTCTTTCTTATTTTTAATTACAATGGATGACACAACACTATGTGAAATATTGCATAATTTTTTTTCTTTTCTAGTTCTTATTATTACAGTTTTCTTAACAACAAATTTAATAAAATTTATTATAATTCAGTCTAAAAAAAAAAAAAATCTTCTTTAATAATATTTACATTTTGATAGATATTAATATATCATAAGTTTAAAAGATGATTACAATACTGTTTGTTGACATACTATATACAAAACTTTTCAATAGTGCAATGACTTAAAGTTAAAATCTCAAAATTCTAATATGTGACAATTACCTTATTATTGTTGTTATTATGCTATGTTATTTTTTTTAAATGCTTCATTGGGTTTAGTGAGTTGTTTTGGTAGTCTTTATCTCATCACACTAAATTTTGATAGTACTAAGAATTTTAATTAAATATATTTTCTTTCTTTTTTTAATTTTACCCTATATGTTAATGCTAACTCGTTCAAAATTTACCCGCTAGAGTAGCATTTCATTGTGATGAGACCCCCACACTTCTTTTGAAAATTGTTTAATACAATTCAATTGACATATATATACCCAGTTTTGCGAGGTGTCCCTACAGAAGTCTTTGACTTTGATGGGGGATGGAGGCCTGTCCCTAACAGGTCAGGTCTTTATACACGCCCTATCCCGCTAGGACAATGGCCATAAGCCAAAGTCGATATACTTGTTGCTACATACAAGATTAAGGGGAGATATTTTTTTTGACTGTCCAATGGGCGTCGTTTTTGAATCTCTCCTGTGTGGAATTGCACGAACAAATTTTTTTTTCATTTTTGTGATATTTTCTATTATTTGTATATACATTTTTTTTCCCTCTCATTTTATGTTCATTTTTTAATTTACTTGTACTCATGTGTTGTTTTTTTCTATGTTTAACATTGATGTTATTTGACATGTTGCAGTATTAAATATGGCATGTTCAATATTCTTTACAATGTAGAAAGTAATATGTAATACCTTTAAAGCATAACATCATCATTCCATGGATATATATATGTAGGAACATTGTAGAGAAAAACTATTTTTACAAAAAAGTGAATAAGTATCACTTTTAAGGCTTTCTTGACGAGATATATGTAGGGGAAATCTGGATCCAGACTCTGAACTATAAGAAAATATGGTGCCCACAATCATTGTCGAATGATAAAGTATTCGGAAAGCCATTGTGTTTCATGATGAAACAGATTTTTTAATGTGCACATTTTATAGTAGCAATTGACTGTTTCATTATATACAATTTTTGTTTTTGCTTATGCAGATTTCTTATATATATTAAAAAAAAAAAAAAAAAAAATGAATGACAATTTTCATTATGTTTATATGACATACTAGGGAGTGAGAGAGATTTTTTTTTATTTTTCTGGGTCGCCGGGAGAAATATGTGAAGGTGTTCACATATATTTGGTTAAATTTTAATTGAATTTTTAAATAAAATAAAATCTAATGATAAATTAATGCATTATTGCAATAAAAAAAATAATTAAATTTTAAATGAGATATTATATTTACATAAATTGTTCTTAAGCATTTGGAGAAAGAATTATTTTTAAATGTCGTTAAAAATTACACAATTTTAATTATACATACGACCTACACTATTTATTAACATAAAACAATAACACACATCATTCAGAAATCTAAATTGTATATGTTTTATATCTAAATCATAAATAAAGTGTTTATCTTTTTAAATAGAAAAGTACTTTATTTTATGGGATAAAAAAAAAAAAAATAATAGAAATAATATCTAACGGAAATTCTGATATTAAACGTAATTATAAAAAAAAGTGTTCTCAAATAGTCATAAAACAAGAAAACTCATTGTCAGAATTTATATTATTGCAACACCGGATATAATTTATTTTAAATTACCCAGTATTAATGATTTCAGTTCATAACGGTCATTTTCTCTAGTCAAACGGTCGCTTGGCGTAATGTTGGCGATTAAAAGGTTAATACAATTATAAACCGTCATTACAAATTCAAAAATTAACATTAGTTTACTATCTAAAACAAAGAACTGAAGTTGGCTTTCATTTATGGCGAAAATAAGATAAAGCGAAACATATGACCTTCCAGGGGTTCTCCCCGTGCGAGAAGAAAAGCAGACCCACAGTTTTTGCTTTTTCATCGTATAGTAAATACGTAAGTTTTTTTAGCCCTCTCTCTCTCCCTCGCTTCCCGAGAAATGCTTGCGTTTTATTGCAACTAATATTTTATATGTGAACTGCCTTATGTGACTTCTTAAGAATATATACTCAATAAAGACAGTTTTAAAATTATCAAGACTTGAATGGTTTCTATTTGTTCTCAAATGCAATGTACAGAAATTATGGACAAACGATAGACTTATTTTTAAGAGAAGGATTCCTCCCCCACAGGGGGTGGGGGGGGGGAGCACAGTAATTAACAGTGGGGGTAATAAGAGATGCATGTCTCTTATTACCACCACAAAAAATAAAAATGGGGTAATAAGAAACATGCCTAGAACATGTAAATAAAGAATGCTTTCTAGGTTTTTAAAAATTGTACATCAAAGTCATAGTCTTGGTCAAAAGGTTACACATTAATAAATCCCAAACATCTTACCTACAGAAAAAAATAAAGAAAAATTTAGAAAAAGTCACGAACTTTCAGGGTAAGTTCAAGTGAAGGTTCTTTTTCGTCGTATAAAAAGAATTCAAAATGTGTTATAAACTTCTCAATAAGTGCATTGTAGTAAAGAATACACATGATACTTAATATTACATATTTTTAAAGTTGTCTAAGTATATTTTTTGGTGGGATTTTTGACTGCGTCTCTTATAACCCCTGTCTCTTATTACCCCGGCTTCCCCTACCTTACTAAATTTGCGAAAACTATATTTTTTTACATGTGGTCTTATAATTATGAAAATATATTTTTTGATATTCTTTTGTTTTATTGACGTTTTATTTTTTCTAGAGTAATTCCATTCATGTTACTTTGTGTACTGACATAAAATAATTTGATTTTCATTGAAGTATTTCTATTATTGCATACCTGCCTACTATCTCATTAATAAGCGTAAAACTGTAAGCGCCCCTTGAAAAAGCGCCCCTTTTTCCACACCACTTTATTTTTAGAGTAATTCTCTCTAAACGTTGCCACGATTAAATAAAAATAAAATTACTCTAAAAACTGACTGGTGTTAAAAAAAAAGGCAGCTACTAAAAAATTTATGCTTCATAATGAGGTGGTTGGCAGGTATGTTATTTTCTAAATAGCAAAATATGTTGTGGTCCTGTAAGTCTCAATTAAAAGTATGCCTAATATCACCCCCAGTACATCCCGAGGACATTCCTTGGATATCCTTCAGGCTATCTTAAGGATGTCCTGTGGAGAAGATATGCTGTTTGGATACTATTACTTAGAAATAAAACAGCCTGACGTCTGCTATAGCACTGGAATACGTGGCTTATTCTCTGGAAGTACATCATACTTATCAACTGTAGTAAATCCTGACTATTTTTTAAATACAACAGTAATAATAAAACTGAAAATTATACCTTTATTAAATACACTATTATTTATCTATAAAATAACAAAATGTTACAAATCAGTGTATACATATACTCGTAGGATGTTTACAAAAGGTAAACATTTAAGTTCCTAATTTGTCTTTTCTTTAACAACTATTTTAAATAAATCTTTTAGAATTTCAGAATCCCAAGTGCCACTCAAACTGAGACCGGCTGCCAACCTTCCTATTTCTTTAGCTATTGTAGCTCCTAGGGTGCCTCGATAAGATAAGAGTGGCGACAGATCTGTGACAGATTCTCATTGGACAAGACTCACCGTCAGCCGCCCGGGGCAATTGTTGGATGATGCTCCGTAGGTTTTACATTGAGAGTTTCACATATGTCGAAAAAAGCATTTTTATCTCTTGATATTAAGTAAATTTGATTTTTTTTTCTTTCAGAAATACATTAAGAAAGATTATTTGTAAAATATCAAAACATATTTTACTGAATAATGTTAATTATTAATCTGTTTTATTAACTTAATTGATGGACGAGATAGGCAGATTCTTTTACTGGCCTGTTTCACAGCTTATAAATTAATATAAAAAGAAAAAATACTGTATGATTATTGTCAAAACTGATCTGTAATCATTTTATTTATTAAATATGTTACTTTTGTCCTATTTTTGTGCTATTTTAAATAAAAAAAATAATGATTTCGTTGATAAAGCAAAGTAGAAACATTTGGCGATATTTAACATGGTACTGGCGAGAGATTCCCCGTCAGTGTTTTGACATCTTTCTCAGAGAAAGCTTTAAAAGCTTTATAAGTGTGTATCTCTGTGTGTATTATGTGTAAGAGTATGTACTAAGGAATATATATGTTAATTGTTTCTTATTTATTACGTCTGACTAATTACGAATAATGTTTAATTTTCTTCAATAAAATTGATAGTTATTTACTATTTTGAAAATAAAGATAAAAATAAAATAACTAAAAATAAATTCATTAGTTTCTTTTTTTCTTTTCTTTTCTTTTCTTTTTCTTTCTTTTTTTTTTTTTTTTTTTTTTTTTTTTTTTTGAAAATAATGAGTTTTGAAAGCATTAAAATTTATAAATATATTTAAATATTTTACAAACGTTGTTTCTTTTTAATTGTTTGTTAAAACATTTATTTTGTGGGAGGCATAGTATTTCTCCCCTAGAAATGTTTACATAGGGTGTGAATTAAATCTGGCGATACCTTTAATTAGAAGAAGAATGATGATACGATTTTAGATTAAATTATATGGTGTGTCACTCACACGACTTTCTCTTACACTGCATTTCGATGTTATAAAGACAGATCGCATATTAAGTTCAGTAAGGTAAAATAATATAGTTCAATATACTTTAAAATTAATCTAAAAAAGGTGTAGGCCATTGTGTCATTTGGCATAAAATTCTATGCGAGGGGAGCTGCCGCCCTCCTAACCCTCCCCACCCCGTTTAATTAAAGTGCTTACAATTTTTAAAAAAATAAAGTCTAATTTTAAAAACCTCTCTTTTTTTCTTTGTATGAGTGTATGTTACAAAAATTTTGTGGTAGCTCGAGATCAAGATCTAATGCACAATATTTTACGAAAGTTTTTATTTTGTCGCATTTTAGCATAAACTGGAGTCTTTCAATTTTTGGTGCATATTAGTTGACAAATGGTGCTACTATGCTGAAATTCCTGATTTTTTAGGGAAGCTAGATCTCAACTTCTGTAGTGTATAAACGTATCAAACATGATAGTTAAGATGGTTAGTATGTAAAGTAGGTGAATGATTGCTTAAATATATTTAAATCTTTAAAAAAAAAAAAAAAAAAAAAAAAAGACAAAGGAAAAGACAAAATAAAAGAAAGAAAGCAAAATAAAATGCTACCGTTTTAAACTTTATTGATAAATGTTCTTATCAATATCTCCTGGCCTTCCTCGCAGATCCATTAAGCACATTTATACAAAATATGCACATAAAAAAATTGACAGTTAGTATAAATTTAAATTATTTATTTTATACATTTAAAAATTCTTTTTTAATACACTTGAACTTGGCCAAAACTTATTATTAGTTTATTAGATTTATTGGTATAGCTATTACTGTACTTAAGATTAAAAACTATTAAAAGTTTAAAATTATAAAACATTTCACGTGTATAAATAATATAAAAGTTAACAAAATCACTTTAAAACACGTATATACAATATTTTTATTAAAAACTACACAAAGCTTTTCGCTATCATAATAATAGCATCATCAGGTGTAATTACGCTACATAGAAACTAGCAATATATAAATAAAGAAGTTCAAATGGTTTAAAGTTACGGTTACAATAAAAATTTTAATTTACAGTTACAATAAAAATTATTATTTTCAGTATTTTTTTTTTTTTTTTTTTTTTTTTTTTTTTTTTGTCTATGAGCACAGCGCGTGCCAAATTTTAGGAAGTGAAGCAGCGTCCTTGGAGTTAATAGCATTATTGTATTTGATAATATTTACGGCTTCTGTTATTAGCAGGTCTTGAAAGTCTCGAGGGGCTGAAATAATTTCGGACTGGGTCCACATAGGAATAGCATTAGGGTGTTCGTACAGAAAGTCTACTAGAATTGAACTATTTTCCTCTTTAACATTCCCTTTAACTTTAAAACAAGAATTACTGAACACATTCGTAATGTTAAAGAGGAAAATAGTTCAATTCTAGTAGACTTTCTGTACGAACACCTTAATGCTCTTCCTATGTGGACCCAGTCCGAAATTATTTCAGCCCCTCGAGACTTTCAAGACCTGCTAATAACAGAAGCCGTAAATATTATCAAATACAATAATGTTATTAACTCCAAGGACGCTGCTTCACTTCCTAAAATTTGGCACGCGCTGTGCTCATAGACAAAAAAAAAAAAAAAAAAATACTGAAAATAATAATTTTTATTGTAACTGTAAATTAAAATTTTTATTGTAACCGTAACTTTAAACCATTTGAACTTCTTTATTTATATATTGCTAGTTTCTATGTAACGTAATTACACCTGATGATGCTATTATTATGATAGCGAAAAGCTTTGTGTAGTTCTTAATAAAAATATTGTATATACGTGTTTTAAAGTGGTTTTGTTAACTTTTATATTACTGTACTGATCCCCAAAAAGAAAAAGAAAAAAAAATTATATCTGATTCCCTAAAACTAATTGCTAATTTTCTTATATACATCCCTTCTACCGTTCATTTACCTTTATTATTGTTGTAATCAAAATTGCAGTTTTCTTTTTTTGCTAAAAAATCACGGGCTGTTCGGCTTTTAACTGCTCAAACAGATTTGAGCAATGCTATAAGTTAAAAGTGTTTCCTAAAAATCCCGAAAGGAGGAAACTTTGGGCCTCCAAAGTTAAACGCCTTAATTGGGAACCAACTAACGCAAGCTATTTGTGTGAAGTAAGAATTTTTACATTTTCGATTGTTTATTTATTATTTTGTTTATGTACTTGAAAGTTCTTTCTGCGATTAATTTTCAATTACATTTAAGAGATTTTGTGACTTTCATAGTTAAATCGTCTAACAATTTACTATACATTGTTCGCACCAATCTTGGCAATTTAATGGTCGGAAAGGATCACCTACTATTTAGTGGTTAAAATATAAAATAATAGTCAAAGTTTTAAGTGCACACATTTTACATATATTTACATATTGTTACTACATATGTCAATATTTTCACAACGAAACTATACACATACTTTACTTTTAAAACATTCTAAATGCAAAAATGTATATACATATTTATTTTTTAGTAACACTAATTCCCACAAATGTAAGAAAAAAAAAAATAAATAAAATAAAACATAATTAGTTAATTTAAAATGAGCTCATATATTTATCAACAAGGCACAAGTGTTGTGTGAAAGCAACGATGCACTGTAGCTTCCTAAAAGTACCACTTTTTCAGAACCTTGAAGATAGGACAATATTTTCTCCCCCTCCCCCTCCCCACGTTAAATCTTGAACATAATATCAAAATGCAAAAAAAATCTGTAAAGAATTAGAAATGACTAATTTATTATTATATTCTTATTATTTCAGAAATTAAACTTATTAAGGAAAAAATATTACAGTTTATTTAAAAAAAAATTTGTGCTACAAAATGAAAAAATAATGAAATTAAATCGGGATGCATTATAAATTCTTAAATGAAAAATTTCCCTTAATTCACTATAAACAAAAAAATTCTTTAGTTCAGTATAATGTTTTTAGTTTTTAAAAATCTAAGTTAAAAATAATGGTTTAATAATAATAACAATAAATTGAAAATTAACACACAGAAAAAATTAAAATAATTATTAAATAAAATTGATAGAAGTCGTAAAATTGTGGTTCTAAGAGCAATTCTTTTTTTTTTTTTCCTTTTTATAAATTTGGCAATTTAAGTCTATCGATAACTTGTTATTCGACAAAACTAAAAATAATTTAGTGAAAAGAAAATGCTTAATTTCAATACAATTTGAACCAGTGGCGGATTTCAGAGGGAAAAAAAAAAAAAAAAAAAAAAAAAAAAACACTGACATTCACAATTGAATATTGCAATTGTAAATTTTTTATTGCTCTATAATAACACTTTGAAAATTTTTTGCCCCCCCCCCCCCCCCCGCAAAAAAAAAAAAAAAAAAAAAAAAAAAAAAAAAAAAAGTCAAGTTCTGGATCCGCCACTGATTTGAACGAATTATGAATAAATTAAGTCTTTTTTACTTCTAAGAAAATTAAATATCCCGCCAGAAAAGTAAATGTTCACCAGAAGCATTTTCTCGCCAACGTAAGATAAAGGTCATATCTAGAAAGAATCAACCCACTCGTAGCTCACGCAAGCAACCCAAGATTTCATCCACAGCGGTTGCGCACTGAGAACTGTCGCCACTCTTAATAATATAGGCACCCTAGTAGCTCCTCATTCATCTCCTGCTACTGCAAGAGTAATTGTGGGCGTTACTTGGTCAGTGTAAGGACATTCTGTAGAAGTTTCCGTTATCTATAAAATAACTAAAATTATAAAATAACTAAAGTTATCTATAAAATAACAAAATGTTACAAATCAGTGTATACAAATACATATACTCGTAGGATGTTTACAAAAGGTAAATATTTAAGGTCCTAAATTGTCTTTTCTTTAACAACTATTTTAAATAAATCTTTCGGAATTTCAGAATCCCATGTACCACTCAAACTGAGACAGGCTGCCAACCTTCCTATTTCTTCAGCTATTGTAGCTCCCCATCCATCTCCTGCTACTGCAAGAGTAACTGTGGGCGTTACTTGGTCAATATAAGGAAATCCTGTAGAAGTTTCCGTAGTCACACATACTTTCCGGAATAATCCCTCTGTTGCAACTTCTAGAAGTAGAATTATTAATTAAAATAGTAAAAAAGATTTTTAAATATATAATTTAAGAAATTTATCTTTAAAATTTTAAGTCTATTTGCAAATTTCATTAATAGATAATATATCTTTATAAATATATAAGAACATATCTTAGATTTTTTTCTGTTTACAATTTAATTAATTGCTGGCTACAATCAAAATAATATTGTCATTACTAATAAAATATTACTGGTAAATGAAATATATTAAATGAAAGTGAATTATATTAAATGGTGAATTATATTAAATGAAAGTGAATACTTGGTAAAATATCAAAAAGAGGTTTTGCTAGTGCTTCTTTTTCGTCCGGTTTTTCCTCTTTTGAGAGGTACCATTGTTTGATTTCTTCTGCTGTTTGCATTCCTTTGGTCAAATCGTAATACAAACTTCCAATTTTCAAATAGTATCTCCCTGAAATGCAAAATCAAATTTTACACTTTTACTTAATTAAATGCAATTAAAAGTTTAAAAAGAATATATATATATATATATACTGTAATTTAAAAAGAGATTTTAACATCTTAAGATATTGCCAGAATATGAATACTTTGCTAGTTTTCTTTTGTGCAGTAACGTTTAAATATACACCATAAACTGCTTTTCATAGAAATTTTTAAAAATTTGATTTCATATTTCAAGATCCGTTGTCGCAAAAATGGTAACATTCATATGAGCTCATATATATATATAAATATTTATTTATTTATTTATTTATTTATTTAATAGTTTTTGCTTTTTTTTTTTTTTTTTTTTTTTTTTTGATGAAAATAATAGATAGTAGTATTAAAAAGGAATAAGAAAAGAATAAAAAAGTGAACTTTAGCGATGATTTTCTAGTTTTTTATGAAATAAATGTAAATATTTCTACCCCCCCCCCCCTCAAAATTGCCTTTATCATTTCCCTAAATTATCAATTATTGGGATCAGTTTTTGTTAAAAATTTTCATAATTTATTCATTTAAATTGAAATACATCTTTCTTTTGTGTGATGAAATTTAAATATACACCATAAACTATTTTTTCATAGAAATTTTTTTTCAATTAGATTTCAGATTTTGACGTTCACAGTTGCAAAGAGGCTAAAATTCATAGAAGTTCATATTCGAAAATTTCTTAGTTTGATACAATTATTGTAAATTAAATTAAAAAATGAAGATGCTTCATGCATGTTTATAAAGTATTACAATCTTGTAAAGTATTACTATATATATATATATATATATATATATATATATTCAAGGTGTCCCAGAAGTCTGTAGACATTTCAAAAATTCATAAAATTGAAAGAATTGGTAGAATTGAACGCAGTTTGCAAAAAAAGGTACATGAAGGGGGATTTATTTATTTATTTATTTTTATTTTTATTTATTTATTTATTTTTATGAAGAAAAAAGAAAGTTAAAATTTTCAGCGATAGAGAGCGCTGCACGGACACGAAACGAGAATTATGCATATCAGAGTCCTGTAAATTGCACCGTTTTAGGATTAACATAGCTTATTTCTCATTTGGCCTCCTACTTGTCGATACATGAACTCTGCGATGCCGACTTCGTGGATAAAGCATTATTGGTAAAAATATTTTTTCTCGGGTAAGAACCACCGACTGCAGCTGAAGTTGGTAGTGTTGTAACTCGTTTACAAACTATAATTTGCGGTGATGACGAACACATACAATGGAATTTATATGCCTGGAAACATTTACATGCAAATAAATGTTGTTCTTAATAGAAATTATTTGTTCACGTACAGCGCCCTTTGTCAACGAAAATGTTAACAATTATTTTTTTTTTTTCTTTGTAAAAAAAAAAAAAAAAAAAAAACCTAGAAGTACTTTTTAGCAAATCCTGTTCAATTCTATCAATTCCTTTCATTTTTATGAATTTTTTAAATGTCTATAGACTTATGGGATACATGGTGTATATACATACATATATATATATATATATATATTGTGGAGGGGCGGGGGGGAATTAAAACTTAAATGTAAAATTTTCTCATTATTTGAGGAAGTCTAAAATGTTTTATGAATATTTCGGAAAAACATATAACATATTAGCTTAAAAAAAAAAAAAAAAAAGAAAGAAAGAAAGAAAGAAAAAGAAAGAAAGAAAGAAAAGGTAAGCTGTAGAGTAAAAATTAATTGACATGAAACATTTTAAAGTAGTGATTAATTTATAAATTTTAACACTATCCTACATAATTTAATCTGAAGAAAATTCACTGAATGTAATCTTAAAAATTTCTTGAAAATATAAACTTAAGAAATGCAACAATGTATTTTCCATTTTTTTTTTTTTTTTTTTTTTTTTTTTTTTAAAGACAATCTTAGAATTATCTTCGGTGAGGAATTTTTCTAGAAATACTATTTTAATGAGCTACGAGTAGCCTAAAAATCAAAGTTAAGAGTGATTAAAATCAGAAACAAAATATGAGCCAGCGAGTGATTCAAAGATATTTACTAACAAATTACTTGTAGAGTTTTTTGAAAAATCCTGCATGTAATATTTATTCAAGTATATATTCAACAAAAACTGCTTTTAAACAATTCCCCTTGACGCGATCAACTCAGAATCTTTGGATTCGTAGCCCGATGCTTTACCTCGCAGGCTCAGCGTTCACAAGTAAAACAAGTTTCGTTACAATATTTCGTTTTTTCCCATCGCTTTTATGGAAATGTTAATTAAAATATTGATATTTCGAGTTAAAAATTAAATATATCAACATTAATTGCAGCCTATAGCACTCAGGGATACAGCAGTTTTTGATTAGTGAAAGAATTTTTTTAATCGGTTCAATAGTTCCACTGATTACCTCCCACATCGAAAAAAACTTCTCCTCTTTATATATTAGTACAGATTAGCAGGCTTTCTCAGCTTCCGTTGTTCGCAATATTTAGATAGATTTTTTTTTAAAAAAAAGATTATTTTTATTTTATATTATTTTATATATAAAAACTTAGAGAAAAAACTTTATAAAGTAAAAAGGTGACATTTTGATATTTTTTCTTGTGATATATAATGAATATGTTACTGCAATTGTTGTCAAACTATGTCTTGAATTTTCTCCTGATGATGCCCTGAAAAACAGGGCGAAATGCTTCGAATATTATGTAATTTTAAAATGATTTTAACTAAAAAAATCAGCCTTTATCAATCCACTGCAGGATAAAGGCCTTTCCCAGGGATTTCAAATTGCACTGTTTTCTGCAATTCTTCTCCATTCTGTAGTCCAAACTTCACAATGTTATCTCTCCAACGACACAGAGTTCTCTTCCTCGGTCTTTTCCTATGTATTGATATCCAAAATAGTACTCTGGTGGTCCATCTGTTAGCATTTCTTCTCGCAAGCACAGTCTGACTAAGGCAGGGGCATATGGAGCTGTTGTCCCCGGTCCCCACATCATAGGGGGGCCCCCAAAATCGAATATAAAGTTTATTTTACGTTTCCTTCAATATTGAATTTTTTTAAACAAAATATCAGTACAGTGTAAAATCCGGCTTAACTGAGCCATCGTAATTGCGAAATTTTACCTGAATTCCGCCCTAATATCAGCAAGGATATGAATTTTTCGCAGATATGTGACAAATTTAACAATCAGAAATAAAATGGACAGAACAATATTTCGTCTGACCATTAGAGAGGGGAGAGGGAACTTTATAGGTATTTTAGGTTCTAGTCAATTTTCTTGTTATATATCTATAATGAGGGAAAAAATTTAAATACTACCTCCATAAAATTCGGTTCTTCACTACTGAAGTAGTGAATCAGAGGGAGCCCAAATAAGTTTTGCCCCGACCCCAATTAGGCTAAGTCGGGCCCTGCTCGCAAGGTGCCCAGCCCAACTCCATTCATACATTCTTCCTTTCATATATATATATATATATATATATATATATCAAGAGAAAAGTGTCTATCTGCGTGTGTGTCTGCGATTCTGCGATCTGGAGCTTAGGCTATTGATCACTGACCTAAAGTCCGCAGTAAAATTATTAAAGCGAAAATCCACACTTTTCATCATCATCATCATAAATTTCAGCCTTTATCGATCCACTCCAGGATGAAGGCCTCTCCTAGGTGATTCCAAATTGCACTGCTTTCTGCAATTCTTCTCCATTCTGTAGTCCAAACTTCACAATATTATCTCTCCAACGACACAGAGTTCTCTTCCTTGGTCTTTTCTTATGTTTTGGTATCCAAAATAGTACTCTGGTGGTCCATCTACCAGCATTTCTTCTCGCAAGCAGAGCCTGACTAAGGCAGGGGCATGGGACCCCAAATCGAATATAAAGTTTATTTTACGTTTCCTTCGTTAATGAACTTTTTTTAAACAAAATATCAGTACAGTGTAATATCCGTCAGTGTAAAATCCTGCTTAAATGAGCCACACACACACACACACACATATATATATATATGTATGCTCGCTAATTTTTATTATCAATTTACTTTTTTATAGACAGCATAAGACTAAGATCATGACTCGACAAATATTTTCTTAACAAAGCAGCATATGGTGCACATCTTTTAAATAGGAATTATTGTTAGCACTTTAGTAATTTTGCTGCCGACTGTAAAAAGGGCAGCAGAGGGGTGGCTTGATATTTGAAGGGGTAGATTTTATAGAGATTTTTTTAAATTTCGAATTTATGTTTTTTAAATAATATTAATTTTTTCAATTTTATCCATTGATTTTTCTGTTTCATTTTCTTAATTTTATTCTTTCATTTCAGTCGTATACTTCCTGTGTTCACGGTTGTCACACTTTTTATTTTTAATTTATTTAATTAATTCATTTCAAAGCATTTCTTCGTTTCTTTATTTTCTTTCTTTTTTTTTTAATTGAAAAAAATAGCAATGTAGTAGAAAGGCTTAAACTTAATAAATGTAGTTTTATTTATTTTATTTTTTTAATTTTTGCAATTCCTTTGAAAGGAATATCTTTATTACTATTATCGCATTGGTCAGAATCAAACGTCAGTACAACGAACAAGAGCTTATTTGGCGCCAAAATTAAAATATTTAATAGATAGTAAGATAAAGTCTTCTTTAAAATCGTATTTATTTAATAACAGTAGCTTTTGTTGTACTAAATACTTAAATTGAAGTGCCCAGGATAGATGTTACTGCAGGCACCACTAGGAAATCAGACCCGAAGCAGCACGTTTCAGAAAAACGCTCCCGTAAGCAGCGAGCACCCAAAGCAAATTTCTGAGCGATTTCAATGGAATTTTCTTTAACTTATTATTTATAAAGTGATATGAAAAATAGCGATTCAAATTCTTTGAAAATTCGTTTAAGTAAAGTGACCAGCGAAGTAGACGAAGTCTGCTAGTATTAAAATAACAAAATCAAATTAAATTATTTGAAATGAAAAATGCATCTATTTCATTTTATTTACTACCATTCTTGAGTATATTTAATAATTTTAAAGCTGTTAAGACATCAGTTCTATCTGAAAATTTTGACGATACAAAGTTTTTTATTCACGTGTAAACAACTGTTTATATATATATATATATGTGTGTGTGTGTGTATATATACATGCACACTCATATATATATATATATATATATATACATACATGTAATAAGAAATATTAATTACCATCAGGATACAACACTGGGGGTAAAGCATAAAAACCTATATCTTTATGGTCTCTTTTATGAACTATTGCAGTCATCGAACTGAAAAAAAGAAATATAGGAAATTATATTTTACAGTTTCATAATATAATCTAAATGATTTAGTCTGATGATTTAGTCAATGATTTAGTCTAATGATTTAGTCAACTATCGATTACCTTAATCTTTCTGCCTCTGAATTGGGAATTCTTATCATTGTTACCATTTCTTTGAGTACATATGTTTCAAGTTGAGGTAAAATACTAAACTTATTGACATTAGTGAAAGCTCCAGTAGTAAATAAAATTCTCTTAGCTTTAAATATTCCGTTATTAGTTGTTTCAACCTAGAAAAGATTATATATGTATATTTAAATCTAATATCATTCAAATTTTAAATATACACAAAATGTTAAAACAACTAAACCTTTATGAGGAAAATTAGATCTATCTAATGAAATTGGAATGCTAAATTATAATTAAAATTTATTTGATAATATTTAGCATTATTATGTTATAAATTCTATTTTACTATATAGAGTAAAAATTTTGGTCATGTTTAAAGCATAATTCATTAAGAAATACTGATCACTTTATTATTTCAATCTGTATACAAACAGTATGATCTTTAACATACTCTAGTTCACAAGTTGGATATCTTTCAGAGCATCGAACAAAATATAACGTCCTTGGTCTTATTTATATATATATATATATATACATATATATATATATATATATATATATATATATATATATATTTTAATACCACATTTTTTAAAATAGAGTAAAGCCTTTGTTCATATTTAAAGCAGAATGCATTAAAAAATATGGATTATTTTATTATTTCAATTCGTGTACAAACTGTATGGTAATTATCAGTGAGAGGATGGGCATTTTTTACAGCATAGAACAAAACATGATATACATGTTCTTAAACAATTATTTTTGATATTTCAAAACAATTTTTATAATATAATAAATATCTTAATCATGCTTAAATCAACATGCTTTAAAAAAATACAGATCCTTTTATGATTTCAATTCTCATAAAAACCTTCTGGCAGTTATCAGTCAGAGAATGGACATATTTTATGACAACAAACAAAATAAGACATGCTTGTATCTGAGTACTTTTTCTTTATAATATTTTAATACCCCATTTTTGACAATAGATTAAAAGTATTCAACATATTTAAAGCAGAATGCATTAAAAAATACTGATCGTTTTGTTATTTCAATGCTTTGCAAACTGTACGATAGATTTTATTTAAATTTACTTGGTAATATTAAACATTATTATGTTATAAATTCTTTTTTACTATAGAATAAAAGCCATAATCATATTTAAAACAGAATTCATTAAAAAATACTGATCATTTTATTATTTCAATCAGTATACAAGCCGTATGATCATTACCAGTCACACACTGGATGTCATTTACAACATCAAACAATATATGACACTCTTGTACTTGAGCAATGTTTCTTTTTGATATTTGTAAGAGAGTAAAGATCTTTAACATATTCAAAGCAGTGTTTATTAAAAAATACTGATCATTCTGTTATTTCAATGTGTATACAAATTCTTATGGTAGTTATCAGTCAGAGGATGAACATCTTTAGCAACATCGGACAAAATATAACACATTTGTTCCTGATCGATTTTCCTTTCTGATATTTTGACACTACATTTCTTATAATGGAGTAAAAAATTTGATCATGTTTAAAACAGAATGCATTAAAAAATACTGATCATTATGTTAATTCGATGCGTATACGAACTATATAGTAGGTTTTAATCAGAGGCTGTCATCTTTTACAGCATAAAACAAAATATGATACCCTTGTATCTGAACGATTTTTCTTTTTGATACTTTAGTACAACATTTTTCTACCATAGAGTAAAGATTTTGAATATATTTAAATCTGAATGCATTGAAAAATACTGATCATTTTGTTATTTCAATGCATATACAAACCGTATGGTAGGTTTTAGTCAGACGCTGTCATCTTTTACAGCATCAAACAAAATATGACACCCTTGTATCTAAACAATATCTCTTTTTGATACTTTAGTACCACATATTTTTACCATAGCGTAAAGATTTTAAATATATTTAAAGCAGAATGCATTGAAAAATACTGATTGATTATTTTATTATTTCAATGCGTATACAAACGTTATGGTAGTTATCAGTCAGAGGATGAACATCTTTTACATCATCGAACAAAAAATGACAGTCTTCTTCCTGAGCAATATTTTTCACTTGATATTTTTGTACAACGATTTTTATAATAGAGCAAAAACCTTGATCATATTTAATAAGAATGCATTTAAAAATAATTACGTTATTTCAATGCGTATACAAACCATATTGTAGGTTTTAATCGGTGGCTGTACATCAATTGCAAGAAAAATCAAATCATAACACCTTTGTACGTGAGAATTTTTTTTTTAATGTTTTATTACAGCATTTGTTTTACAACAGAGTAAAGATCTTGACCATATATAAACAGAGGGCATTAAAAAATATTGATACCTTATGGTAGTTTCCAGCCAGAGGCTGGACATCTTTTACAGCATCGAATAAAATATGGCACCCTTGTTCCTGAGCAATTTTCCTTTCCGCTTTCAACATTTTTCTTGCACTTATTACGCCTGCTCCAGTATGATCCAGAAGAGCGTATTCATCATTTTTTATTTTAAAGAATGGATACCTGTATGAAAATCGAAAACATTTTATTAAAATTGCTTATTAATTATTTAACTTTTTTCATTAGCACGGTATGGGACATATTATTTTAAAATGGTATGTAAAGAAAAATTAGATTTGGGATATGTATATAAGGAGAATATGTATATAACTGAATTACAAATAGATTTAATTAACCAACTTTACCAGAAAAAATAAGGGGGGGGGGGGGGGGGTAGCAATGCATGCTAGCATTAGGCATACTATCTTTAGCCAAGGACTGTGCACCATGTATTATTTTCAGGACCCTATTAAAAACAAGAATTTTATACCTTTTTAGATACCACTATTTTCATACATAAATCATTTCTGTGTCTTTATAGTAATATGTCGTGGTTAAACAGGATTGAGATTATTGTATAAAAATAGTGATAGCAAAAGGCGAAAATTTCTCATTTCAGAAAATTCATTAAAAAAGGACGGAATGTGTGATCCCTGTCTTTCCTGTGTTAGCCTTTTTTTTTTTTTTTTTTTTTTCTGCACTTTAGAATGTAGAAAACGAGGAAAAAAGCTAAAAACCCATAGAAACACGGGAAAAAAGAGTCAAAATTCCATAGAAAAAAGCATGGGACGAAAAGAAAAAAACTCACAATATCAAGTGTAGAAAAAAAGACTAACACGGAAAAGGATAAAAGCACAAAATTGACTAGAAAAAGACATCGAAGAGCGGGAACGGGTGGGCTGGGGAGTTAAATATATCGTCGGGGGTTAATACGAATCGCCTAGTACTTTAGCACATAATTATACATTGAGGACTGAGTACTGAGGACTGTTTTTTGTATCTCAAAATTACTCGAGATGCCAATGGAGCTTTAAATAATATTCAGACACTAAATAAAAAAATACAAATAATGTATGAAATGTATGTGATAATCGCTTCATATTAAATATTTCTTGTCACACTAAATGCATTAAAGGAATTTTACAAAACAGAATTTTTACATTTATCTATAGTCAGTAACAAAAGTATCCAAACACTAGCAAAAATTCCTATGTAAAAAAAGTAGCGTTAATACTGTTTTGTTAAATAAATCCTTGTCGAATCATGTTCTTAGTCAGTCTAAGAACATGATTTGATAAGGATTTATTTATCAAAACAGTACAGTATTAACTCTTCTTTTTTTATATAGGAATTTTTGCTAGTGTTCGAATACTTTTGTTACCGACTGTACTGACGGTACTTTGAAGTATTATTAAATGTAAAAGTTTATAATAACAAATTTATGGAAAACATATCAAATGTTTTTATAAGAATGGAACGGATATACTTCACTTCAATCTCCCTACATGACACTAGACGTTATATGTAGCCTTTTTTTGTTCAAGAAAGGATATCATATAGGGCTGTCGCTGTTTTTGATTGGTATCTTTCACCATCTTTACGTATTTTATAATTAATTTAGATATCACTTCAGGAATCTACCTTCAATTTTAGAAAAAATAATATATATATATATAGTAACATCATAAAAAATAAATATAACTTTACACTTTTTTAAGGCCTTAACCCTTTTTCTACCGCATTATGTAACACATAAAAAAAATCCTTTATTTTTTTTAAAAGTTAAATAAGAGTATCTATTAAAGGTAAATTCAATAAAGAATATTCATATCATGTCGCTTTAGTAATTAATGAGGATTTTGTAAGATGGCACTTTATTGTACCACTGGTACACAAAGGTCAAAAAAAGTTTTGGTACATTAAAAAAATATAAAGAAATATTCCGGAATCAAATCTATACAAACCGCCGCTTAATAAAATCAGCATCGCCGGTTAATAAACAAAAGAAAATCTCTTCAACAGTAAACATAACCATGTATGTAAACTAAACAACAAATTATATTTTCTCACCGGATTTTTCAAAAGAAAAAGAGAAACAAAACATAGCAAGCCTTTACACTATTACTAATCTTTGTCGAAAATTTTATGCTTAAAAAAAAAAAAAAATGAAAGAAAGAAAGAAAGAAAAGTAAAGAAAAACACGCCCCACCATGTGTCGTAGTTATGATTTTATTTTGAAGGTAAAGCGTAAAAGTTTGGTAATGTATGATAGTTTTCTTCAAATGGATAGTTAAAGGAAGGCAACATCGAAACTTGAAATTTCTCAGTTTGCTTCATGTAAACATAATAATAAAGATGATATTAGTGCTTAAATTGTACCAAACTGAAGAGTGAATCGCAAGCGAAAAGGAATAAGGAGAGCAGAAGTCATCAACGCAGCACTTCTAGAAAGGTACAAGAATGTCAGGTCAAAGAAAATTTCCATCTTTTACGTAATTTTGTCCTTAAAAGCTGAAAATTTTATATTAATGATAAGTAGCAAAAACTCCATTTCTACAGATGGCTAGATGATAGATGAATGGACGAAGAAGAATTTCTTTCCATATTTAGGCAATGAATTCTCTTTTATTGAGTTCGGGCATGTTCACCGGAAAAAAATTAGCCGCTTAATAAAATCATTTTGATGAAAACAAACTTGATTTTATAAAGCGGCGGCTACTGTATTCACTTTTTATGTTTTTTATACTTTTTCTAAGATTAATGCGAATTTCTTGAAGTTGTATAGGAATTAATTATAGCGCACGTAAAGATTGTGAAAAATACCAAGCAAAAACAGCGCTCTGTATAATCCTGTCTGGAAGAAAAATGGCTACATGCAACATTTAGTGTCTTGTAACGAGATTAAAGCGATGTATATACGCTCTATTCTTATAAATATCTTTGCCATTTCTTCAACATATTCGATTTTATACGCTTTTTATTCTAATGATACTTTAAAGCACCTCCGGTAGATGAAAGCTTAATATCTTTTTCTGCCTCTATGTACCAATGGTATATTAAATTGACACCTCATTAACTTCTCATTAATTCTGTGATGAATTGATACATATAATTTTTATTGCATATGTCTTTAAAAATTACTCTTAAGAAGCTAAAATATATATTTCAAATACATTTTTTGTCTATTTCGTAAGTCAGTAAATAAAGAATAAAATGTTATTAAAAGTAATTCTTTTGTTGTCAATGAAAGGTGCCTTTATCATGTAAATTATATTAGATAGCAATAATTAATTTTACATTATTTACAAATAAAACAAAAAAACTCTTCATACAGTGCATTCATAAGTTCCACATCGAAGATTTTTTTAACCGGTGTTCCCACTACTGCAGAGATGTCTTCTAATTTTGTCATTTCACGGGTGTTTTTCTTGCCAATACACATGCATCCAACTGGATTATAAAACTTGATTCCTTAAAAAAGAAAGAAAAAAAAAAGAAAGAAAAAAAAAAGAAAGAAAAAAAGAAGAAAGAAAAAGAAATATTTTAATGCGAATATTTAATATTGCATTGTTTAAAAGCTGGTAATTAATATTAAAATTATTGAAAGGTTTTTTTTAAATAATATATTTACATGTATCCTGTTTTATATTAGTCATAATTAAAGGTTTTTACTTTCCAGAAAAAAAAAAAAAAAAAAACTACCATGTTTATAAAGAGTTTTTTCCTTGTGAATTAAAATAAATACATAATAAAAGCTATTAATATATTTGTCGTTCATTGTAAATGGGGTGTAACTCCATATTTTTTAAATATGTAAATTTCGCTTAATTATATCTCATTTAGTCAGGTTTTTCATTATAAAGGGGAAGAAACTCCAATAACTGCATTAAAATTCCATAAATGTCATTACTTGTTTTTACTGAGAAATAAAACTTCTAAATATTTATTACTAGCACGCTTTGTCCATTTTGCTGGTCACTATATTTAAATAAATTTTAAAATGTACTATTTTTTTTTATAACGATTTACAAATAAAATCGAAAAAGAAAATATATTGAAATTGCTCAAACCCTCTTTTCGGGTCCCCGTTACCTTAGGCAGCACTTCCTCACGCGCAAAACCATACGTGTCTCTATTGCCAGCAAAAACAATAAGCATCCAAGGACTTCAATTTGGGTGCTTTTCGGACGAGAGTTCGAAACAGATAAAATCGAAAAAAATCGAAGAAGCATTTTTATATTTAAATCGCAGTTACATAAGAACAACACAATACGCCCTATACATAGTATTAAGTTATTTCCTATATATTTAGATATATCCCCTCAATCATAAAATGATAGCAATTTCACGCCAAATAGAGTATTACAATATGCTATCAGCAGTATTCCAACCTTATTTTAGACAACTAATATTTTTGTATTTATATATATCCCATTCTAAATATTTTATTTTCCTTTATTTATTTAAATATTAATTTGAAATAATTAAATATTCGCGCCCGTCACCGTGCAAGTGCACGGACGTCTGAGAATTGCACGTAGCAGCTTACTTATTTGTATGTTAAAATAGCGTAGTGGTTATACATAGAAAAATAATCAATAAGGAAATTTGATCACGAAACAACTCTCTCTTGGCGACTTTTGAATTTTTGTCGCCATTTTGGAGATGGATTACCTTGTATAATTTCGTGTGTAAAAAGGAGGAATTTTTTAGTACATATTTTGTTAATACTTTTATCGGTTGCACATTTTCGTTAATTTATAAAATTCCTTCCTACTTCGTTTATATTTTCAATGTACGGCTAGTTTTAAAACAGTGGTCGTAGAAAAAAAAATTCTATGTGTATTTTTTCTATAAAATGATCAAATCAGACAAAAAATAGATCATTTATGCGACTATTATTTCTGTTTCATTATTATTATTATTATTAATTTGTCATATTTTATAATGTATTTATATTTTTGATGAGCTATACTTGTCTTAAAATTGCTGTTGTGAAATATATAAAATAAATATAATATATACAATATATTAAGAAAAAAAATCGCCCTCAAGTAAATGAAGTGAATAAAAAATAAATAGCATAATAGACCTTGCGAAGATGCGCAGACGACTAAAAGTAAAGTGTAAATTTTAGAAAATGTGACAGAAATTCAATGGATGAAATCGAAAAAAAAAAAAAAAAAAAAAAAACAATAATAATGATAATTTAAAAAATTAAAAAATTAAAACAAAAATCTCGATGAGTTGCACGTCTGCAGAGTCCCAGCTATCCATCCGTCAAGTTTTGTAGCTCTGTGATCAGCACTCTGAGCACCAGAACTCAGACAGACAGACAGATACTTCTCTTTATTTATATAGATAAGAGTGCAGTTTATAAGTTACTTAAAATCAATTTTCTTCTAAAATTCTTTTAACGCTGATTTGTATTGAACACTTAAAAATCGGTAACACGGACTGAGTGCATGAATTTTTTTCCTACATACAGATTTACGTAAAGTTTGTTATTTCAAAATCCATTTACAAGGAGATAATTTACTTTTATAATGAACGACCAATATATCGTTTATGAAGATTAATTTTACTTTTATAAGAAGAGCGTTCTTTTATATATAATAATATAGCCAAAATTTTTAAATACTGCTATTTTTTATTTCACTTGCATATTTTACAAAAAATGTTGTTCTCAAAGTAAACTTATATTTACAAAGTTAATTTTTAAGGAGTAATAAAAATATACAAATTTCATGAAAAATATCAATTAATTCTATATTCAAATATTCGTAAGTCCTATAATGGAAAATAATAACTGGTAATGGAAGAGATTATAACGAAATTTGGGCCGCGAAAGTCCCGTTGCCTCGTTATCGGAGGGCTGCAGATTCTTTTCCGAAGTGGCCAAAAGTCGTCATATACAATTGCTGGTGCACGTAAAAACCGCTGCGGTTGCAGTGTCTTGCATGTTCTGCAAAATTAATACCTCTGAGTTGGTTGGGTTTTACGTCTCACTAATGATGCGCAGATGGGCAATTGGCGACGGTCTGGGACTCACCCCTAGAGGTGGTCCGGAGACATGCCATCGCAATTTTGATCCTCCACGGAAGGGATGGCTCTCCCGCTTCGGTGACCCCCAGAGGTATAATTTTTTATGGGAACATGGAGGACATTGCGGCCACGACAGATTTTACGTGCACCAGCCACCATTAGTGTACACGACGGTCTTTGGCCGGCTCGAGTATAATACCTCTGGGAGTTACCGACGCGGTGATGTCATCCCTTATATGGAGGATCAAAATTAAATTATGATCACATACCTCCGAACCACATTTAGTAGTGAATTCCAGATATTCGCCTGTGGCCGAGAGTGTCTGCTCTCAAAGCTGAAAGACAGATAGTGTCAGGTTAGGTCTCAGGTCATGCTCGTTGGTGTAACCGATTGGATTTTTTCATGGCTTTCTCCGAAACTCACGTAAATACGGGCTATGACATTGATTAACTACATTCTGTCCAGGCGTAGGACCTTAACGTAGTCACTCGGCTTTAACAATGGTAATTAGATTAGAGCACCTTTATATTAGAATAATATTAAATATTATTACAATTAGCCAATAGGGATGAATTTTTTCTTAGAAAATGAGTACCAAGATAATTATTTTGATAAAAGATTTCCTGGTTACATGTTTTCAAAATTTAAAATACTGTCTTTAAGATAGGACACAGTCCTCAGAAAATGAGGACAGCTGGTCACCTTGTATTAAGCCTCACAACCACAATCAGACCATAGCCAATACCTCAGTAATTCGATGCACTGGTATATGTATAGGTGCGATATGGACCACTAGCGGTCGAGCGGTTCTGCGCTCAAAGCTGGTAGACGTGAGGGGCCGTGTTCGATCCCAGGTCACGCTTGTCGGCGTATTCGTTCGAATTTTCCGTGGTTTTATCCGAAACTTGCGTAAATACGGGCTAGGGCCCCTTAGAAAGACCTCCATTTAAAGCACTTCCTCTCAGGCTTACGAACCTAGAGCAGTCAGTCGGCTTTATTCTCAAACATCAAACATGTACATGTGCGACAATCATGAACTCATCTCAAATCGTGATAAAATTTTATTATTTTCTATACATGCATTTTTATTTTCATGGTATTAATGTTTTTGTTTTTAAAATGTTGTAGTCATACCTGATAAATTTTCCACATGCTTTAATCTGTTTATAGATGCACGGCTAAGCTTTTGGTACGTTGAAGAAGGAAATAAAACTTTCATAATTCTTCCTTCATCGTAATGCGATGAGAATATGTTCCGATTTTTCATTTCTGACTCCTGAAATTCATATAAAATATTTTAGACATACAAATAACTTTTAATAATGTTGACATTGGAAGTATTTACTTTCTTTATTATTTTTCATGGACAACATTTTTTTATTCACAGTATTATGACGAATGAATTTATTATTGAAAAAAATAACAATTGTTTGTTGTGAAAAATTTTAGAAATTTTCCATTACAGCCAAAACTTCTAAATCAGTTTTTAGCCGAAGTATCTTTGAAAACAATCGAAAAAAATTCTATGACTGATAAAAACATTTTTGAGATAAATTAGAACATTTAAGACTCGCACATTATGAGAAAGTCTATTTTATTAATGTTAAAAGTGAACCGGTTTCAAGGTTTTTAACTTTTTTAAGGTTAGGTTGGGTTGTGTGGCTTATGGCTGTAGTCAGATAGCTAGCTCCCTTTCTCCCTTCCCATGTTATCCAATGGGATTTTCGTTGCTTCATTTTATAAAGATATCTCATTCAAAAATGATCTTTTTCGAATTCTGTTGTTTGGATATCACTTCTTGAACAGGTCATCTTTTATCTTAGTGAGTAATTTTTCGAAAAAAATAAATTTAAATATTTTACTTAGAGATCTAAACTTGAGTCCATAATTTACGTATTGAAATAAAATATTTAAATTAATTTTTTTGAAAAATTGCTCACTAAGCTAAAAGGCGACCTGTACAAAGAGTAATATTCAAAAAACAGAATTTGAAAAACTTCATTTTTGAATGAGATATTTTTATAAAACGAAGCAACGAAAATCCCATTGGATAACATGAGAAGGGAGAAAGGGAGCTATCTGACAGATGTACAGCCTTAAGGCAGATTGACCACTCTAGGTTCCTAGGCCTGCAAGTCCTCCGTGGGTGTCTTTCTAAGGGGTCCTAATCCGTATTTACGCCCGTTTCGTAAAAACCATGGAAAACTCCGAACGACTAAGTCGATGAGAGTGACCTGGTGTCGAACCCGCATTTCCCATCAACCAGCTCTGAGCGCATAACCGCTAGGCTACTGGTGGGGCAACTTTTTTAAGGTATTTTAAAGTAAGAAAAATGTTTCCAGAATTTTAGGTAGTAATATATAATCTGAAAAAGAAAAAAAACCTCATTCAAGCTTATGGCATAAACTGCTGGCGATTTCAGTGACAGAAGTTATTGTTGACATTTACAGAACTTTTGTAAATTGTTTGTGCTGTAATTATTGTTGTAAATATGCTATTGTTGTAAACTGCCCCCCCTCCCCACACACACGCCAAAAAAAAAAAAAAAAAGTACCCGCAAAGCTGGAATTGAAACCCAGTCGGCTGGGTTGTAGGTTTGTAAACTACCAACTGAGTTACGATTTCATCTTGAAGCAGTAAGTTAGATGATCATGGACTTACATGTTTTTAATAATTTTTAAAATGAGATAAACTCTATATTTACTAATTTCTAATTTAATTATCTAAAAGGTTATAGGAGTCCAACAAACCTTTTAAAAATATATTACAATTATTTTAAAATCATAAAATATACTAGGCAACGAATGACATATACAAACGGAGCAATTTCTAAGACCAGCAGAAATATTGAAAGCACTTTAGTATTGAATTCTACACAAATTATATGTTTAGAAAAATAGTTGAATTTGCATACCAAACCTGTAGAATTTCTTGAATAGCTATCACTTGAAAACATCGTAATTGTTACATTTTTTCAAGTTTTACACGTACATTATTTTATGAGAAATAGATGTTTTTACATGAGTATAAGAAAAATAAAATATAAAATTTAAGGAATTCGCTTATTAAATAGTTGCATTATTTTTTACCTTCATATTTTATATGCTTCTTAAAAGAATGCTTTCCATTACTTTGTTTTAGATCCTTTAAAAACGTCGGTCAGTTCTTCGAAACTTTCATGTCATTGATACAGAAAGCACTTATTAAATTTACAAATTAATTTTCAACTTTAATATTTTAATTTTTTGTCAAAAATCTCCCATATTTTTGTTTTAATGCAAATTTAAATAAAAAGGCTATGGTTTACGGCCTAACTTATAATATAGGATAGTCAAGGATGACGCATTACATTACCGAAAATTTCTGTAATTTTGATGTATAACAGCTGAAAAACGTATTTATGGCACACAAATTAAGAAAAGTCCCTATTTTTGTAATTTTAGGTGATTACAAGAGAGTACTGCAGTGATTTTTGAATGTGTTGTGGGCGAGCTTAAAAAATTCGATCTATATAAAAATTATAATGGTACTCCCTGTGCTCAAAGTGAAAAATAAACTTAGACCAAGCTTAATTGTGACTGTATATGTAAAAAGTATTAACCCCTTAACTGTCCCGGTCGTATATATTCGTCTCGCTAAGCCGGTGCGTTAACTGCCCCGGGCGTATATGCACGTCTTTCTTTTGTATTGCGCTGCTACCAGTGAAACTATACTCGGGGAATGCCTAACCTGACAGCGTTATAGATAGTATGAAGACCTTTTTACTCACTTGGCGTTAATTAGGTTACTAAAACGGGCGATTTAGCAATGATTTCGGGAATTTTTTTTCCGATTGAAGTTATATATTTTTTAAGAGTATATATATATATGTATTTTCTTTCTTTGGAAATGAATTCACTCTAAAAATTGGTTACTTACAATCTTTTGTAGATCTATATTACTACAAATTGAGTAGTATACTTAATTTTTACCTTAAGAAAAATAAATAAATAAATAAAATAATAATAATACATAAATGTTTTGAAAAAGTAAAATATATATATATGATTTAAATATTGTCTTCTAACGTATATTATAATTTTGCAGAATAGAAATGTATTTGACTGAATGTGTTGCTATGGAAAACTGGTTTAGTATATATATATATATATATATATATATATATATATAACAGATGTTTAACATTTGTGAAATAACAAAATGAAATAGATTTTCAATTTGCATTATCATTTATAGGTAAAACAGTAAATTTTAAAAGTAGTAGGAAAATGAGAGAATGGAAAAAGTTTAATGCTTTCATGAAAATTTTAACAGTAAAAAAAAAAAAAATGTATATATATATATATATATATATATATATATATATTATTTAAAATAAGTAAAAAAAATATAGTGAATTTTCATATGCAGAGGCAATTTCCTTTTGCAATTTGTTTATGCATTTATTTGTGTTTATGAACCAATTTTTTATATTAGATATGAATATGAAAATTTTTGTATTTATTTCTCAATAAAGTTACTCAACTCACAATTTATGTGAAAGAGAAATGAATTTTAATTTACCAATAAATATGATTTTTCTTGATGTCTTTATTCAATGTTGACAAACATACCTTCGTGATTACTATTTTAAAAATATTGAGTTGAAACATTCATTTTCATAACATGTTTAGGAGAATGGATTGTGATTTTTATAGATAAGAAAAAGCGAAATTGTTGTGCTATTCGATTCTTTGGACTATGAATGAGAACATGATAGCATTTTTCAATTTATTTCCATGTATACAGTGGATAAGAATGTTTTGATATTAATGTGATATTAAAAAAAAAAAAAAAAAAAAAAAAAAGGAAGAAAGAAAGAAATCTTAAAATTTTCGGAAACAATGCTTCCAAACATTTTTTTAAGGACGTAAGGACTATTTTTTTTTTCTTTTTTCCTTTGGCCTAGTTAAAATATATATATATATATTATAAATTGAGAGATAATGTTAGACAGAAATTTATATTGTAATTGTTTCTAAGGTATGTTTCTAAGGCGATTTAGCGATGATTTGGGAAAGTTTTTTTTTTTTTTTTTTTTTTTTTTTTCGATTGAAGTAAAAATATTTTTTCAGAGTATATTTTTTAGTTTCTTTGGAAATGAATTTACACTAAATTCATTACTTACAATTTATTGTGAATCCATATTACTGTAAAATTGAGTAATATACTAAATCTTACCTTGAGAGAGAAAAAAAAAAGTTTAAATACTTTAAAAAAAAAAAAAAAAAAAGTTAAAAAAATTAAAAGTTTAATATTTTGAAAAAGGAAAATAAATAAATATTATCTGTATGTATATTTTTTTGTCTTTGTTTTCTTTAAAGAGAAACTTATTTATTTATTTATTTATTTTTTAATATACTTTAAAAATATTTCGAATATATTTTGGCAGAAAAATTATTTTTTCATAAGATTTAAAATGTGATTTATAAATGGCAGTATCTTCTGAGGAGAAAATGAACAAAAAGTTCTGAATGAAGAAAAGATAATAGATTTTCAATTTGCATTATTATTTACCCGTTAATCAGTAAATGTTAAAAGCAGTAAAAAAATGAGAAAGTGGAAATAATTTAATGCTTTTATGAAAAACTTAAAACTAGTAGTAAATTATGTAGAGCAATTGCAGAAAATGAGTGAAAATTCCGTCATACTTAATTACTGAAAAACTTAGCAATTGAATCAATACCAATTTTGTAGCCATTTGAAATTAATTTAGATATCTGAAAATAAAATGTTTTTGACTTTTGTGTAGCTTTTGGAAGAACTTCGAGGCATTTTTATGAATATAGGAGGCTTGTCAGAAGTACAGTTTCATGGATACACAATAAATAAATAGGCTATATATGTTTAAAATTTTGTAATTTCTCTCCAAGGTATCGATCCATTTGTTATAAAGTCTGCAACAGTATTTATTTCCTAATTAATTTTCTTTAAGTAAATATCCATTAAAATAAAATTTGTTTTACAATGGAATGCTTGCTAATTATGTAATTTCGGCTTTAAATAATTGATCTGTCTCTCATTTATATATAAATTTTATATATATATAAGTCTGATTCTTTTTATATTATTATTATTATTAAAGGTAATTATATTTTTCTTTTATTGTTTTGTTAAGGGAAAAAAAAAGAAGTAGAATTTTTAGTATATAGTGCATTGTATAAATTAATGTAAACACCAGATTATTTGTTGGTATTGGGAATAAAAATATTTTATCTAACAACGCATCGACGAATTGAAACTATATTATCAATGTAATAATAATAACAAAAAAATATATATATTTATCGAAATATATTTTTCCTCATTCCTGTTAGTTTGAATATTTCATTGACATGTTTGGTATGAATCTGGTGTAAAAATTTCCGAAAAGTTCAAATCCGTCAAAATTTTTTCTCTGTCTTTAATAGTTGTGAAATTAAAGAAACGGACTGTGCATTAATTATCTTCAAATTTTCGGAAATAAAGTAATCTATTAGCCACACCTAACTGCTTCGCACTCACAATAGGGGTTAAAAGGTTGCTTCCGGTATTCCCTCTTCCGCCAATATTTCGCCAACAGACTTTCTTCGCGAAATAATACATTCATATACAATTTGTGCTTATCTATTACAAAAAATACCATGTGTTAACATAAATACGATTAGTTTAAATAAACAATCATTTTTCAATTACCAGAATTAAAAAAAAAATCGATTAAAAAGTTTATTACACTTAAATATAGTATAGAACTATTTTCTATCGCGGAAGTACAAATTCTACAGGCTTGTACACACTGTCAACTTATCCTTTCCCCGAGTATAGTCCCACGTCTCTGAAAAGCAATAAAACGACCTTGAATGTGACCTTGGTCGTGTTTTCAATGGATTTGCCTATTTCAGAAAAAACATAGACCTTATATATATAGACTACGCCACCAATAGGACTTCTCGTTATAGTGAATGTCTTCAACATGAGGGTGTAATCTGAAACCTTCATCCTTTGTGGTCAGCGCCGTATGTCACGTGACAGAGCGTTGATTGAGATTCTTCCATAAGAAAGCACTTATTTTTGTAAGAATTCAAACAAAAAATTCTCCCTTTCAGAATGGTTTCTCACAAAAGAAATTTTTTTATAATTAATCTATGACATTTTAGCTTTCCAACGATGCGTAAATCTAAAGGCTTAAATAAAAAGTGTGTGTACAATACAGAAATTAAAAAACTCAAAACTACTTTCTTTCCTACGGAAAAATCACATAATATTCATTCTCGTCTCTCTCTCCAGGTCTGCATCACGTGATAATTTCGCTGGGGAAGCTACTTCATGTCGCAGACGGATAATGAGGGGGGATGCGTGGTCTATCTATATAAGGTCTATGGGAGAAAACGAGTGTGGGAGGAATCTGAAAAGGAAAGTTTCTGGAACAACGAAAGCACAAGTACACCCTTTGAGTACACCCGCTTGTGTGAAAAACGGTGGCACTGAGAAGTGAATCTCATAATTTTTCTTCGGTAGTTAAAGGGTTAATTAAAAGCATCCAATCACGATGTTAGATTCTTGAAGTATTCTGATCAGGAGTACATTATCAAATGTGTATATTAAAGGTACTACCTTCGAAAGGTGTTTTTTTTTTTTCAAGTGCCTATTTAGGCGCATTATATTATAAAATATAGCTGAATATTGTGAGTTACATGTAAAAATATGCATATTTTATATATTTTGAGTTTCAAAACAAACATAAAATTCGCTATAAAATGGCACTTTTGCAAAACATCAAAACTCAAATTTAAATGAAGATATTTTTATTCTGTAAATTTTATTATGATTAATGAAACTTCCAAAAGGTACTGAAGCATTTTCATAATCATAACAATGTTATTAAAAAGATTATAGAAGTTAACCTTATTACATACAGAAAAATGAAGAAAATATCTGACAATTCACAAATTGTATCAACTAAAATATGAAAAAATAATTAACTGTAATCATAGTAGATACACATTACCTAAATAAACTTCTTTAAGGTATTTTTGCAAAGTTTCATAGCGTTACAATTATTATTTTTGGAGTTATGACGTTCTGCGATAAAGCAAAGTTTTAAAAATCTCATTTTGAGAAAAAGCAGAAAACATAATTTAAAACGAGATTTTACCTATTAAATAAAAAAATAATTTTAAAAGTTCCTGATCTTTTTCAAAGTTTTTTATTTTCTTTCTAAAATACATTTTATATACAGTAACAAATTTTGATGCTTATTTGTTTGTTTATTGATAACACATCAGATTTGTATGCTTGACTCGAAATCTGCTTGTATATCTTCATCAGATAAAAACAGATAGCACATGACAGAATTACAATACGAAGAATTCGAAAAACACCCAATGACAGCACGGGAATCGAACCCGCTCTCCTACGCTCGAAGACAATTAGCAGTGTGGTGACATAATCACTCGGCCACAGAAGGCCCTTGATGCATTTATATTGAGTAAAACATTTATGTAAACAAACATTTACGGTGACTTCTGGTTTCAAAAACTTGCGAGTGGCTAATATTAAAATGTCTGTAACTCAAGTTCTAAACAAGACAGAAACAAAATTCAAACTGATTTAGAAAGCTAAAATGACAGGCTTTAATATTAAACCAAAAATAGAATATCGGATTTTTGACCAAAAATTGCGTTTTAAAAGGTAGGCAGGCACTAAGGTATTTAATACAACAATACTGCCTTTCAGAGGTGGTACAGCCAGTGCGAATTAGACCACACTTGGTGGGTTATTGTGCTCATATCATCCGTATTGTGGTTTATATTGATAATTTAGAAACCCTCAACAAGGCCTATTAAAATCATCAACGTCAACTGTATTTTTCAGCATATGCTGTAGCATGGTTTTCCTGACTAAGTAGATGAATATTAGATGTAGTAATTATTAAGGATATTTTCTTTTTGATATTGAATTTCTATTTTATCTGTGTGTTAGTAATTAAATATGTAATTAATTAATTATCTATATAAGTATTAGTATCTTTTACTGATAGTACAGAATTTTTATATAGGAGAATATACTAAGATGGAAATATTTGTTTTATAATAATACATAGATATGTACTAATATACTGCAACAAATATATATAAAGATTCAACTGGACACAAATAAGCCGCGAGAATACTCGCCACTCCTCCTTGGCAAACAAATCCCCTCCCTTCCCCCCCCCCCCCCAAAAAAAAAAAAACTGAGGTGTATTTTAAATTTAGGTCGAATAAAATTTCACTGATCGTAAGATATTTCCTAAATTTTTCGTTTGATGTGCATAAACTTTATCTTAAACATATTACTCTGGATTAAAATTTCAATTAAAACTTTTGTAATTGTTTCATTATATAAGGAGTTCTTTGATTATAATTAAAATTTAGAAAACACATGATGGATTTTTATTTACTATCAATATTTTATTTTTTCTTTCTTTTTTTTTTCTTTTTCTAAATTAACTAAGATAAATGATTATGTGAACGATTCTGCTCTAAGCTAAGGCAAAATTTTTAAAAAGAAATCAAAGCATGGTATTTAAATGCTGACTGATATACTATTCATTGTAATATTATCGTTCAAAATATGGTCTAATATACCTTAAGATTCGATTTTCTGATTGCTTAATGGTATACTGTTTTCTTAATAATATTAAAATCTCAAATTTAACCAAGTCGGTAATTTGTAATTAAAAATATTTTAATGTTTTCTTATATCAAACATCAAAATGAGCTATTTTAAATTCTCAATAATGTAATTATTAAATATAAGTTTATTCGCTCAGTAATAAATTTTATGTACAGAGAGAGGTGTTCTACAACGTTGACTGTCAAGAGTTCGTTAATCGTAGTAAACGAATAAAATTATGTTTTCATACACCTGACAAAGGATCATGCTTATCTTATTTTGATCCTAAATAACTACTGTGAGTTTTAGCATTTTATAGTATTACTTTACAAATTTCTCATGTTCCAAAATTTAATATTAATATTATTTATTTATTTTATTATTATTATTATAATTATTTTGGTATTTCTTACTGACGATTTTTTTTTTAACTATCAATAAATTATCATAAATGTATGAATTATAAAATGCCTTACCTCCGGTTCATCCAGTCCAATCAAGCATATTTTTAAATTAGGAAATCCTGAAGCATGCCTTGCGGCTACACTTCCAAAGAAACCGGCACCAATAATGCATAAATCATAAATAGTCTCTTCCATTTCTTCAGTTTATTTCCTGAAAATTAAGTGTCTGTTAAACGTTTACGATAAGTAAGTTTTGCCTGTTTTTACATGTAAACTATTTATATTAGCAATATCCGAAGTAATAAGTTTATCCGAAATTAAATTCTTACCTTTATACAAAAATCTGGTTAAAAGAATCTTCTAATGAGGTAATGTTTCTACTTAGGTACTGTGGGTGATTATATCATTAGAGTGTTTTTTTTTTTTTGACATTTTTCCAATTATCTAAATAATAATAGATGAAATTATCTGAAATTTCATACATGCAAATACAAATAACATTTAAAAACTCATATTTTCCACTATCGATTTAGTCAAGTGTGCAATTAAGGGACCAACCACAAATTGAAGAAGAGCGAAAATACTTTGGATCACCCTGTATCACAAAAAGCTACAAATGACTTGTAACTTTAAAAAAAAAATATTGCACATATTATGTACAATATTTGTGTGTTTTGGTGCGGGAATTGCGCAATTATTTAGGCAGATATAATTTTTTTTTTCAAAAATTACTAATTTTGCTAGAACGAACTAGAACGAATTTCTATAAAATTTCACAGAACTTGCTGAAAAATTTAAAAAATATTAAAAAAACATTATTTTAAAACATTAAATACACACGTGTAATATTCGTTGAGAAATGAGTATTTTTAGTAAATATTATTTTACTGCGCATGCACGAAAGATAGAAAAATTTTTATTCCATAAGCTGAACTTTTGTCAAAATTTCATTTCAATGGAGTAAAAATTAAGCAAATTTTCGGCAAAAGAACGATTTAGTATTTAGGTATATTCCAGAGTTGAAATTTCATAAGGGGTTTTACACATGCCGCGTATCTAATTAGAAGATACAGTTATTTCAATCCCGTTGCAAAAGTTTTTTTTTTGTGAAAAATCCCTTATGAACTCGCAAATCTCAGTAAATAAATAAAAATATCCCAGCTAAAAAAATCTGCAAAAAAACTTAAAAAAAAAACTGCAGAAAAACTGAAGGCAATTGGCACAAGTTTTTTTTAAGTTTTTTTAAAGATATTTTAAAGTCAAAGTTTTACATAATTGACTTCAAAATTTCTGCGAAAAAACTTTAAAAAAACTTGTTCCATTTACCTTCAGTTTTTCTGCAGTTTCTGAATACCTGCAAAATTTCAGCGAAAAAACTTTAAAAAAAACTTGTTCCATTTACCTTCAGTTTTTCTGCAGTTTTTGAAAATCTGCAAAATTTCCATGGAAAAACTTTAAAAAGACTTGTTCCATTTACCTTTAGTTTTTCTGTAGTTTTCGAAATTCTGCAAAATTTCCATGAAAAAACTTAAAAAGAACTTGTACCACATACCTTCAGTTTCTTGAAAACTGCAAAGTTTCTGCGAAAAACTGAAAATACTTATTCCTGTTACTTTCAGTTTCTCTGCAGTTTTTTAAATTCTACACAATTTCTGTGAAAACCTTGAAAACTATTATTGTTCCCCTGCCACGCACAAAAGTCAATTTTCAAAACTTAGTTTGTTGTGACCAACACATGACTCTCTTTTGTGTTTCTATACAAATTCCCTCACTAAAAAATAATTTATCAAAATTATCTTCCATGATGAATGCAGACAATTTCCATTCTAGAGAAATAATATTAGGACACACGACTCTCTTCTGCATTTCTATACAATTTTCCCCAGTAAAATTTTTTTTTTATCAAAATAATCTTCCATGATGAATGTAGACAATTTCCATTCTAGAGAAATAATAATAGCACTAAATATGCAAAGGGAAATCCATTTTTTAGATATGACTTTTTTCAATTTTAACCAAAAAAAAAAACTTAAGTTTCTTTTAAATTACTACATGTTGAGGGTTCTACCATTTATTTTAAAAGGTGTTGATGAGCTCATTTGGGAGCTACTCATAATGAAAATTTGCCTCCCTTCGGAGGGATTTTCCTTTTCAGGGGGGAGGGGAAACCAATGCTTGCACATTTACAAAAAAAAAGAAAGAAAGAAAGAAAGAAAGAAAATTCTCACTTGACATCACTATTATAGATTCTTCGTTTTAATTTCACAATGATTATTAAAAAATAATTCACTTTATGTATATTTATAGGAAATGTTGTTCTGCAATGTAAAAAATTAAAGGGGAAAAATTGCAGAATGACCACTCCATTTTTGGATAATTTTTACCAAATGTTTCTAGACATTAATTTATGCCAAGTTGCAACAACAAATCAAATTTTATGAAATTTTGAGTAGTATAGTTCCTGAGATATAGTTGCTACAAAATTTTGTTACATACAGTTATTTCCTAAAAGTTGTCAAATCATGTTCTAGACATCTCAAAACATGTAAACCCATCGAAAACCTGAAGTCTAGTATTATTACGAATCAAATACTTTCTTCTTTTGAATATAAAAGAGAGAAAAACATGTTATGCATATTTTAATAATATAAAATATTTCTGTTCAAAAATTATAAACCACTGCCATTGCTATTTTTCAATTTATCAGAATCTTTTTCGATTTCTTGGTAAAAACTGTTTTATATGCAATCAGATAGACTTAATTTTGTACGGAAATGCGGCATAAATAAATAAATAATCAATTTAATAAATAAATCTTCAATTTCGTAATGTGTCTATTTTTTTTTTTTTTTTTTTTTTTTTTAAGGAGTGAGTTATTCAAAGGTAATTAACCTTAATTATTTAAAGCCACTGCACAATAAATACTAATTGGATTAAAAATCTGTATTTCACTTTCTTTTATTTTTGCTAGTGACCATAAATTTAAAAATAGGTCATTTTAAAAATAGTAAGTGCTACTACTGAGAAAATTACATATTCTAGTTAAGAAGGAAATATATATAGAAGTTGATTTTTTTCATGCAAAATTAATTTCAATTCAGGAAATTCCTTTTAAATTTTTAGAAAAGCAGAGCCAAGTCTCTACCTAAATTATCTAAAAAACAATTAGATCTAAAATAATGAAATAATATTAACTATATTTAAGAGAAATTTCATTAAGATATTATTCTATATATTACGAAAACTCAAATCTATCATTTAAAAAATAATAAATTAAGATAATAATAATAATAATAAATTCAAAACAAATTTCCTTGTGTGCATTATGTGATAAGGATAAATAAACAATCATTTAAGTATTCTGATAAGCAAATAAACATTTACATTAACCATTTCTTAAGGATTATCTACTTCCCTTCAGAATTAAACTCTGGGGGGGGGGGGGCGGGTGTTAAAAATTAAGTCAGTAATCTAAATTCCCCCCCCCCTCCCCATGAAATAAAATAAATAAATAAGTCTTCAATTTCATAACACACATATATATATAGTTTTTTTTTTTTTTTTTGAGGGGGGGGGAGGTTATTAACTATGTAAAGGTAATTGACCTTAATCATTTAAAGCTACAGCACGTTAAATGCACATTGGATTTAAAAACAATATTTTACTTTCTTTTCTTTTTTCTAGTAACCATATGAATTTAAAAATAAATCATTTTAAAAATAGTGCCTTATATATTTCCAACTTCATATACAAATTTGTTCTAATTAAAAACCATTTATGCGCATAATAAATCCTTAAACTGGAGAAGATATTTTTAAAAGTAATACACTCTGCTAGTATAAGAAACTGCACCATTATGCATTGTTTACTTACTTTTAATTTTTTTGTAAATTTAAAATTTATGGAAGTTTGTGGGTTCTTTTCAAAAACATATTATCATGAAGTATGCATACTAAAAACAATATTAATTACTAAAATTATTATTTTTAAAAATATGTTCATCTAATTGTAACTATGAATTGTTTTTGTTTTTATATTAAAAAAAAAAAAAAAAAACTAAATTCTATAAAATTTCCTTAATTTTAATTGACACTTTTCAACGCGAACTAAATAAATTAATGTGTTCATAAATAAAAATATTTAACTAAACATTATTGAATAAACAAGTTTTATTTTATTTTATTTTTCATTTTATAACAAAATTTTTAAAATATACCAGTAAAATTTCCAAAACAACTTCATTTATCATGTTTGGGAATGCGCTTAAATATTTACTGCACGAGATTGTACGTAATCAAAGTCATAATATACATGTATGCTTTTATACTAATAAACAAATCTCTCTGCATTGATAATTTGTGCCATTTCAAATCTCTAAAAAGTTTTAAAATTTGGTTTCAAGTTTTTTTTTTTTTTTTTTTTTTTTTTTTTTTTTAATCAGTAAATAAGATAAATACTTCAACTTAATTTAACATATGCTATATGCAGTTGTTAAAACTGCCTGAAAAATTAATGAAATATTTTAATATCTTAAATTTGATGTAATATTAATCAAAATTGCAGATCATTCTAAATAAAATCTATGCATTATTGCTATTATAAATGAAAAATGCTAAATATTTGATTACTAGAATCTAGAAATGCACTTCCATCAAACGAAAGATTGAAATATATAAGTTAATACTTCGTTAAATAGAAATTATACATGCATTATTAAATAATATTCATAATATTCTTTTAAATTTATGAGAAAATAAGATTTCTTACCTTTTTCTTTCATTAAAATTTCATTATGTTCTCTGAACCCCACGTGCTACTTTTGCACGTGCATTGTAGTAATCATATAGTTGTACTGGTCAGGTCACCCACCTTCCCCTTTTCTACTTTCTGCTCCCTCGTAAGGCACCCCTCCGACCGTGACGTCATCAACTTTTAAAATTCCAGTGCTTCGGACTTGTCACTTATCAGAGGGCAGTGCATGAACCCCCTGCTTCTGACCCGCAACCAAAGCGTATTTACGCTTTGCCCGCAACCCGAAAAAAATATTATTCAGTTTACATTATACAATAAAGAACCGTTTATGCGTCTCTCGTTTATACGTCTTTTACATTTATACGTCTTTTTAGTGAAGTCCAGATTCATTCGTATTCATTTTAAGGCAAAAATTCTACATTTATAAATAATAATATAAATTATAATAATTATTATAAATTATAATAATTCTTCATTTATTATAATTCTTCATTATTATTTAATTCTTCATTCACGCCGCTAATATCAGTTATACATCTTTTCCATTTTACTAAAACTCGAAAAAATTCTCAACCTGTCATTATTTTCCAATCTAAATAAGACGGATTTTTCCTAAAAAACACCTTAAATATAAGGAAAGATCGAATAATACCGATGAAAGAATCAATTGAATTTTTGTCACGCATAAGTCAAATCGTGTTCTAGACCTCTCAAAACGTATAAATCCGGCGAAAACCGGAAGTCGAAAATTTTTACGAATCCAATACCTTCTTCTATTGAATATAGAAGAAAGTAAAAGTTAAAATTAAAATTTTACACACTGAAATTAACAGTCTTTCATACTAAACCAAATTCTGCCGTTGACAGAATTTTTATTTATTTATTTATTTATTTATTATTATTATTATTATTATTATTATTTTGTGTGTGTGTGTGTGCTATTTTCAGAAGAAGCTTGGGTATAAACTTTGTGATAGTGAAGTGATCCCCCCCCCTTCCACTCAACCCAGGGAAAGACTCTGAAGGACATGAAAAATAATGTTTTTGGGGGGAATGCTTTATTACCTTCAAAACAAAGCGTAGCACGTGATTCGGCATGCTTTGAAACGGGAGATACAGATTGTGAAACTGTTTAACCTCCGCCCCTTTTTTTTAAAAATCTTGTTCTACAAAATTTCAAAAAATAAATAATTAATTAATTAATAAAAATAAAAAAAGAATGAATGAATGAATTAAAGAAACTACAAAAATCGGGTTCTACAAAATTTTTATTTCAAATTTTAAAATGTTGCAAAGCTTTAAAAATGAAAGATTTGAAAAATATTGGCCATTTTTCTGAATGAACAACTGTACAGGAAATGAAAACTGTTAGTTCTACACAGAATGAAAATGGGAAAATTTTTTCTCAATTTCCAACAGTGGTTAGAAATGTGGGTATTGAGTTTTATAAAAATAAGTTTTTCAGAATTTTTGCTTTCTTAAAATCATCTTTTTATGCTATTATATGCAGATTTAAGGGATAGCTTATCTTTCATATTTAGCTGCTATTCCATACATCTATAGAGATACATCTACATATTTTATGAAAATGTAAGATAAACTACGATATTATAAGGGGGGAAATGCACTTTTTTCTGAAACCCGCAATTACAAAAAGGCAGTTTCATTCTTTCTTTCTTTTCATTTTTTTTTAATACTATTCTTCGCAATTTTTTTTATAAAAACTGCAGTTGTTTTACAGTTACCATTTACATCAAGTTAACTGTGATAAGTTTGCGATATTTTTGAAGTCACAACCACACCTTTAAGAATTCTGCAGTTCTTACTAAGTCGTGAACTTTACTTTAAAATTTCTGCAGTTTTTATTAAGTCGTGACCTTTACTTTAAAAATTCTGCAGTTTTTATTAAGTCGTGAACTTTTCTTTAAAAATTCTGCAGTTTTTCTAAAGTTAAAAGCACATTATTTGAAATACTGCAGAATTTCTACAGTTTTGGGGTTTTTCTGCGGAAAAACTGCAGAATTTTTTAGATGGGATGTTAAAGTTACAAACCTGTAAGGGGTTTCCATTTAAGCTTATAAGGACCGATTCGAGAGTACCGCGCCCTTTCCCACCCATTCTTTGGTGGTATTGACTGAAGCTTATTTATACATATTTAGACCTATCTACTATGTTGACTTTCTACTTTTTTCACATTTATAATAGTGCGTTCTTTTTCCTCCTTTCTTTCATTCTTCTTTCTTTATTTTTTTTTATTTTATGTTGAACTGCGGTGATAATAATAAATAAAACAATTTTTCAATGAAGCCTGAGGGAAGGGAAATCCTCTCATACACAACTACACTATCTACCAATAAATATTTGGACAATTTCGAATTTAAACATTTTGTCAAATATTCAAAAATGTTCCTTAGAAATCACCTTGAATCTTTGGTAGTGCAAAGAACATGTACCTCAAACATATCAGGAAAGGTTGTGTCCTGAAAGGGGACCAGTTAAAAAATTAAACAAAAAGCAAAATACTTTGAATCCCCCTCTGAAAAACGCAGCTTTAAATGGATTTTGGCTGTAGGTGTAGCATGTGATTATGAAGATTTTTCTCATTATCTATGTAAATTTTTATGAGGCTATCATATATATTCACGGAGATATATATATACAAGGCCCGAAATTTCAACTCAGATTACACTCGCCGAAACAAAAGTTTTACTCGCCGTTGTAGTTTTTTTTTTTTTTTTTCCTTTTTTACGCATTTTTGGTTTTTTTTTTTTTTTTTTTTTTTTTTTCCTAACTATTTGGAAGGCTTTTACAAATATGCCTAAAATTATATATATTAAAAGTGTGTCGTATATCATCATGTCTCATAATCATCTATAATTAAAAATCCTTATAATGTATTGTATTTGAGATTTGAAAAAGATTAAAATATCTAATAACATAAATGCAAAGAGTCATTAAAGAAAAGAAGAAGAAGAAAACTTTTTGTCAAACAATATCCCGTGAAAATCTTTTTATTCTGAAAGATTAAGCTTCCTTATAATAACAGGAGACTTGGCGTTGGAATATTAAAAGCCGAATAAACTACTACGTCAGAAACGCCAAAGAAAAATAATTGAGGTGCAAAATGCACCTCAATTATTTTTCTTTGGCGTTTCTGACGTAGTAGTTTATTCGGCTTTTAATATTAAGCTTCCTTATTTTACCTATTTATTTATTTAACTTTTTACATCACAAATGTCTTTTTCGTCCATTTTATTTTTGTAATCGAACGGAATGTCGATGTGTTTAACTTGTTCACTTTTGTCATTTTAAATAGCCATTTCGGAATAACTTTTTCGATAAAATCGTTGCTTACAAATCATTACAAGCGCAAATTATTCGCGTTTCAGTAAAAAACTGGAAAATATTAACTGTTTTTTGATCATTATTCAACAAAATAAACATAGGCAGTATTTTTAAAAGGACTCGGGCTCATGACAATATCTCATAGGCAAACTTTCGCATATCTCTTCTCCTGGATAGTGGGCGACAGGCAAAGAGGCTCACTGCTCGTCTATTTTCACCCTGCTTGGAGAAATAACAGTAGGAGAAACTAAACAACCGAAGAGATCAAAACTTTTATGTATGCACCAAGCATTTTTCCTTTCCCAGGCTGGGGCGATCTCGGGCCGCGCATATGCACAGACTCCGCTCTCCAAGAATCTAAAAGGGAGAGGTTAAATATGAGGTTATAAGATGGCAAGATTCTGCCATATTTAAATCTGTAAAATGTTTTCTGTCACCGTATCGTGTAAGAATTCTATCTATAAGTAGACCAAATTTTTACTCGCCACAGTAAAAATCCCACTCGCCAATGGCGAGCTGGCGAGCGGAAATTTCGCGCCCTGATATATATCATCGAGCTTATGATATATATATATATATATATATTTTAATTGAAAAAAAAATCCACTTTTTTAATTATAGCACGTAGGCTATTAGACTCAGTTCAGAGACATTTTTAGAAAATTTGGCATACTGCATTGAACTCAGCATACTGAAATCAGAATGCAAAAATAATCAATACCTTACAAAAAATGAGCATTTTTACTAAATAATTAACAATTCCAACAAGGTAAAAAGTGTTAATAGGTTTGTTGGTTTGTCTGTCTGTTCATCTGTCCGTCTGACTGCGCTCTAACTCCCGTAAATATTTATTGAATTTCTTGAAATTGGAATTTCTTATTCATGTTCACGATCGGATGTTCCCTATTGCAAATGGAGTGTATACCTGAACTGTTTTGTGTACAGGGACACCCGAAAGTATTTCAAAGTATTGCGTTCTATGAGAGGTATTTCTGCAAAGCATATTTTAATACCCTTATTTTACACAAATCTTAATGAGATTGAAATATGTTATTCAAGGTCACTATCAGATGTTTCATGTTTAAAATGGAGTAAATACCACATCTGATTAGTGTACAGGGACACCCAAAAGTATACCAAACCATTGTCTTCTAAGGGATGTATTTGTTTAAACCATATTTAAATAACTTTATTTTGCACAAAGCTTAATAGAATTAAAATATGCTATTCATATTCACAAAAGAAAGCTTTGTATAGAATATAGTAGGATTAGCATTGGATTTACAGGGCAATACAAAAATAGTCAGTTACATTAAGAGCTATTAATAAAAATTTGCTGGAATTGCACTTTCGTTTCCATTAAGCTTTTTTAACACTTTCTAACAATTTTTAAGTGTGAATATGATTTCAAATTGTGTATCTGCCTGTCTGTCTCTCTGTCAGTGTGTCCGCAATCTCACTACCGTAAATATTTATGGAATTTCTAGAAACAGATATATTTTATTCAAGTTCACAATCGGATGTTCCCTATTGAATATGGAGTGGATACCTCTACTGGTTTGTGTACACTGAGAAAAAAAATATATACTGCCTTCATCTAGAATGAATAAGCGATCATTTTTTAAATCCTTAAACTAGAAATATAGATTTCCGAGCTATGCGCATAAGACACGCCAATAAACTGAATAGACGAAATGGTCGAGAATTTCCAATCTACACATTTCTAGATGGTGAAACAATATTCTGAATATAATGAATCTCTTTTGTATTGCGAGAAATTCTAGCTTGATTTTCTAGAATTGGGACATAAATCAAGATTATAGCTGCTGAAACCCGCCTCTTGTATTCACATTTATTTGGAGATATTTTCAAATAGGTTTGTCCTCGATAGTATAGGCAAACGCTCTAGAATTCTAATAGAGGTCTCTGGAATTCACTTTCAAAGGGGACTAGAAAAAAATTTATAAGAAATTTATAAGGATGACATGGGACTATTTTTCTAGAGCCACAATTTAGATTCTAAATGTCAGTTATAGAATTTTTTCTCAGTGTATTGGCGTGCCTTATACTCATAGCTCGGAAATATATATTTCTAGTTTAGGGATTTAGAAAAGGACCACCTATTCGTTCTAGATGATAGCGGTATATATTTTTTCTCATTGTACATGGACACTCGAAAGTATTCCAAAGCATTGTGTTCTCTGAGAAATATTTCTATAAACCATATTTTAATACCTTTACTGTACAAAAACCTTAATGAAATTGCAATATGTTGTTCAAGTTCACTATCGGATGTCTCCTATGTAAATTAGAGTGAATGGGTTGTAGTCCTAACAGGGTTGTGTACAGGGACTCTCGAAAGTATTCCAAAGCATTACGGTCTATGAGTGGTATTTGAATAAATCAACTTTTAATAACTTTAATTTGCACAAAGCTTAATGAAATTGAGATATATTATTCATATGCACAAAAGAATGCTTTATATTGAATATAATATTGTTAGCAATAGATTTACAGGACCCCACAAAAATATTCAGTTACATTAAGGGCTATTAATACAAATTCGCTGGAATTGCCTTTTCCTGTACATTAAGCGTTTTTAACACTTTCTATCAATTTTTAAGTGTGAGTATGATTTCAGTTTGTGCATCTGTCTGTCTGTCTCTCTGTCAGTGTGTCCGCGCTCTAACTACCGTAAATATTTATGGAATTTCTTGAAACAGATATATTTTTTTGAAGTTCACAATCTGATATTTCCTACGTAAAATAGAGTAAATACCACCACTGGTTAGTGTACAGGGACAGTCGGAAGTATACCAAAGCACTGTGTTCTATCAGAGGTATTTCTATAAACCAAATTTTAATAACTTTACTTTGCACAAATCCTTATGAAATTGAAATATGTTATTCATATGCAAAACAGAATGCTTTCCATTGAATATAATTTAATAAGCATTATATATACAGGGCCACACAAAAATATTTAGTTACTTTAAGAACTATTAATAAAAGTTTGTTGGAATTACACTTTCGTTTACATTAAGCATTTTAACAATTTTTAATAATTTTTAAATGGGAATAAAATTTCAATTTGTGTATCTATCTGTCCGATAGTCTACATTTTTAGCTGTCTGTCTCCCGCCTCTATCGTCCGTAAATATTTTCAGAATTTTTAAGAAATAATATATATTAATCAAGTTCACTATGGAATGTTTCCTATTTTAAATGACATTAATAGGTCCTGTACAACTTGTTTTTGTACAGGGACAACAAGAAAAAAAAATACCAATGCATTAGTACGTTTTAGGACAGACATTTTTAAAAATCACATTTAAAAAACTTTCTGTTGCAAAATTTATAAAGAAATTGATATGTATTGTTAATATTCTAAAATAATTTTTCGTATAGTATATCATATGATTAACCTTCAGATTTACAGGGCTACACTAAAATATTCAGATAGATTTTAACACTTTCTAAAATGTCCAAGAATAATTTTAATTTCAATTAATCTATCTGAATACTTTTCAGCCCTTCTGTCTGTCTGTAGCGTGATAACGTAGGCAAAGAATATTGAAAGTTATACGATTCAACAAGTATGTACTGCTGTAAAATGTTATTAATCAATGCGTACTGCAGGATTTTTCGTTCTTGTTTTGAACTATGCATGCGCTAGCTTTAAAAAAAAAAAAAAAATTTGCATTTTTTAATAGCTAAAAGTATTGAGCAAATTTTATGAAACCTCCAAAAAAATATCAGGTAAATTCAATAAATAATGAAAGATAGAATGAACAGAATTTCTGTTCTCTCAAAATAAAAACTAAACGATAAGGAGTTTTAATCACATTTTTATTTTGATTCAACCAATAACGATGATGTTACAGTGTTTTCGCTGATTGTAAATAAATTTTGATAACCCCCCTTTCGTTATTTTTTTAGAAGGACTTAAATTCTGTTTATTCTATCTATCATAATTTTTTTAATTTATATGATATTTGTTTGGGGTTTTCATATAAGTTGCTCAATACTTTTGGCTATTAATTTATAGAAATGGATTTTTTTTTATTTTAATTCTAGCGCATGCGTGGTTGAAAATTATTTAGTAAATATGCTCTTATTTTGTAATATATTTAACATTTTTGCATTCTGATTGCACTATGCTGTGTCTAACGTAGTATGCCAAATTTCCTAAAAATGACTTTGCACTGGGTCTAATACCCTATTCTTTTCCAAAAAAAAAAAAAAAAAAAAAAAAAAAAAAAAAATCATATTTCCATGACTTTTTGTGGTAGCCTCATAAAAATTTATACAGAGAGTGAAAAAATCCTCATAATCTCATGCTACAGCTAAAACGCACTTAACACATTTATTTTTACAGGGTTATCCAAAACATTTCGATTTTTGTTTAATGTTATACTGGTTTCCTTTTCCTTTCCAGGACACAACTTTTGATGAAATATATAAGGTACAACATGTTCTTTACATTACCAAAGTTTCAAGATGGTTCCTAAAGAACTTTTTTTAGATATTTGACAAAACGTCTGAATTCAAAGTGTCCAAGTACTTATTAGTATTAGTAGATAGTGTATTTCTAATTATTAAATGTGCTAATCATATAAAGACAGAATGAGAATTTAGAAAAGAAAAAAAAAAGAAAGAAAGAAAGAAAAGGAAAGAAAGAAAAGGAAAGAAATAAATAAGCAATAAAAAGGAGATGTTGGGGATTTCTGATTTGCAGGTCTACTATTTACTTGTTTATCATTACTGTTATTAAATTAAATTTACTTGGTCACGTAATACAGCTGAATTTTTTAAACAGACAATCCGTATTAATTTATTTAACACGAGAATGGCGGGAGCGTTTATTCTGACCACAAAAGAAATTCAAACGCTTGTATATCATTTAGATGTTTTTCGATTTCTACATTGTTCATTAACTTTTCCTAATCATTCCTAAGGAATGTGTAGCACAAAAAATTATAATTTTTCTCATATTATTACCAGCGCTATATATGTATGTACCTAGAAAGACAGATTACGCTCAATTTGACTACTCAACAAATATACCTTGATATTAGTCCGTAGTAATATCCTAGTATTTGAATCCGTAATAATATTGCAGTAAATTTGAAATAATTGTACAGTCTTTAATTCAGTGATATTTTCTGATGTACAGTCGGTACCAAAAGTGTCCGAACACTAGCAAAAATTCCTATGAAAAAATAAGCACACTTAATACGGTTTTGTTAAATAAATCCTTGTCGAATCCTGTTTTTAGTCAGTGTAAGAACATGATTCGGTAAAGATTTCTTTAACAAAACCGTATGAAGTGTACTTTTTTTACATAGGAATTTTTGCTAGTGTTCGGACACTTTGTTACCGACTGTATATATGCAGCATAACTATTATTATTATTTTGTAGTTTATCTGCAGTTTTAAAAGTGGCTATTAAAGCTTTTCAGTTTGTTGCCTGACTCATAATTTCTTAAAAATAATTATTCTAGTTTTCATTGGTTTTTATTTTAAAGGCCTAATATGAGTGCCTGGGGTCTGGGAAAGTCTTCCCCCATTTCTTTAAGTAAAACAAAACAAATATTCAAAAAATTAAACTTTAAAATTAAAAAAAGTAAAACTTACATACAGATATCTAACAATATTGTTAATCGTTTAATTCCTATATCTGACAAGGGACTTACTTGAAGATTTGGTTCCCCAGGACACAAACAGAACCAGCGTCTCCTTATGACATTTTAAGTGCAGAACTAATGCATAATTTCAATATTAACAGACCACTTAAAAATAATCTGAAAAATATCTGAACATTAAACTGTTTAGTTTTTCTTCAAATTCTACAGACTTTTTTGAAGAAAATCTACATTTAGTCTCCATTTTATCTACAGATTTTTGGCAGTTTTTCCTAACTTCACTAAACCTTACCTATAAACAGCAGATTTTTTAAAAAGACAAAAAAAAAAAAAAAAAAATATAGAAAAGAAATTGTGGCTCTAGTAAAAATAGTTCCTTGCCACCTTTAGAAACTCTAGATTTTTTTGGTAGCGAGTTTTATGCATACCTATAAAAATTATACAGTGTTTTTCAATACTATAGTGGTTAAACTTATTTAAAAATCCTTTCAAATAAATACGTACAAAAGAGGCGAGTTTTGGTAACTATAATTCTAGTTTATGAATCAATTCTAGGAATCAAAGAGAGAGTATCTATCAGCACAAATGATTCAAAATATAATGTATCGTTTCACCATCTAGAAAAGTATAGACTAGAAATTCTTGATAATTTCGTCTATTCAGTTCATTTGCTTACCTTATACGTAAAACTTAGAAATATATGTTTCTAGTCTAGGAATTCAGAAAATTACTACTTATTCGTAACTAGATGAATGACTCAATGATGAATGACTCTAGATGAATGACTAGATGAATGTCTCTAGATGAAGGACTAGATGAATTACTCAATACGAAAGGTTTTCATTATTATTATTATTATTATTATAAAAATTAATAAAATTAAACGAAACGAAACGGAATGAAATGAAATAAAATAAATAACATAAAAGTGACTTTAATGTAAAATCTCTTTTTCTGCATCAAATATTTATTTGTATTTAGACACCATTACATTTGTCAATAAAAAAGATTTTGCTAATGTAAGTCGTAAAAAATGATATTAAAAAAATAAATGAATTCGTTTTATAACCTGAAACTGAAAAGTGATGTGTGCAAAATAAATCTACTTTTGTAATATTATGAATATAGAAATTAAAAGCATCAAATAATATTATATATATATATATATATATACATGTATAATACTATGTTTCTTTAATATTTTATTAATTATTAAATGATATTAGTTGAATAAATCCCACATATTGTACATTATTAACATGTACAACATTTAAATTAATCAATAACTTGCTTATTAAATTTTCGAAGTAGAAGAAATTTCGATTATTTTAATACTAGAAAAAAAAAAAAAAACTAAAAGACCGACTATTTAATTTTTTAATTATTATTATTTTTTTTTTTTTTTAAATTATTCTTTTCAGAAAATACATATTGATACTTTTGCTCGAAAACTATCAATTTTGAACGTTTACGAGAGTTTTTGCTTGCTTTAATAGATTATAAATTTATCATTACTATTCACACTAACCATTACCATTCACACTAATATTTTAATAAAAACAACATTGGTCATTTGACCCTTAAATGCCGCGTGTTGCCTTTCGGCAACATATCCAATTTTGTCTTCTAAAGTATTATTAGAATAATATTGAAGCGCTAATGCCTCATGCTTGCCAGTTGACAACAAATTTCTTTTTAGCTGTAAACCATAGTTAAAAGAAAGTATAATTTTTTTAAAAATGTATTTCCCGTGATTTATTTAATAGAGGTAAGAATAAAACGTTTTTAAATTGATTTAAAAAATAATCAGGCATTTAAGGCTTTTAATATAAATTAAATGAAGAATCTATTTCCATAATATAATTTGTAAATAATTACCAAAACTTAAAAAATAAATAAATAAATAAATAAAATAAAATAAATCTTACCTACTTCGTTTTGAAGATCTATACTAAACTTTACTTATTCAACTACTGATTTTAACTGAAATTCTATCAATCTTTTCCGTCACAATTATTCAAGCTCTTTCACCTCTGAGTGTAGCTTTAAAACTAGGACGTATTACTTGTTCAGTACATTTAATTAGTCAGTAGATTTTGTCTCCGCAGATTTTATGCAATCATTAATTACTGATTTACGGCGTATACTGAGGTGTTTTTTATGCCCTCATATATTAGTTTTACGGTTGAAGATTCTTTTACGATACTCAAGAAATAAGCAATAACTGTGTGATTTTTCTTTTCCAATCCCTCTCACGAATTTTATGTCGATGCTAAGTGAAAGAAAATTTCAATTCATGCCATTTAAAATAATTGCTTGGGGCATGGGTGACAAGTTATCAAGGGAATAAAAGATAGAAATATTCACAGACACAAGTGGAAGGTCATATATCATTATCCGTCGATATTTAGCGAATATATTAAATTAGTAATAATAAGTTATGTAAAATATTCTCTAAAGGTCACAACAAAATGAATAGTTATTTTATTTTATTTTTTATATTAAATAAAATAAAATAAAATTTGTTCCCTCCCCCTTTTTTTTTTTTTTTTTTTTTTCTTATTACATTATTACTATCTTCTAAAATATTCTTTCATTTCCCTATTGTTATTTTTCTACATTATGAAAGGGCCCACCAGCGGCCGAGCGGTTCTACGCTCAAAGCAGGTAGACATGAGGTGCGGGGTTCGATCACAGGCGGCGCTTGTCGGCCTAGCCGTTCGGAGTTTTCCGTGGTTTTCTCCGAAACTTGTGTAAATATGGTCTAGGAACTCTTAGAAAGACTCCCCTCGGAGTGCACTCCACCTTAGGCCTAGGGCCCTTGTGCAGCCAATCGGCCTTATTCCCAAACAACGACACTAACATCTACATTATGAAGTAGATTGCAATTTTATGATGATTTTGTTTCAATGTTATTTTAGCATTTTTCTTCTTTTTACTTTTTTTATGTATATTCAAAGAATGTATTGTATTCGTGAAAACTTTTAACCCTTAGTTTTTGATGGATTTCTGCATTTTGAGATGTCCTGAATACGATTCGACTATTTTTAGAAAATGTCTGTCTCACTCTTTCTCTCTCTCTATGTGTGTGTATCATAAATATTGCGGATGTTGTATCTCATGAACCAATGAACTAAATTTAACCAAATTTGAAAATTAGTTGGACCTTGACCTAGGCTGGTTCTAATTACATTTTGTGATCAACCTCTTAACAGGTACCACTGTCATCCTATTTTTTACCATTTTTAATGTTCCATAAAGAACAAAATTTTGTGTAAATGTACATAATGAGAGTTATTTTTAACGAGAGATTGTAAAACTGATAAGAATTAATGATAAAAGTTGTAGTAAATTATAGAAAAAAAAAAAAAGAAAAACTGTATGTATCTAGGAGCACCGCTTCTCCCCCCCCCCCTCCCTCCGTGTGTGTGTGTGTGTGTGTGTAGATTTATAATATGGGTATCATTCAAAAAAAAGAAAATCTTTGAAATATTAAAACGAAAGGTTTAACCATGGATCTGTAATAATTTAAAACAAAGTTATAGGTTTTTTTTTTTTTTTCATCTTTAACAATATATATATATACAGAGAGAGAGAGAAAAACACCTTTTTTCTGATGATGGCACAAAACTGATTTTATTTCCTTTTATTATTATTATTATTATTATTATTATTATTATTATTATTCGGAATTAGTGTTATGCTTCTCTGAGATAAAAATCGTCTGCATTTATCATGAAAAATGATTCTAATAAGTAATAATTTTAATAAATAATTTATACTCCGCGAATTTGTACCAGATAATATAAAATAAAGTCTTGTGGTGGTTACAACATACTAGTTTATTTCAAGATTATAGATTTTTAAATATAAACACGATTTCAGAACTTGCTAGGGACATGAAAAAGTAAAATTTTTTAGGAAAATTATATTTATTTTCTTTAACCCTTTAAAAGTCATTGGTTTTGTATTAAAATCAAAAGATTAACATTTTTTATGCTGCAATTTTTCAATACTTAATTTTCCTTACTCATATAAGAATGGTCCTGAAACTAATTATTGTAAGCCAAAATAATGTAAAATGAAAAAGTGAGTTTTATTAGAATTACAATAAAAAATCACCCGTTCAATGGGCATTGATAATGATGGCATTTGGCAGATAATAAATAATGAAATCATTCAGTTAATTGCTTATGCCCATAAAAGACCTTATATTTCTTTATTGTTCATAACATGTAAGCCAATTTTATTTTTCTCTTTTTCTTTTCTTTTCAGTTACATTAATTGGCTCCTGAATCATCTCTCATATATATGGTAAAGAAAGTATTGTGTTTGCTGGTAAATTTCGAAATTAAACAAGCAAAATTAAGGTGCAGTATTATATTTTTGAACGTTTTGAAGTCCCTTGAATCCTAAAACCAAGTTTTTAGCAATTGGTATGTGTATCTGTTTCTATGTCCATGTGTGTAAGTGTGCCTGTGCGTCTATTATCCGCATATCTCAAGAACAAATAGTAACAAGAAATCCAAACTAGATATTTAAATTTGTACGATATATGGATGCGCTACACTAAAGTTTCCATTGATATCAAGAAAATGGATCATATACTGGGACATTCAAGAGAATTCAAATACATTACGTCTGTGGGTGAAATTTCTGATAAGTGTAGTTTAACATCTGTCGACTGCACTAAACAAAAGGACAAGAGCATATTCGTGTACACTAATAGTGGTTGGTGCACGTAATATCCGTCGTGGTTACAATATCCACTCTGTTCCTATCCAAACTATATCTCTGGGGGTCACCGAAGCGGGGGAACTCTCCCTTCTGTGGAGGATCAAAATTGTGACGGCATGTGTCCGGACCATTCTTAGGGATCCGTCCCAGACCGTCGCCAATTACCCATTGCCCAGTACTAGTGCGACATTAACCCAACCAACCAATAACTTTATTTTGCACAAATCTTAATAAAATTAAAGAAATTATTCATAAACACAAAAGAAGGCTTCGTATGGAATATAACATAATTAGCATTAGGATTTACAGGGTTACACATAAACATTCAGTTACATTAATGACTGTTATTGGAGATTTCCTGGAATTGCATTTTCGTTTACAGTTAAGCGTTTTTAACGATTTTAAGGGTGAATATGAATTGAATTACTTTATCTCTCTGCCTCATTGTCCGTCCATCCGCTAGCAGCTTCCGTAAATATATTCAGACTTTCTTATGTATGTTACTCAAGTTCACCATAGAATGTTCACTATCTAAAATGATATTAATAGGCTCGATACGACTGGTTTGTGTACAGAGACACTCCAAAATGCTTTTGTGTTTTAGGGGAGACATTTTTATAAATCACATTTATAAAACTTTCTACTGTAAAAAATGCTTGAAATTGACATTTATTATTAATATGCTAAAATAATAGTTTGTATGGAATATAATATTCTTGGTGTTCAGATTAACGAGGTTACACTAAAATATTCAGATGTATTATAGGCTGCAATTGGAAATTGCTGGGATTGTATTTCTATTTGTGTTAAGCATTTTTAACAATTTCCAACAATGCTGAAGAATGATTATCAATTCAGTTAGTCTACCTGTTTTCCTTTCAGTCCTTCTGTCTAGAGCCCTAAATAAAATAATAGGCCGGCGCATCACCGCCATTCTTTTGCCTCCGAAGAGAACAGCACTTCCGCTTGGCGTCCCTATCGCTTCCCTAATGATTTTAAGAAATCTTGATCTGAAGCTAATCCGGTCAAGATAAGAGGAATAAGCAACAATATTCCTAAAAACACATTTTTTTCACAGTACATTCTCAGGATGTCATTTTATTCTGAGGATATCCTATGGATGTACTGGGGTAAGATGTGTTGTTAGGGCGATTTCTGTTTCTTTTACAAAATGCCGCCAAAACTCAAATACACAGTAATAGAAGGTCTGTGAACACTTTATACTCACTTCTTGAATGATTATAGCAGTTTATCTCTAAACAAACTTCCATATCATAATTTACTTAGCTAAAATTATAAAATATAATAAAACAAGTTACTCTAAAGTAACGTAAGACGATTAAAAAAAAAGAAAAAAAAATTGTCGTTTGTTTATCAGGGAAACGCGCTGGGTACATGTGGCAACCCTAAGGCAACAAAATGCCTCATGCGGCAGCTCGTATTTTTAGGAGCCTTACTTCTGTCTGTCTTTTGCGTGATAACGTAAGCAAAGAAACATTGAATTTTAAACGATGCAGTGGGTAAGTACAGCTGGAAAGTGTTAATAATCAAAGGGTACCGCATGATTTTTCGTTCTTGTTTTGATTATAACTTATTTTACAAGGCTATACTTGGAATAAAATGTACCGAAAATTGGGAAAAAGATTCAACTTCAACTTTTATAAAAATCTTTTGTTAGAGCACGAGCTATACAAATAATTATCTACTAACAGTTTTTTTTTTTTTTTTAATTCAGATATTGCTATCATGAGTTATCCTGACAGTCACAGAGACGCTTTTTCCTGAATGGTCTTCGGAAAGCAGGGCCCTACCGACTGAATTTTCTAATTTTTTATTGAAAATTTTATTAAATGTTGCTGAAATGTTGCTCTTTTATATACTCAAAGTTTTGAATAAAATTTTTTTATTTATCTTTTCTTTTTTTTTTTTAATTCAGATATTGCTATCATGAGTAATTCTGACAGTCACAGATACACTTTTTTCTGAATGGTCTTCGGAAAGCAGGTCCCTACCGACTGAATTTTCTAAATTTTTATTGGAAATTTTATTAAATGTTGTTGAAATGTTGCTCTTTTATATACTCAAAATTTTGAATTTAAAAAAAAAATATTTACCTTTTTTTTTTTTCCTTTTTTTTAAATAGAGTTTTTTTTTTTTTTTTTTTTTTTTTTAAATAGAGGTTTTTTTTTTTTTTTTTTTTTAAATAGCGTTTTTTTTTTTTTTTTTTTTTTTAAATAAATACCAAATTTTAATCGGATTTAAATTCACATTAACCATTATTTCAATACAAATTTACGATAATAAACGCAGTTACTAAATTAAGAGTTAAAGATTATTATATTTATATTAAATTTACATAAGCTTAAAAGAGTGCATATGAGTTTTATGAAACCTATTACACTTGTTTAATACATATGTATAGTTTTTTTTTTTTTTTTTTTTTTTTTTTTTTAAATGATTATGACAAAAGAATTATGACTAGTAACTAAAAGTAAAAACTATACAGTTAACCTTAATCCTCAAAAAGTTACTCCTCTCGTTAAATTCAATTTGCTTTAGTAAAGATTAAGAAAAAGAAAAATTCCAGATAAAGTTAGTCAGAAGAAAAATAACTTATAAATAAAAAATTCCTTTCTGAAAGATCTTATAAATAAATACTAGCTCTAATGTTAACAATCCCCACCAGAAGGCGTTAAACTAATCAAACTGAAAACAATTTTAACCAGTGTTCCTGCAGCATTACTAAAAATTATATTAAGTATAAATTTAAGTTATTATTTCGAACAGTGGATCATTTCTACTAAAGTTAAACAAAATAATTATCTAATCTAATTAAAACAACTTTTTAAGTGTTTAATGTATGGTTAGACTCAATTTAAGTACTCCGTGTTACTTGAATGATTCATTTTTCCTTCGTATGCTATGAACAACTAAACTTTTAATTTATTTTACTCGTTGTAATCCATGTGAATTCAAATGCTTACTCCTGTGAGAAATGTTTGTTATTTTTTTTTTTTATTTGTTGTTGTTTTTTATTATTTATTTATTTATTTATTATCTGATTTCTCGAACTAATTAGTTTTTTCCACAATCTTCCTCATCTTTTATTTCAACAATTTTTATGTACGATAGGGGGCCCGCTAGTAAATTGCTATTATGAAGGTAGAAAGACTACTATCATGTTTTCTATTATAGCCACTAGGGAACGAAATCGTACATTGGTGCTCAACGGTGAAAAAAATCTCCCCTGACGAGTTTTTTTTTTTTTTTTTTTTTTTTTCGCCGTTCTGTGCTATTCCGAATTGAAAAATAATCTGTCAAAAAATGCGTTTCAATTGTTTATCCTCTCATTGCTTATTTTAACCTTTTGCTTTTGGGTTTCATGTTGTTTTAACGCACAGGCAACATTATTTAAATAGGAATTATCTAGGAATAATATTAAGGTAAGTTTGAAGTTAAATTAAATTCTATAAAAAAAAATAAAAATGTAAAATTTATTGTTTCAGAAATCAGTAAAGTAGTGTTGATTGCTTCAATAATTAAACAGATAATTTTAATTAGATGAAATTTTATTCTAATTATTCTGAGTAATTTCACTAGTGTTAAATCTGTTGCTCGGCTTTGACTACGTTTTAAAAATTAATAATATATGTATATATACTGGGTGATTCAAAATAGATGTTTCAGCAATTATCTCGTAAACTAAGAAAGATAGAAACATACTTCCAATTACAAAATTGTTTCAAATTAAGAGTAGATTTAAAATATGGCATTTTTTTGTACAAGGGGCTGTATACATATCAAAATACGAAATTTAATTTTTATACCCTTCTATCGTATGACTTATATTTAGAAAAATATTCTCCTCGCTCTATAAAGATAAAAAAAAATCATCTCTCTAAGTCAAAATCTCGCTGAGTTATTGCAATTTGAAAGTGATGACTCTTATACCACTTTATTTTCAATTTTGGCATCTATTTTTCGACGCCAAAGGGCACACTTTAGGGGGTTATCTATGAGATGAGAAAAATTAAAAAAAGATCCTTCATTTTAAAATAGCAACTAAAATCGTTTAAACGCACGAAATCAACAGTTTTAAGAACGTAATGAAAATTTACGTTATTCCGTATTGTTAAGAAATTTAATAGTTAAATTTCTTAGGGGTCACCTGTAAATTAAAATACGTTAAGAGAGAAAGAAAATTAAAAAACTAGCAAAACCGTGTGAAATTTTCGCACTTTATTTCTTTTTACAACTTCCATCATCGTAAAAATATTTTAATGACTTCGGCTCTTTAGCAATTCCAACAAGGTTGAAAAGTTAAAACCCGAATAAACTACTACGTCAGAAACGCCAAAGAAAAATATTGAGATATACGGGTATGAGAAATTATTTTTCCGTTCTGTGTCAGCAGTGTACTTCGACGTAAAAAAAAAAAAAAAAAATTGAAATCAATAAAATTGAAATATGTTATTCAAGTTTACTGTCGGATATTTCTATAGAAAATGGAGTAAATACCATCACTGGTTTGTATACATAGGGACACCCGAAAGTATTCTAAAGCACTGCGTACTATGAAATATATTCCTAATAAACCAAATTTTTATTACTTTGCATAAATCTTAATGAAATTGAAATATGGTATTCATATGCACAAAAGAAAGTTTTCTATAGTATATAGTACAATTAGCATTAGATTTACAGGGCACACAAAAAATATTCAGTTACGTTGAGGGTTATTATTTGAAATTTGCTGGATTGCATTTTCGTTTACATTAAACACTTTATAACAATTTTTAACTGTGAACATGATTTCAATTTGCATATTTTTTTGTCTGACTGTCAATCTGTCTATCTGTCCGTCTGCCCGCCGCGAGCGTCTCTGAATATTTTCAGAAATTTTAAAAAATGATATATGTTATTCAGATTTACTATGGAATATTCCCTATTTAAAATGGTATTAATAGGTTCTCTACAATTGGTTTATGTTGAGAAACGCACAACAAATGCCAATACATTGAGTTTTGGGACAGACATTCTTATAAATTACATTTAAATAACTTTCTACTATAAAAATCATAAAGAAATTCATATTTATTATTAATATTATAAAATATTTTTTTTTTTTTGCATAGAATATGATATGGTATTGATGTATAATTCTATGTCATTGGGTTTACTGCCCTTCTGTTTAATTATAGGGCTTACATTTATTAAAACAAAAATCAAGTCTGTTACTGATTTCCTTGAAACTTATAAATCTTGATCAACATTTCAAGTGGCAACAAGATATGGAATCCAAAATACCAAATTTGAATTTCCTACAGTTATTTGTTGTTAAATTATGCTGAAAATTCACATATATACAGACCAACCACTAAAAGTTTGACTTTCGTATTCAGGTGGCCTCAAAACCGTGATATTATACAAAAAAAAAAAAAAAAAAAAAAAAAAATCAATCTCCAAAAACTATTTTGTTTACAGTACGGGTATGATAAATTATTTTTCCGTTCTGTATCAGCAGTGTTCTTCGACGTAAAAAAAAAAAAAAAAAAAAAAAATGCAGCAAAGCACTTACGTCAGTTACATTTAATAATTAAAAAAAAAAAAAGTTTACCTTAATTTTGGGTAGCCCTGTATATTATCTATAAACTATATAAACATGATTTTGTGTACGTAAATTTAGTGTTATGTGTTAAACAAGTAACACAAAATGAAATACACTTCCAGAAATTCCCAAGTATAGCTCCAATATATCCAAATACTCTGAGTAACCCTGTAAATAAATGATGAATGATTGTTAGACCACAATTTACACAAAACATGCTTTTATGCGTATAAAAAATCTGTCCTTTTCATTTTGTTTAGGGCAGCCTATAAATGTCACATTTTACATATAAGAAATTTCGCTCACAGACGTAATGTATTTGAATTCTCTTGGATGGCCCTATACACAAACCCTTTGTCTGATCGCAACGAATAGCTTAGTGTAGCATCGCAATATTATACGGATTAAGAATATAGAATTTGGACTTCCTGCTACTATTTGTTCTTGAGATATGCTGATAACACACACACACACACACACACACACACAGAGAGAGAGAGAGAGAGAGAGAGAGAGAGAGAGAGAGAGAGAGCAACCTCTAAAAACACGTTTTTTGAGTTCAGGGGATCTGCAAAAGTGCAAATATAACAAAAGCTAATTTTCGGAAATTTGACTCAAAAACAATTCTTCTCTATACCATGTATATGGATAACAGAATGTATAAAGGAAAAGAAAGGAAAAGAAAGGAAAATGAATTTGAAAAATCCCTTTTAGTACATAAATTATTCATAAGTTTTATTTGTTAAATTACCAATGAGTATTCTCGTGTGTATTCGCTAGGGGAAAGAGAGACATTACAGGTTAAAATAACCGTTTTTCCCTGAATAAGATTTTTTTTTTCTTTCCACAAACGCTGATCAATCTATGCCTTATTACAAAAGATATAGTAATTACAATTTCTCACTTTCGATACAACCCCTTAAGATTTGGCGAAAAATGCTAGAATTTTCAAATTGCAATAATTCAGCGAATTTTTCACTTAGAAACATGATTTTTTTTTCTTCTTAGACTAAGGAGAATATGTTTCTAAATATAAGTCATAGGATAGGAGGGGCCATATAAAAATTAAATTTCGTATTAAATATGTATACAGCCCCTTGTACAAAAGAATTCCATATCTGAAATCTACTCTTAATTAGCACCAATTTTGTAATTGGAAGTATACTTCTATCTTTCTTAGTTTACGAGATAATCGCTGTAACATCTATTTTGAATCACCCGGTATATATTCCTGCATAGTATAATAAAAAGAAGAAAACGAAAATAATATGTTTGGTGAGTAAAATTTTCAGAATCCCATAAACGCGGGAAATACTAAACGGGTCTGCTGATCCTTAATTTATGGAATAACAATTTGTAAATAATTGTGGTTGACAGATTTTAATTGATAGCCACGATAATTTTATCCATAATATATATATATATATATATATAATATGTATACATTTTTTATTCATCTTAAGCAGACATTTTAAACTTTTTTTTGTGTTGTTTTCATATTGAATGTAAAATAATCTTCTTAATTTCAACGCGACTGGGAGACAATGCAAATACACTTCATAACGCATAAATATTTAATTATCAGTTGCAATGCCAATTATGTATTACACCAATGAATACAAAACTTTGTATAAACACAATAAAATGCAGTAAAATCGCAACAATTGCTTCAGATTGAAAGAACAGACGATCCTTCGTCGTGTGAACAAAGTAGGCACGAGTGCTACTGTGAAAGCGGCAACACCACTTTGACTGCAGCACCCCTACGTACTTTGTTCACCTGACAAAGGGTCGTGTGTTCTTTCGACCCGAAACAATTGTTGCGAGTTTATTGCATTTTATGGTGTTTATTCAAAGTTTTGCGCATATTACTTTAAAACGCCAGTTCAGTGGTGCTTTCTTCTTATTATTATACCAATATTCCAAAATAAAGAATAGATTATAATTTGACAAGCTACCGGCAGATGGCAGCACTACGAAATCCTTTCTAATAATAAAAAAAGGATTTAAAAATTTTGTTTGCAATTCATATTAAATAGATTCTTATTCCTGACAAAGATTTTTATTCTGTTTATTTGATGTTTTCTAAACTGGTTAATTTAAACAAAGAGTTATAATTTTACAATAAATATGGTGAAATTCTTTGTAGTATATTCAGGCCCTGATTAACGCCAGGGCATGCGTAGCAGTTGCCCCGGGCCCCAGAAATTTTGCAACCTAAAGACCTCTTATGCCATTGCAAGGGGGCCCCCCGGAATAACCTTGCCCTGGGGCTCGAGGTAGTCTAAGTCGGGCCCTGAGTATATTTATGATAAACCACTCTAGGAGTAGTGTGGAGCGATTCTAGCTATGCGAGGCCCCTCCCCCGGAACGTTTATGGCGCGACTCATGCATACGGCAAAATTCAGTGCTAGAGCTCTATATGATCATAACATGCAGGGCATTTATTTCAGCAACTGCAGAGCCATTACTGTGGAAACTTGGCACACTACATTACAGGCAATATACTCCAACTAATAAAATAAAAATGTTAAATATGGGATGAAAAGTGAGTATTTTTATTAATTAATTTTTAGTTACGAATTCGCAAACGTTAAAATAAATGTATACTACAAATTTATTTTCCATTATTTATATTGTATAATTATTTAGCTAAACATATCGAGCTATTCACGTGAAAATCTCAAGAAATAAATTCAAAATCTAAAAAATTATCGTCAACAGACAGATCTACAATTGAGTTTCTTTCAAAGAAAGAAAGAAAGAAAGAAAAAAAAAATATATATATATATATATATATACATATATGATACAGGAGTTTACCCATATTTTTATATTAACTCAATCAATGATAATACAATTTACGTTGATATAAAAATAAATAGGGTTATTTGATTAGAATTTTCAGATAAGTCGTTCAGTATATTTGGCCAGAATATCTTGCAAGGAATATTGTTAACGGTTGTGCATACGCAACAACGGTTAAAAATTATTTAGTAATAGTGTTTATATTTTATCAGATACTTGTGATTTTTTATAGTCTGAATGCATTATGTATTGGGCCTAATATGATATATTAAGTTTCCTAAAACGGCTTTGCATTCTGCTGAATACCTTGCCTGCTGCAATAAAACAATCGTTATTATTATTATTATTATTATTATTATTATTATTTTAACGAAAGCGTTTCATCTCCATGAATATACATCCTATTGAGATACAAATTATTTCAGAAATTTAAGGAAAGCCTCATAGCCCTATACCACTGCTACATCGAAATTCAGGCTTTGCTTTTTGCATGATGATCCCAAGATTCTGTTTTTAATTTTTTACCATTCCCCTTTTTTGTCTTCGGTACAAAACTTTAACTAAAACATGAAGCAAAACATGTTTTTTTACACTCATTAGTTTCAACATAATTCAAAATGTATTTTTCAATTTTTCTACGTGTTTTACAAAACACCTAAAATCAAACGTGTCTGGTCATTTATTGCAAGATAGTGTATAACTAAATTGCTAAATATAGTTTTTGATTTTATAAAATTTTTTTAGCAGAAATAATTTAGCGGCGAATAGAACATTAAATACAATTTTAAATAAATTTTATATTTATAAATGATTTGTTTTAACGTGTTTACTATAGACAAAACATCAGTTTTTATATAAAATAGTTTATACTATACAAACAAAGGAAGAAAAAAAAAAAAATCCATGCTATATTAACAAAAATAAAAATTCATGCTCTTCGCATAGATTATTGACACTTTCCAGCTATACTAGTACTAGATGCATGGTTTAACATCAGCATATATAGTTACGCTCATCAGTGCCTGACTCTGTCACGTTTTAGGCTTAAGAGATTTACTTGGACTCTGTCTCCTAATTTTCATACTTTAGTTAATTTTAAAAAATCTAATTGTCCGATCGATAAGTTGTTTAATCCGACGGATTCAGAAAAATAGCTCCTTTCATTTGGTACCTTACCTTATTTGTAACGAATTTTTGATCAGATTTTTTAAAATTAATTAAAATTGGAAAATAACAGCTTTAAAATAGACATATAAATTTTTAATTGCTGCCGGTTTTTTTTTTTTTTTTTTTTTTTTTTTTTTTCCCAGCATAAAATAAAATATGCTTTCACGTAAAAAATATATATATATATATATATATATATATATATAAAATATTAAATTTGCTCATGCATATGAACAAATGACGTCTATAAAATAATAATAATAATTTTAAAGGTAACGAAGCGATAAATAAAGCCCGAAAATTTCGCACGGGTTTGCTAGCAAATGAATTATTTGAAGTGAGAAATAAATAAAATGAAATGATCATTTTTCAACGGGTGCCTTAGTCTCCCTACAGCTAACTAGTTCAATATATTTTGTCTACGTGATCACGTAGTGTATAGATAAAAATAACAGAGAGACTGGCCGACAGACGGACAGATACAATGAAAATGCAAATATAGGAAATTTTAATTATAGCCTTTAATGTATCTGAATATTTCAGTGCAGCCCTGTAAATAGTAATTCTAAACATACTAAACTGTATGATAAACATTTCTTTTTCATATGAATAGTAAATATCACATTCTTTATAATTTATGCATTATAAAAGTATTAAAATATGTTTTATTGAAATACCTCTCATAGAACACAATGCTTTTAAATCATATGGACGTATTTATATAAAATCACTGGCTGTATTTAGCTCATTTACAATAGGGAACATTACATAGTGAACTTGAATAACATATATCAGTTTGAAGAAATTCTGAAAATATTTAAAAAGCTAGAGTCAGGCAAACGTCCAGATAGACAGACGTACAGCCAGACAATGAATGAAACTATCAAATATATTAATTCAAACCATTATCAATCTTAAACATTGTTTGAAAATATTTAAAAAGTTTACTAAAAAGGAAAATACAATTCTAGCAATTGCCAGTTCCTTTAATGCTTAATCGCCCCTAAAACTAACTAACATGCAAAACCCCTGAAAACTGCTACTTGCATACAAAGAATGAACGGTGAGGGGAGACTTGTTATTGCTGTGTCATATAGTAATTATTAAAAGTTTTTATTTATATCTATAATAAAAGATATCTAGAGAATTTTCAAAACATTATAAGGCAAATTAAATATTTAAAATAGAAATTCTGAATAAAAATAAAATAATTCTAAAATGAAATTCAGAGAGAACGAAGTTTTCAAAAACCCTGAATTCAAGAGTAGTCCCTGAAATGTTTCACTCCTGCTTAATGTACATGAATATTTTTGTCTGATTTAGTAAATATTAATACTAATCGTGTAATATTCTAGAGAGAATAATTTTGATGCATATGAAAATCAAATGTCAGTTTCATTATGATTTGGGCCAAATAACGGTATTAAAATATGTTTTATAGATGTACCGCTCATAGAACGCAATGTTTTGGGATACTCTCGTTTGTCCCTGTACAGAAACCAATTGTTGGGTTTACTTTTACTCCATTTTCAATAGACAATACGATATAGTGAACTTGAATAACATATATATCAGTTTCGAGGAATTCCATGAATATTTACGGATGTTAGAGCGTGGACAAATGGACAGACAGACACACTGAAGTCATAAGTACTTTTCAACTTTGTTGTAAAGTGTAAAAAACGCCCAACGGCAGTTAATAACTGTTTTTCTGCTTTTTTTTTCTGCACTTTCCAAGAAAAATGGAAAGCGTTTATGATTTTTATTTTCTTATTTGTCCGTCTGTCTTTTTGCGATCTAACTCTCGTAAATATTCTTGTAATTACTTAACCCGTTAGTAGTCACTAATTGGTCGATTCGCCGCCCATCCTTTCAGTGTTTATTCAACAGCCACCAAAAATTTTTAGAAGTGGCATTTGATATACATAAAAGGCGAATCCACTGGAATAATCGTCGATTATGTATATCAAATGCCACTTCTAAAAAAAATTGGTGGCTGTTGAATAAACACTGAAGGAATGGGCGGCGAATCGACCAACTAGCGACTACTAACGTGTTAAAGGTGATACATGTTATTTAAGTTCACTGTGGGATGGTCCCTGTTGAAAATGAGATGAATGCTATCACCATAGTTGCCAACATCTTAATTTATTCCGGAGCATTTTTAACACCGCTTTTATTTCGCACCACTTTACTTAAAGAATAATTTTCTCCAATACATAATTGCGATAAAATATTTAAAAAAATTACTTTAAAAATAAAAGTTGTATGAAAGAAATGCAAAGCTTATTCTGTAATGAATTTAAATGTTGGCAACACTTCTGTCACTAGTTTGCGTACTAGATGTACCCAAAATTATTCCAAAGTATTGCGTTGTATGAGAGAGATTTCTGAAAACAATTTTTTAATACATTTATTGCGTACAAATTATAATAAAATTGACAAATTACTATTTGTATGCTAAAAAAGTATTTCTATGGAATATGGTATGTTTAGCGTTAAGATTTAGAGGATTCCACAAAAATATTCAGATTCATTGAGGGCTACAATTGGAAATTGTTGGAAATGCATTTTCGGTTGTGTTAAGCGTTTTTAACACTTTACAGAAATGTTTAAGTGTGAAATGAATTATGTTATTCTGTCAGTTTTTTATCATAATGTCTCAACGTTGTGTGGTCACGCAGGTAATGTGCATTGAAGGTTAAATGATGAAATTGGTATGTACCCTTCAAAAATGTTAATCTATGCCAACAGAATAATGTATTTTTCCCCCTTTTCTTAACAGGGAGATATTACAACAAGCCTAATGTGCTTCTGTTGTTTGCTAACATTTTTAAATGATATTAGACATAAGATAAATTAAATATCTTTAAAATTTTCTTTCCATTTGTATCACCTATTGGAAAGAAAGTTTTACTGTCACTGTTATAAAAATGTTGTATTATCTACAGTCGACTATACTTCGCTGCGAATAAATAAATAAATAAATAAAAAATTCGAGCCCTGATATTATTTCTGCTGACTCTTATGTAAAATGACCTTCTAAATCCGAATAGTATCCCGCAAACCTCCCCCATTTTCTCGGGAAGCTGCCCCCAATTTTTATCACTGTTCGGTAATTTTATGGCCATGAACTTAATTTGGAGGGTAGAAAAGAATTATTTTAACTCTTTGAAACAAAACAAATATAATGCACATGTCACATCAGTGAGGAAAATTCATAGCGAAGAGAAGAGAGTCCGCGGGATACTTTCTTAGCCAAAATAGTTGACCATCTAAATTAGAATTATCATAAAGAGTAAATAAAAAGAAGAGATTAAAAGCATGAAAAAAAAAGATATATAATAAAAATTAAGATTATATATGCCATGATTTATTAAAATTAATATGATATTGAATTTAGAAAATAAAAACCACGCGCACGGGCAGGAAAAAGAATAATAAGAAAAAGGAGATCATAGAAAAATAGTTTGTTTTTGGTATTTATTGTTTTATTAGGATTTTTGAGGAATAATGATAGGAACGGAAAAACACTTAGTATTTCCTGGAGCTCTTTTGAAAGTGAAATCTGAACTGATGCGATTATATTATTGAAAGAATAAATTGAAAATAAAAAAATCGGCATAAGTTATTTTCAATTAAAGTTAAGTGTGCAACAGCATAATAAATAATAATCTTAATTGATTAATAAAATAATATAACTTATTGATAAATATAACTTATAATTTCAGTGGCAAATAATCCCCCCCCCCCCCAAAGAAAAAAAATCCCCTTTCTGCAAATGTTCATGTTTTAGAATTTTTCAATTTTCTAGCCCCTCAGAAGATATATAACAGTTAAAATAATCCTTTCCCTCCATAAAAATCAAATTTATAGCCATAAAATTATCGAAGAGTGATAAAAATAGGAGGCGTCTCCAAAACACGGTGGGTGATGGGGCAAAATGGGAGTCATATACGGATTCACGAGGTCATTTTACTTAAGAGTTTGCAGGAATCGTGTTGGAGCCGATTTTCATGCACAGCAGGTTTGTTTATAATTCTAAGCTTATTTTTCAGATGCATAAGCAATGGTTTGCTTCAATATACAAAAAGATCTAATTATATAAGTTATTTATTTATTTATTTATTATTATTATTATTCATACTATTGTTATGATGAAAAATCATAAAAAGTTTTTTTTTTTTTTAACTATTGTCTTTCACCCTTTAAAAGTAAAAATTATTGTAATATCGGTTAGGTGAAATTTCTATTTTAATATGTAAATCAATTTTTATTTATTATTTTCATCTACTTCGTTTATATCTTTCATTTATTTGTCTTTAAATCAGTGTTCACTAATCTTGGGGATAAAAACTTTCAATGCCTTAGTTACAAAGTTCTATGCACGTTTTCTCTCTTAAGTGTGTGACCTTCGTGGGGTTTCTTGTTCTTCGGGGTTGCAAGGTCACTCTGTAGGTCATTTTTCGGCACGTGTCGGATGGTCTGGCTAACTAGCAGGGGCAGCTATCTTGCCAGGTGTCACGTACAGTGACTGGTTCGGCAGGGGGGTTGTGAACGCTGATTGGTCAGTTGTAGTATCTCTGTGTTTTTAGGCCCTTGTAATGGCAACAGTTATCGTTTTCGGGTCGCGAAAGCGCGAATATTTTTAATTGAGGCCGTGGATTCTGCTGTAGCGCGTGGATGTAAGTTTTGACTTCCTAAGAAAAGGGGCCTTTGCCCTGCGAAGGGTCCTTGCGCCCTCGTGGACTAATATTGTTTCAGTGCTAGAGAATATGCTGAAATGGAGTTAAGGTCTGGTGAATCAGATGCCTTGGTTATTAGGGTAATTAAATAGAGAAAATAACAAGCTTGTAGGAAATCTTAAATACTCTGATACCTTTCCGGTGTAGTGATGGCGCACTAGGAATCTTTAGTCGAAGAATCCCAGTTTACTCTGTGGTATATATATTTGAGAGAAGTTACCCTAGGAGTATTTTGAAGATGAGTACCAGAGCCCGATGGTCCCAGTCTATCGGTTGTGTGATTTGCATTGGTGAAAAAAAAATCCTAAAGGAGTTTCACATGGACGAGACCCCAAAATGGCCATAAGTCTCCACCACATCGCCACTTGTCAATACTGCGTTGCAAATAAGTATCACCCCTTTTTATTTTTGTTATGTTTATATTTCATTCTAGTATAATTTAAATATTGCTTGAATTCAAATAGCTGTTAATTGAAACTATGTAATCAATGGTATAGAATGAAAAAGGAAAAAAAAACTTATGGATATTGAAAAACATAGCTTCATAGTAAAAGTTGCTAGTATTTTAGTTTTCCAAATGTAAATTTTAAATTTCTATTGAACACTTCAAGACTATGGAGTGGTATTACTATCTTGATCAGTTTGCAAAACTAGGGTTTATCATTTTTCTGAACTTGCACTTCCTTGATCTTGTTCAATGCTGTAAAGTGAATATTTTTTTTTTTTTTTTTTTTTTTTTTTTGTGCTGCAGTTAGGTTAAAGACATTTATTAAATACGAAAAATGTAGCCTTGGACAAGTATATGTAAATTGTGACCATTTTAAAATCTTTGTCGTTCCAGTAACTATAAGGGCATGAGCCCCTAATGCTTTGGATTTTGCTTCGATTAGTATTTATGTCTTAAGTGTTACAATTACGAGGATCCTCTTATGTTGTTTTCATGTTTTAATTAATAATTAAAAATTTTGAATTTCATTCTAAAGTTGTGTTATGTGTGTTTATTTTTTCCTATACTAAAATATTATTATTAATATGAGTTTTATTCATGGGATTATAATTGTTAGTTATGCTAATTTCAAAAAGTTCTGTTGATGAGCCACTTAGTTGCCTGCTGTAAAATTATAGTTGTTAAGGAAGGCATTAAAATCTTAAGAAATAACAGTAAAGTTTACTGGTAGAGAAACCAAAAATTTAAGGAAATGTTTGGAGGTAGTGATTGAATTTACCATTTGGTTGAACTCCTTTTTACAGCAGGAAACATTGTTTTTGTTATTTAATTTCTTTTCCGTTTGTTTATTCTGGGGGGTGGAAGTGGCTCATCTGTTATTATTTTTTTTTTTTTACTCAATATTTTACCATTATTAGTATGGTTTACATAATTAAATGATACCTTTTATGAAAATATTTATATGTGAAATTCTACTTGTGGTAGTTTCTGTCGTAACCTCTTAATTGCTGATAATTATAATAAGCTTAAGGTCTTGTTTTGGGTTATTCACAGAAACTGCCATAAGTCATAATGGCCTTTTTGGAATTTTTATTATGATAATTCTGAATAATGAGTAACAGAGAGCCGGCATCTAGCCAACGAGGTTTCGACCTCCCTTTTAACATCTTACTGTTTAGAACCTGGTTAGAAAACGTTGCGGCCTTTTGTACTAGACTATACAATCATTGAGTTTACCAAATTTAATTGGAATTTCAAAATTTAAATTGTTTAAATTATCAACATGGACACACTATTAAACACCACAACAATGGTGCCTCTGGGAAAATGTAAGGGATTTTTTTTTTTTTTTTTTTTTCGGTTTCTTTTAGTTGAGGTGCCTTCAAAATTTTTTGTTAAAGTCATTTTTTTTTAATTAGCTCTCTTATTTGTGGTATATCTGATTATTTGTATTCTTATATGTGTTTTTTTTTTTTTTTTTTTTTTTTTTTTTTGTTTGTTTGTTTCAATTTCTATGTGCCATGCTGTCCCTGGGGAGAGAAGTGTCAAAATCGATAACTAAGTTACCCTAGAGTCTAATGTTGATGAAAATTCCTCTGGCGGTAGTTTACTTGATGAAGTCAGCGGTGGTGAGTTACCACTTTTTGCACCATCAATAATTAGTAAAATTTCTTCTTCTTTTTTAATATAACTGTCTCATATGCTTTCAAAATTTTTGTTTGGATTTTAGAAACCTACATGTGTGAAATGGTGTTTTAAGGAGGAATTTTTATATTTAAGTAAATGCTATTAATTGTCTGGGAATAGAAAATTTCTGTGGATGTTTCACACATTGAAAATAGGGCATGAGTAATGTATGTGGAAAATTTTCAAATTTTTGTGCAAAAAAAAAAAAAAAAAAAAAAAAATTGTGTTTATTTTTATAAGTGTTATGCATTTAATGTTTTTTTGTGTATGTTATAATTCTTAGTGCGTGTTAAATTTAGTGGTGAGTGATGTAGGGTGAGGAAAATTTCTTTTGCAAAATTGAATTGGGTTTCGTGCTTCGGTGATAAAAAAGGGGTCTAGATATTAATTGAAAATAAAAATTGAAAAATTAAGTTAAAAAAAAAAGGGGTAAAATTGAAAAAAAAAAATTAATATTTAGGCCTGTGTTTGAAAATTGTGCTGTATAGGGATATCTGCACGGTTGTGAGTCTAGGCGATAAACGTATTTTTGGGTTCTGACTTGTAATTTTTAATATGCACTGAGAGAGAGTGTTTTTTTAATTTTTATACCCATTTGTTGACATATAATTTTGTTCAATGTGTATGTATTTGTATAGCATGGCAGTTATGAAAAAGTCAGTTGTTAATGACTCACTATGTATCTTGTATGTGTTTGTTATTGTGTATTGTAATGTGCTTTTTATTTGGCAGTGGTGGGGGCTATGGGACATCTGGTGGTCTTGTTTCCGAGATTTTTATGAGAAAAAAAAAAAAAAAAGAATCTCCCCCGAGGCTTTTTCTGGTGGCCTGTGTGATTTGAGTCTAAAGTTGCGGCATCCTGCCTTGTGGTGTGGTGCGTGTGTATGTGTTGGGTACTTTTAGTCACTCAAGGTGGTGAGTATATGTTGTTTTGATTTCCATGTTAGCTGTGTTGTGGCTCAGTTTGGGGTCGCTTTTGTATCACAATTGTTTGTCCATGTGTCAATGACTTAAGTGTGGCTTGGTAGCCAATAATTTTGTGTAGTTATTGTTTTGTAATGACTGTTTATGAGTAGCTTTGTGCTTTGGCATTCGGGTAAAATTTCGGGTTTGAAATGAAAAAAAAAAAAAGGTTTTTTTTTGTTTATTTTTTTGGTGTGGCAGGTGGGCTGTTATTGTATTCAATAGTTAAGTGATTAAGCTTTTTTGGGACGGAGGGATGTTCGTAGAGTTTGGCCGGCGGACTCTGGCGAGCATTTGGACTGGTAGCTTTTAGCAGTCTGTTCCTGCTGGTTCGGGAATTGGTCAAAATTTTGGCGGGGCTTTTTGCTGCTTGTTTCTGCTTCCGGTTTTCAAGGAAAAAAAAATTACTAAATTTTTTTTTTCATGTTGGATGATGTTATGATGAAAAATCAGAAATAGTTTTCTTTTAACTATAGTCTTTCACCCTTTAAAAGTAAAAATTATTGTAATATCGGTTAGGTGAAATTTCTATTTTAATATGTAAATCAGTTTTTATTTATTATTTTCATCTACTTAGTTTATATCTTTCATTTATTTGTCTTTAAATCAGTGTTCACTAATCTTGGGGATAAAAACTTTCAATGCCTTAGTTACAAAGTTCTATGCACGTTTCTCTCTTAAGTGCGTGACCTTCGTGGGGTTTCTTGTTCTTCGGGGTTGCAAGTAGCTCTGTAGGTCATTTTTCGGCACGTGTCGGATGGTCTGGCTAACTAGCAGGGGCAGCTATCTTGCCAGGTGTCACGTACAGTGACTGGTTCGGCAGGGGGGGTTGTGAACGCTGATTGGTCAGTTGTAGTATCTCTGTGTTATTAGGCCCTTGTAATGGCAACAGTTATCGTTTTCGGGTCGCGAAAGCGCGAATATTTTTAATTGAGGCCGTGGATTCTGTTGTAGTGCGTGGATGTAAGTTTTGACTTCCTAAGAAAACTCCCCTGCGAAGGGTCCTTGCGCCCTCGTGGACTAATATTGTTTCAGTGCTAGAGAATCTGCTGAAATGGAGTTAAGGTCTGGTGAATCAGATGCCTTGGTTATTAGGGTAATTAAATAGAGAAAATAAAAAGCTTGTAGGAAATCTTAAATGCTCTGATACCTTTCCGGTGGAGTGATGGCGCAATAGGTATCTTTAGTCGAAGAATCCCAGTTTACTCTGTGGTATATATATTTGAGAGAAGTTACCCTAGGAGTATTTTGAAGATGAGTACCAGAGCCCGATGGTCCCAGTCTATCGGTTGTGTGATTTGCATTGGTGAAAAAAAATCCTAAAGGAGTTTCACATGGACGAGACCCCAAAATGTCCATAAGTCTCCACCACATCACCGCTTGTCAATACTGCGTTGCAAATAAGTATCACCCCTTTTTATTTTTGTTATGTTTATATTTCATTCTAGTATAATTTAAATATTGCTTGAATTCAAATAGCTGTTAATTGAAACTATGTAATCAATGGTATAGAATGAAAAAGGAAAAAAAAACTTATGGATATTGAAAAACATAGCTTCATAGTAAACGTTGCTAGTATTTTAGTTTTCCAAATGTAAATTTTAAATTTCTATTGAACACTTCAAGACTATGGAGTGGTATTACTATCTTGATCAGTTTGCAAAACTAGGGTTTATCATTTTTCTGAACTTGCACTTCCTTGATCTTGTTCAATGCTGTAAAGTGGATAAGTTTTTTTTTTTTTTTTTTTTTTTTTGTGCTGCAGTTAGGTTAAAGACATTTATTAAATACGAAAAATGTAGCCTTGGACAAGTATATGTAAATTGTGACCATTTTAAAATCTTTGTCGTTCCAGTAACTATAAGGGCATGAGCCCCTAATGCTTTGGATTTTGCTTCGATTAGTATTTATGTCTTAAGTGTTACAATTACGAGGATCCTCTTATGTTGTTTTCATGTTTTAATTAATAATTAAAAATTTTGAATTTCATTCTAAAGTTGTGTTATGTGTGTTTATTTTTTCCTATACTAAAATATTATTATTAATATGAGTTTTATTCATGGGATTATAATTGTTAGTTATGCTAATTTCAAAAAGTTCTGTTGATGAGCCACTTAGTTGCCTGCTGTAAAATTGTAGTTGTTAAGGAAGGCATTAAAATCTTAAGAAATAACAGTAAAGTTTACTGGTAGAGAAACCAAAAATTTAAGGAAATGTTTGGAGGTAGTGATTGAATTTACCATTTGGTTGAACTCCTTTTTACAGCAGGAAACATTGTTTTTGTTATTTAATTTCTTTTCTGTTTGTTTATTGTGGGGGGTGGAAGTGGCTCATCTGTTATTTTTTTTTTATTTACTCATTGTTTTACCATTATTAGTATGGTTTACATAATTAAATGATACCTTTTATGAAAATATTTATATGTGAAATTCTACTTGTGGTAGTTTCTGTCGTAACCTCTTAATTGCTGATAATTATAATAAGCTTAAGGTCTTGTTTTGGGTTATTCACAGAAACTGCCATAAGTCATAATGGCCTGATTTGAATTTTTATTATGATAATTCTGAATAATGAGTAACAGAGAGCCGGCATCTAGCCAATGAGGTTTCGACCTCCCTTTTAACATCTTACTGTTTAGAACCTGGTTAGAAAACATTGCGGCCTTTTGTACTAGACTATACAATCATTGAGTTTACCAAATTTAATTGGAATTTCAAAATTTAAATTGCTTAAATTATCAACATGGACACACTATTAAACACCACAACACTATTACAACTGTAATATAAGACATGGTTAATTAAGAAACAGAAAAGACCAACCAAATATTTTTAACATTTTATTAAAAAAAACTTTCATAAATAAAGTAACTAATTCATAAATTTTGCACAAGGAGTAACAAGTGCAATGGTGTTCTTACAAATGCAATGGTGATCTTGTGCTGTCAATCTTTCAAAAGAAGGTGTCTGAAAAATATTAATTATAAAATAAAAATCATATTTTGAAAGGAGACATATACTAATTATATGAAATTGAAATACATCACAAAGAAATTATAGTTTCATATTGAAATCATATGTTAAAGTTCTTTTAATTATTAAAAATACCAAATAAACTTTTTTTTTTTTTTTAACTATGCTTAACTTACAATTTCTGTGTATATTTGGTATACTAAATGTACCGAGCACTTTTGTTGATTTCAATATTTCAATTAGTAACATAGTACCAGATTCTTCCTCTTCTTTTTTTTTTTTTTTTTTTTTTTTTTTTTTTTACAATACTTTCATTATAAGTACTAAATATCTTCTTAAAATTTTTATATATATTTCCTTGGATTAATTTCCGGTGTTAAATTTTTAATTCAAAACTACAGAACTTTCCTGGCTAGCTAATATGCCTCGATTAATTTCATTTTAAAATTTCGAGTTTCATCTTTAATACTCTAGTACAAAAACATATGATCACAAAAAATAACTTGTGAATATTAAATTAATAGTTCCCAGCATTTTCATATGTAGTACTGGCTAGATATATATGAACTATGCTGGAACGAACATTGGTATCCAAAAATTAAACACTTTTCTTAAAAAAAAAAAAAAAAAAGAAAAAAGAAATAGAAAAGGAAAAAGAAAAAGAAAAATTCACATGATGTTCTCAACTCTGATGAGGGGCCGATGAAATCGGCCCTAAAAGTCTGTTTTGTGGTGTATTTTAAAAGATTTTATAATTCGTCCCAGAAATTTCTGTATATAATGGTAATATTACAAGATATTTTTAGATTAAATGATTTCTCATGGACTAGTTTATATATGTTACTTATGGCAGGTGGTTGCACGAAAGCTACACCATTTACAACAATAAGTGCAAAGGTTGTGGACAATGACAAATTAGGTGAACAAATAAGAAAACATTCAATAAAAAAAAAGTACTAATTTTATTTAAACGAGTTATCTAATAACAATGTTATTTTGTAAAATTATATACGGGGTGATTAGAAAAAAACTACCCCGATATATGAGACCATAGCTACCATACCGTTCCGAGAAACTGAATAAAAATTTGGTGGAAGGTATTTTGAGGTATGCGCTCAAGAATTATATAAAAAAACAACAGTTAAACTCTAACAGTTACGGTTACAGTGAGAAAATTTCAAATGGCAACACCTACTTTTTTTTATTGAAATTTAATCTCAATAGCAAAAAAACATAAATAGCGTTGGAACGGTACATCTAGCACGAAAATCGGCAGCGCTAGCAGGCTAACAAAAAAAGAAGAAAAATGACTGTTACGTGCCTACCAGAGCACCAATTTCATTTTTTTAATGACGTCACATTTCACACTGAGTCTTTGGTTCAGACTAAAATCTACTGATTCTGCTTTGAAACGAAAAGAAGAGACCAAGGTATCCTTAATTTCGTGTAAAGCTACTGAAATAAAGGCTTTAATTTCGTTGTTAGTCGTAAGACGCTGTCATGATGACGTCATCACAGTACGTGAAAAATAAGGCATTGTAAAATGGCAATCAAAACCGATTTTGATGATGGATGATAATGATGTTTCCCAGTAAGCGGCATACCGTTCACAGAACAAGAAAGCAAGATACGCATCACGCATTTCACAATGCCTTATTTTTCACGTAATGTGATGACGTCACTCATGACGGTGTCTTACAACTAACAACGAAATTAAAATCCTAATTCAGTAGACCTACATGAAATTAAGGATACCGTGGTCCATTCTTTTCGTTTCGAAGCAGAATCAGTAGACTTTGAGTGCTACCACGAATACATCGAAACGTTTCGATCGTCGAATAGTGACGTAGAAATATGTTTTCAGAAATTATAAAGTCAAAAATATCGTAACAGCAGTTCTGCTCGCTAATTCTACATGAAAATTGTTTGATATGTTTACTATAATAATTTTTTTTCCAGTGTACTAAGTGATTAAAACCTTAAATTTATTTTAAAATATTACGTCAGAATGATGTCACATTCGACCATCGAAAGACTTCGATATGTTCGTGGTAGCACCCTTTAGTGAGAGCCGAAGACTCAGTGTGAAATGTGACGTCATTAAGAAAATGTAAGTCGTGCTCTGGTAGGCATATCACAGCTGTTTTCTCTTTTTTTCTTAGTATGCATAGCGTTGGTGATTTTCATTCTAGAGGTACCGTTCCAACGCTATTTATCGTTTTTTGCTATGGAGATTCCATTTCAATAAAAAAAGTAGGTGTTGCCATTTGAAATTTTCGAAATTCTGTCACGGTAACTGTAACTGTTAGAGTTTAACTGTTGTTTTTTATATAATTCTTGAGCGCATACCTCAAAATACCTTCCACCAAATTTTTATTCAGTTTCTCGGAACGGTATGGTAGCTATGGTCTCATATATCCGGGTAGTTTTTTTCTAATCACCCTATATATATATATATATATATATATATATATATATATATATATAAATGATAGATATCTTTATATATATATATATTTCTGATTCTTTAATATTTTTTCTTTTAATTCTTTTTAAAATTCTTTTATTTTTCTGATTTTTTTTTTTTTTTTATTATTTAAATGAATTATTTACTCCTAATATAACAGCATTTGTTTAAAAAAACTTTACAATAATGTTATCTAAGTGCAATTATTATAGTTATCAATTTAATTGTACGTATAATTAAGCGCAATCTTTCCTACCCTGTAAGAAGAGATTGCGCAAAATAGCTCTCTTAATTTTATTACAGCTGTTGCTTTAATTTACAGCATAACAATAAAATAGTAATGGAAATGCATAGAATACGAATAAATTCAAAGTTGTTCAGCAATAGTTTAGCAAAAAATTAATACTTGGATTTTTTAAATCATTTTGTTGAATTGTGCGCTAATTATCCGAGCTTTATTTTATATATTTATATATACAGAGTGATTCAAATGTCATCATAAACATTTTTAGGGGTGGTAGGGCACATCATAAGGACTGAAAATTGTATAGAAACCCATGATGTTGCCATTCCAAACGTCATGTTACTCCTTTAAGAATCGAATGTTTTTGCGTGAATATGGGCGTGGCTCTCGAGTGTAGCATTTTTTAGAAAAAGTTTTTACACGCAAATGTATACATAAATTAATAAATACTGTTTTTTACAGATGTTTTTTATTGCACTGATTGCATTAATACGAACATTGTGTATAATTTTGCGAAATAATGAAAAATACAAGGATACAAGATTTTAAATTTACACAATAGGCGGAGTTAATAGTACGCAGTAGCCAAAAACATCCAGTTCTTAAAGGGTTAAAATTATGTTTGCGGCCATGAGTTCCTATGCAATTTTCAATCCTTATGATGTGCCCTACTATCTCTAAAAATTTGTACGTTGAATTTTGAATCCACCTGTATAATCTAATTAAAAAACAAAGTTTTGTAAGAGGAACAAAGTTTTTTTTTATTTTTTTATTTATTTTTTTTTTGTGTGTGTGTGTGTGAAAAGTGAAAAAGCATTTCAGTATCAATTCAAACAAGGTTTTATTCGAACCCATTTAAATTTTTATTATACTAACTAAATTATTGCTGAATTTGCAACTTTCATCATAATGCAATTTTCATCGAAAAATGATGCCAGTTTAAATAGTAAATTTTTAAGGACAGTCTTAACTATTATTAATAATCATTGTAATCGAATGACAGTAAATAATACTTACTAATAAATTCATGGCATTTTTATTCTTTCCATAAAAGGAAATTAAACCTGTGGATTTTTTCACATGGAACAACTGGATTTCTGTAATTAAAAATATAATAAGAGATGGATAAATATATAGATAGATAAATATATAGATAGATATAAATTTAAGTATATAGACATATTATATTATATCCTACAGTAAAATTTATTCAACATTTACAAAAAAAAAAAAAAAAAAAGATGTTTATAAATTTATTAAAAAGAAAAAACATTGGCCCGATATTATTATAGCGCAAAACATCTCATCTAATATTTTTCTAAATCGAACGAATTTTTTTCTTTAAATATTTTATTAATGAAACACGATATCTAAAATTTTACGTATTTACATCTCAACTGAGGAAAATCAATTTTCCTATATAATATATATATATATGTAGGATATAAACGATAATTGTCAAATCTGCCACAATAACACAAATTGTACCCCAAGACACATTTTTGTAATGGTTATAGGCATTTTCTACTTTAAGTATTTTAATTTGATTTATTTAATTTAATAATTACGTTAAACAAATTATTCTAATCACATAAATACATATATAAAGTATTATATATACAGGTTGTAACATATGAAATGTCCGATTTCCATGGTCTACTTAAAGAAAGAATATATTTTTACAGAACAAACCTTATTAATCAAAATAGGAACCATTAGCTTCAATACACTTTTTACAACGAGAAACAAGTTTTTTATGACAATATCATAAAATGTAGTCGTCCTGGAGGCAACAAATTCATTGAATGCCGTTTCAGCATCCTTTGGATTTCTGAAGCGTTTCTCCAGCAGGAAGTTATCGAGATGTTTGAAAAAGTGAAAATCTGTAGGTGAGAGGTCAGGTGAATACAGTGGATGGTCTAAAACTTCATAGTTTAACGTGTGCAGCTTCCGACGAGTTATCATTGAAACATGCGGTCTAGCGTTATCATAGAGAAGAATAGGGCCTTTCCTATTGACCAATGCCGGCTGTTTACGTGTACGTTTCTGGTGCATTTCATAGATTTCTCTGCAATATTTCTCCTCTGTGATGGTTTCACCTGATTTTAGAAAGCTATGGGGAATTAAACCAGCTGAGGACCACCAAAATGTCACCATAACCTTCTTTTGATGTAGTTTCGGCTTTGGGAAGTGTTGTGGAGCCTTGTCAGCATCCAGTCACTGTGCTGAACGTTTACGATTGTCGTACAGAATCCACTTTTCATCTCAAGTTACAATTAGATTGAGAAAAGGATAATTTTGGTTGCGAAGAAGAAAGGCAGACGAGATTTCAAAACGTTTGCGTTTCTGATTCTCATTCAATTCATGAGGAACCCATTTATCCATTTTTTTTTAACTTTGCCAATCAATTTTAGATGACGTGAAATGGTTGTAGGAGATACATCTAATTCTTCTGCATAATCTCTAACAGTATTGCCTGGATTTTTTTCAACTATTGCTCGTAAAACTTCATTGCCCACAACAGTCTCTGGTCTGCACCGGTCTTCGTTTGTGAGACTCTCCACCCCAGTTTCGAACTTTGCATACCAACGTCGAATGGTACGTTCATTTACAGAACTGTTTCCAAATACAGCTTTAATGTTTCGGGCAGCTGCTGCAGCATTATACTTACTTTTCCACTCATACAAAAATAGCACTCTAAAATCTCTAGAATTCATCCTACGATTAAAGCTATAAACTTACCACCAAATCACAATATTTTTATTTGAAACACATCTGATGAAAAATTAAAATGATACATAATTAACGACTGTATCAAAAAAGTTTATAAGGAACCAAATCTCAAAAATTTTACTGGTGAGAATCGGACATTTCATATGTCACCTGATAAATATCACATTCTACAAGGTCATTCTAAAATAATAGAACAAACATTGATGGGTCATAAAGCTCACTTAAATGAACGTTTTTAATGTTAAATAATCTGGTGTGGCACTCACACGACTTTCTCTTACCCTGAAATTCAATACCTTAAAGGCAGAAATTTAAATGTTCATTTCAAACCATTCAAACAACTTTCACCCACACTACTCCTTACAGCTTATGAGTTTCATAAAATGTTTCAAGTAACAGCCTTATATTAACTTCACAATACAACATTTGAATTGCTTGAAATTATTTCTTTTTAAGTTATTCTGATAAGAAACATAGACAAATATTAAACGTTAAAAACATGACTTCAGTATTCAGGGAACCTCAATACGTGTCAATATACAAAAAACTGCTAAATATGTAATTTTAAAAATACTTTATTTACCATATGGGTAAGAGGAATTAAATTTAATTTGTGAGCAGTTTCCTTGAACAATATTCTAGTAAAGCACTTACACTTATTACATTCAATAAAAAAGAATATTTTCAATTAACTCTTGGCAGCATTATATATCTTCTAAAAGTTATGTACAAACCACATTGTGCACTTAAATATAATCCTATATTAATAACACATAGAATAGCTTGAAATGCACTGCCATGAATTCCCAAGTATTATCCCACTGTATTCTTGTTCTTTTGTGTAGCTCTATAAATGAACAGTAAATGATTTTCATACCATATTCTACATGAAATATGCTTTTATGCCTATAAAACATATATTCATTTGGTTTAGTGCAGTCTGTACGCGTTAAACTCTACTTATTTGATATTTCCCCTCATAGACGTAATATATTTGAATTATCTGGAATGTCCCTGTACACGAACCATTTGTTTAATCTCAACGAAAAGTTAAGTGTAACATCTCTATATGATACAGATTTAGAATACCGAGTTTGGGCTTCCTGCTGCTGTTTATTCTTGAAGTATGCTGATAACATTATATACACACACCAACCGCTAAAATCCTGTTTTTCGGATTCAGAGACCTCAAAACGTGTAAATATAACAAAAATTCAATTTCGAAAATTTGACCCCCCCCCCCCCCCCCCCAAAAAAAAAAAAAAAAAAAAAAAAAAAAAACGTTTTCTAACATGTACATGGGTAAGAGAAAGTAAAAGTGTAACCGGAAGTGACATGTAAAGGTACAAACTCACAAAAGCAGACATGAACGTCTAAACGAAATTTATTCATACTATCGATGTAAAAAATTTCAGAAATGTCTACAGGGTATGTCCAGTATAACGACAGAATTAAAATATATGGAAAATTCTCCATACAATAACAACTATTAATATTCAATTTTCATTTTCATTTTTTTTTCTTTTAAATAAAAATATATAGTTTAATTCTAATTCATTATACTAAATCTAATTCATTTCCTGTAAACAAGTAATTTAATCTTTTCTACGCTCAAATACTCAGTAAAAAAAAAAAAAAAAACAGAACATATAATAATTTTATTTAATGCTTTTTTATTTATTGCCAACGTGCTTGGAGGGTGAAATCATTTAAAGAATTTCATAAAGTAATGTTACAACGGAATTATTTTCTAAAACAACTCTGAATGGCCTTCATAAAATACATTTGAAAACCTTTTTGCCAACAAAAATATTTCACCAACCCATCAATATGAACATCATGCAAAATTTCAATTATAATATATTTTTAGAACAGCCAATCAGTCGAATATTCTTTTTATGTAGACTATTTGGCACGAAAAACATCTCAACGACTTCACTGGTTTCGAATGTTTCTGTACAAAAAAATGTAGGGTAAGTGCACCACTGATTAACACTTTCAGAGCAATCTCTGATGTTTTTAATGTTCTAGTCATCAGAAAGTACTTTTAAAAATCGTAAGTTAGTACATATGGTACGAAAGACATTCAGAACCACATATATGTTAATATATATACATTTGATAACAATTATTTTTTTTTTTAATGAATTTTTATTTGACACAAACTCAATGTTCCAGTAATTGACACTGCCAGTTTTTCAATATATCAGTAATTGACCCCCTATGTTCCAGACTTTGACAATGCTAGTTATTCATTTTACCAATTATTAGCCCCTATGCTTCAGTGTAAAATTCTTATATGAAAATATATGGTTTTATTATTTTTCTTATTTATTAATTATTTCGGAATAGATGTCAATTACTGGAGCATGCCAATCACTGGAGCACCTACCCTAGTTGCTTTTTTGCTTGAGGTGTGTTCACATTTCTCTGATTTCTTTATTAATAACGTATTTCTAATGACAAAATCTTGTTATGTAGAGATATTTTATGATTCTTATTAAATCTTAAAGTGACTGTTACCTTTATATCTTAACGATGTACAAAACTTACATAACTACAATGTACAAAACCTAACTTAACTTACAAAACGTTCTTAACAATGAACAAAAGTATGTTTTTGAACGCTTTATTCGGGAACTATATTATGTAAAGACGAATCTTCAACTCTATTTTTTATTTTGTTTTCGCTCTTTAGTTACTAGAAACATTGCTGCTCTCTTGGATTTATATTTATATGCTATAATAATCGTCATTTAAGTGGATTTATCCTTATGATTTCGAAATATATAATAGATTTTCTTTCTCAAAAATCAGTATCATACTCTTTATAGAAAAAAAAAAAAAAAAAAAAAAGCGTTTGTTTTTTTCAATATGAGAATTGACTGACTTCTTAATTTTGTCAAAAATAGCAAATTTAGATTTTAAACTAGTCATAAAAGAAAATAATTTTTATGCATAATTTGAACGTTAACAATATTTAATCACTGTAAAAAATTCCTGAAAAATAAAGCAATTTTTAACATAAATATAGCATAAGTTGCTGTATATTACTATGTTTTTATTAACTTTGATTCTTGTTTCTTTGTTTGTCCAGTACAAATCTTGCAATCGATTTTTAACTAACTTCCCGACTAGCTAGATATTTGAAACTTTTAGGACAGCTCAGAACACGGTGGCAATACATTTTTTTAATACTTTTAGTCAACTGTTTCATGTCCTGCTGCCTTCGACAGCTTTTATATGATTCAACAAAAAGTTTATTTAACTAACTTCCCGACTAGTTACACGTTTGAAACTTTCAGAATAGTACAGAACACGGTGAAAATGCATTTTTTAAATATTTTTAACCAACTGCTTCGGGTTCCTGTTGCCTTCGATAGCGTTACCAATACAAAGCTTGCAATCGATTTTTCACTATTTTCCCGACTAGCTAGACATTTGAAACTTTCAGGATAGCTCAGAACATGGTGACAATACCTTTTTTTAATACTTTTAGTCAACTGTTTCAGGTCCCTACAGCCTTCAGCAGCGTTTATACAATTCAACAGAAAATTTATTTAACTAACTTCCCTACAAGTTAGACATTTGAAACTTGCAGAAAAGTATACAACATGGTTAAAATGCATGTTTTTAATACCTTTAGCGAACTGTTTCGGGTTCCTGCTGCCTTCGGCAGCGTTATCAGTACAAAGCTTGCAATCGATTTTTCACTAACTTTCCGACTAGCTAGACATTTGAAATTTTCAGGATAGCTCAAAACACGGTGACAATACATTTTTTTTTTTTTTTAAATATTTTCAGTCAACTGTTTCAGGTCCCTATTGTCTTCTGCAGCGTTTATATGATTCAACAGAAAATTTACTTAACTAACTTTTCGACTAGCTAGACATTTGAAACCTTCAGAATAGTTCAGAACACTGTGAAAATGAATTTTTTAAAATACATTTAGCCAACTGTTTCGGGTTCCTGCTGCCTTCGGTAGCGTTACCAGTACAAAACTTGCAATCAATTTTTTACTAACTTCCTGACTAGCTAGACATTTGAAACTTTCAGGATAGCTCAGAACACGGTGACAATACATTTTTTTAATACTTTTAGTCAACTGTTTCAGGTCCCTACTGCATTCGGCAGCGTTTATATGATTCAACAGAAAATTTATTTAACTAACTTCCCGACTAGCTAGACATTTGAAACTTTCAGAATAGTTCAGAACACGGTGAAAATGCATTTTTTTAAATATTTTTAACCAACTGCTCCGGGTTCCTGCTGCCATCGGCAGCGTTACCAGTACAAAGCTTGCAATCGAATTTTTACTAACTTCCCGACTAGCTAGACATTTGAAACTTTCAGGATAGCTCAGAACACGGTGACAATGCCTTTTTTTTATACTTTTAGTCAACTGTTTCAGGTATTTACTGCCTTCGGCAGCGTTTATATGGTTCAACAGAAAATTTATTTAACTAACTTCCCGACTAGCTAGACAGTTGAAAATTTCAGAATAGTTCAGATCACGGTGAAAATGTATTTTAAAAATATTTTTAACCAACTGCTTTGAAACCCTGCTGCCTTCGGCAGCGTTACCAGTACAAAGCTTGCAATCGATTTTTCACTAACTTCCCGACTAGCTAGACATTTGAAACTTCCAGGATAGCACAGAACACGGTGGCAATACATGTTTTCAATACTTTTAGTCAACTGTTTCAGGTCTCTACTGCATTCGGCAGCGTTTATATGATTCAACAGAAAATTTATTTAACTAACTTCCTGACTAGCTAGACATTTGAAACTTTCAGAATAGTTCAGAGTACGGTGAGAATGCATTTTTAAAACATTTTTAAGCAATTGATTCGGGACTCTGCTGCCTTCTGCAGCGTTACCAGTTCAATCAATTTTTAACTAACTTTTATAATAGCTCAAAACACGATAGTAATGAATTTTTTTAATACTTTTATCCAAATGCTCCGGTTTTCTCGCGGCCTTCGGTAGCTTTATATGATTAAACAGAAAATTTAGAAACAGGGTATATAAAAAGTTCTTTTTATCTTGTAATTATTTACAGCTAGTTCTGTAAAAATAATTGAAGATTGGTTACTTCATATTGTGCTGTAAATCGGTATTAAAATTTTTCTAGAAATCTTTTGGTGCGTGTATATGATTTATCAACTAATCAGTGCTGACGTTGAACTAATATCTTTGTCTGTGGTCTGTTTCTGTAAAGTATATTCATCATGAGTCCAACGGCGCGATTGGCAAGGTGCTGGTCTCTAGAACAGGAGATTGTGAGTTCGAATCCCGGGTTACCCAAGACCATTTGCTCCGCATGAAAAAGCAAATTTGATGCGTAAATAAATAAATAAATGTAAAAATTTTCTGTTGTAGTCTCTACGGAAATTTTTTACAGTGTACGGTTATTTTTTACAGTTTCTTATGGTTGCAGCTGGTATGATTGTACAAAGATTTAGCTCACTCTAGCTTTAAATATTTAACTAAAGGCAAATATATGTAGTAGTAGTTGAAAAATGACTACCAAATATTTCAAATTATACATACATATATATATATATATATATGTATATATATATAAACATATCTCATCACTTACTTTACTGATGGCGGTAAAAATGCTTCTTCTTGAATTTCTGCAATTCTTGTCGTTTCACATAATATCCTGGATACTGTGGTCCTTTTTATTTCGACTAATTGTTCTGAAAATATATATATACATATGTATCAGTGTTTTTATTACTTATTGTTTCACAATTAAGTCAAATAAAATATCAAATTTTATTTTTGGAATTCATTTTTTTTTTCTTTTATTTAATTTAATTATTTAATTTTATTTTTTAAAAAGTAAGAAATTTTATAAATGAAAACTATTTTATAAAATTTTCATTATCACCGATTCATCATCTTTTTGTCCTCTCCTCTCAAAAACCAGTTTAAAAGTTCATATTATTATACATTAAATTATTTTGCTATGTGATTGCCATTGTTTTCATCAACTGATTTGTACGTATCTAATGCATATTGAATTAGCAAGACTCACGAAGGATTTTCTTGGCTAACTTAATTTGACTGCTTGATAAATGTTTTCCGAATACGTATTTTATTAGCAAAACGAAAACTTTATACAAAATTTATCAATATAACAGATTTTCTTTAAACAGACAGAGATGTAAGTGTTTCTAAATTCCTTTTTATTTCACTTCTATCTTAAAAAGTGGCTGAAGATATCTGGGCGTGTATGTTATTCGACTAATTTTTAGAAAATAGTTCCACATCCAGAGTTAGTATGAAAGATGATATCAGTACAAGTGTACAAGATTAAAAAGAAATAAAAATTAGTTTTATTATTGTTTAAATTTAGATGAAACTAGCAGCTACAGTGAAATAAATTTGTGTTAAAATCAACATGTTCTTTTTTAAGTGATTTACTGACCTGTCACCCTATTTTGATATAATCCACGTTGTTATTGAACATTTTATATAAAAAATGAAAAATCCAAACTTTACGTGCTTAGTTAATTCAAGTTTCTTTCTTTCTTTTCTTTTTCCTTTTTTTTTTTTTTTTTTTTCCATCAAAATTAGTGATGATGAACAATTGCATCATATCTATATATCATTATATCATTCTTTTTTTTTTTTTTTTCATAAATCGATTTTAAAGACTTTGATGACTAAAATAATATTTCAAAAGGAATATCAAGCCTGGTTGGCAGAGTGCCAAGCTTCTAATTCGAGGATTGCGGATTTGATACAAGAACCTTCCGCAGCTGATGCACGTCACGTCTGTGGTGGTTGCCATGTTTCCTCATTAATACCTCTGGGAATTATCATCCCTTCCGCAGAGAAGCAAAATTGTGTTGCATGTCTCCAGATCACCCTAAAGGTGAAACCAAGACCGTCGCCAGCTGTCTAATACGTGACTATAGTACGACGTTAAACCCACTCTACTCCTCTTCACTCCAGAAAAATTATTTATATCTTCCATAAATTGGAATATTTTCCATCATACTTGAAGACTTAATGAACGGTTGTTTTATATAAATTTATCTAAAGCAATTTTTTAATCGATTTCTAAATATTTACATATATATTTTGAAATTTTACTCTTAAAAGCCCACATAATTATCTCTTACATTTTTGTACTAATTTCTTAAGAAATGATAATTTTAATAATAAATTTCTTGCTTATACAATTCCCTTTACCTCAGTAACGAAATTTCCAACATAGAAATTAGATAATAATTTCTCATCTAGGGAAGAAGTTTCAAGAGCGCACAAATATTATTATTATTATTATTTTAAGCATTCAATCTAAATCTTGGGTAATGAAAAGGTAGAAAAAGTAGACTCTCAAGACAAATTTAGCGCAAAAAGGGTTGTCTCGATTTTGCCCCCTCATAACTCCCCCCCCCCCCGAAAAAAAAAATCGCAAATTACAAAAAATTAAAAATGTGTTTTTGAAAATATTCGAAGAAAGTCGCATAGATTATTTCAACATCTTTGTTCCATTTTTGGTAGACTTATACTTAATTCGCTATTTGCGAAGTTTCCCACCAAAAGTCGATTTTCCTCCTCCTACCCCTTAAAAGTCGAAAATTCCTAAAACGCAGATAATATTTTATTTTTTCTTATATCTAGTCTCTCCATGTGCAATTTCTTTACTATGAAATAATTTGGAGGCGAGTTATGCTTACAAACGTGTTTTTGAATTTTACCCCCAGAGGAGGAATGGAGGAGAATTTCGAAAAAGTTGATAGATATAATTTTAAGTTGGATAAAGATCTAAATTTCTGCCAATCGCCGTTGAATTCCGTACAGCCGTTCTCAAGTGATACCCGGACAAAAATAGCGTTACAGACATACAGACACCATGACGCACACACACAAGAAAAATTTTCTAAAGTAATTTTCGACTTTCATGGTGTGTGAAACGTGAAGATATCGCAAAATTTTCTTATTCTGACATATTTACAGACAAAAGTCTGATTTTATTAATATAGATTCATTTATTTATTTTTAAGAATATACTCAGTTTAGTAAATATTAGTTTAAATGTAAGCAGAGAGTGTTTAAAAAATGATTAATATAAAATATTAAATTTAATATATCAATGCATTAAATTTAACTAAGTCAAATTTTTGTGCAATGATGTATCATGGATTTGAGTCGTCGATATATCAATAGTAAAATATCGATTCACTCAATGCATCGAAAAATCGATTTCGGTCAACAGTTTCATGCTTATATAAAATGAAATTTTTGTTCACATATTTTATAGAAAATAAAATGAATACATTAATATAATGTAATGTAATATGAACAAAAATAAATTATTACAATTATATGTTTTGTACCTGGTGTAAATGAACCTGCTTCATTTCCATGTTCAAACCAATATCTGTCGCCAAATTTAACTCTTTTATATTGTTGGCCTAACACAGCTCCAAATGTTGGACCTACGAAACCTCCTGGAACATAATATTCAGCCAAACCAGCTGAGTAAACATCAATATCATGGACTGATCTAGAAAAAAGTTATAGGAAAAAACAGAGGTATTAAGTTGAATTCATATTTTATACAATATATAGATAAAAAAAAAATGTGATTAAATTCTTTATTGCCCTATAAAATATTTGCTGTTCCCAAAACAAATACAGAGTGCACCATAAAAAACAGGTGTATTTGAAAAATATTTAAAATGATAGAACATTTTTTATATTTTATTTTACTGTCAGGGGTCATATTCCTCGCCATTTTTATAGGACACTTTTAAAGATTAGACATTTTCGTCATTTTTTTCGACCCCTATGTTTATATAGAAATCTCTATTCTATTTAACCCGTTAGTAGTCGCTAGTTGGTCGATTTGCCGCCCATTCTTCAGTTTTTCCAGATTTTTTTATTCAATAGCCACCAATAATTTTTAGAAGTGGCATTTGATATACATAAAACGCGAATAAAATCGATTTAACGTCGATCACATCACTTCTTAAAATTATTGGTGACAGTTAAATAAAAAGTTCGCAATCTGAAATAGGTGGCGCTGTTGATAGCGACTACTAAAGGGTTAATCAGGATACATTACTATAAAAATACCATAAAGATTTCCATATGAAAATAGTGATAGCCAAAAAGGAATAAATTTCTCATTCTTGCTAGTATTATGAAAAATGGCGGGAAGTATGAACCCTGAAATCTGTAATATTTTTTATGACATATTGTATTTATAACGTATGATAAAATATAGAAGAATTCATCTCTAATAAAAGCAAAATTATGACTGTATGTGTGATGTTATTAAACTCATGTTTGTGAAAATTGCAACACCATGAAGGAATGCGAATATCATAATGATATTTATTGGGCTCATACATTATAGTAAGAAGAACAATTGATTAAAATTTCAGGAAATTTGGAGTAATATGTACTGAGAAAACAGTACATAAAGCAGCGCCCTCTGTGAACAATAACTCCCTTTATCTGCCCAGGCATTGAATCAAACAGCGATTGGATGACATGTACGGGTAAAGCACTTCATGAAGCTTCAACACGATGCCACAATTCATCGATCGAAGTTACTGGTGAGTGTTGGGGGGTCAGTCGCTTTTCAATGATTAAACAGTCATTTTCATTGGTGCGAGATCTGGAGAACGCGCTGGCCAGAGCAACAGTCGAACACATTCTGTATTAAGGAAGGTCCGGACTATACTGACAACTTGCGGTCGTGCATTATCCTGCTTAAATGTGGCACTGCGTGGGCCTAGAATATAGAGAGGAGGTACGGGCGTTAACTCGTCAGAAATGTAATGGCTGGTATTCAGAGTGGCGGGAATCAAAACAAGAGGTGATCGAGACGTGTATCCAATGGTACCACATACCATCCCTCCAGGTGGTGACCCAGTATGCAGCTACCAAAATTTTGATTACCGTCAAAACTGCATCACAGATACGAGCACCTTTAATGTGTGATTAATGACGAACCTGGACGCAGGGATGGCGTGAAGTCGCCTTTCAGACAAATCACAATCCTGTTTACAGCATCAAGATTGCCTTATCCGTACTTAACGGCATTGTCAATAATGCACAATGCCAGCTGGGATTCGACATCGTCACACTGTCCACCACATGCAGTGATGGTATGGAGTCCCATTGGATACACGTCTCGATTACTTCTTGTTCGCATTCCCGGCACTCTGAAATGAGGTCATTAAATTTCTGGTGAGTTAATGCCCGTACCTCCTCTCTATATTCAAGGCCCCCGCAGTGCCACATTTAAGCAGGATAATGCACGACCGCAAGTTGTCAGTATAGTCCGGACCTTCCTTAATACAGAATGTGTTCGACTGTTGCTCTGGCCAGCGCGTTCTCCAGATCTCGCAAGAATGAAAATGACTGTTTAATCATTGAAAAGCGACTGACCCCCCACCACTCACCAGTAACTTCGATCGATGAATTGTGGCATTGTGTTGAAGCTTCATGAAGTGCTTTACCCGTACATGTCATCCAATCGCTGTTTGATTCAATGCCTAGCCAGATAAAGGGAGTTATTTCTCACAGAGGGCGCTGCTTTACGTACTGTTTTCTCAGTACATGTTACTCCAAATTTTCTGAAATTTTAATCAATTGTTCTTCTTACTATAGTGTATGAGCCCAATAAATATCATTATGATATTCGCATTCCTTCATGGTGTTGCAATTTTCACAAACATGAGTTTAATATGTCACGCTTAACTCAACCGTGTTAAAAAATTTTAAATTACATAAAAATGTTGAATTGAAGGCTTTTATATTACTTATTTTTTGATTTGTTCTAATTAACACACTGACAAGAAAAAGAATTATTAATAACTACAAATTAATTTAGAAATTTCATTCATCAACCTTGAAATTCATTTCTAATATATAGGAGTGGAGCCAACGCTGATGAAAATCAGCGTTGTGCCATGGTCAATATTGTCAATTAATATAGCTGCGCGTTTTCAGACTCGGTGACCTTGCCAACGTATATTATGCAAGAAATGCCGAGCTGGTTATCAGCAAGGGTAGCTCAGTGTTTAGAGCATCCACGCGTTAAGCGGATGACCCGGGTTCGATTTCCGGTCTGGTATTTTTCATATAGTTGGTATAAAAATCAGCCTTCCACTCCTATCTATTAGAACTAAAAATTATTTTTTTAAAGTATACAAAAATTTATAGTGTAATTCCATACAAGTCTCACATCGTTCCTAAAATTTTATTCTCGTTTTTTTATATTGCCACCACAATTTTAAATTATACTTTTAAACATAATATTTTTACATTAGAAAAGGCAAAAATATTCAAGGAAAATTCCTTATTAAAGATACTGCTGACAATCTAATAAGATAAATTTAAAATTTTAGGATTGCTGTTAGGCCTTTTGAATACAAAGTCGAACCTCGTTAACGTGAATCTCAAAGGGAATAAAAAAATTGTTCACGTTATCAGTAGTTCAGATATCAGTAACTAAAAAACTGATCTTCATTTTGAAGGGTATTGTGGAACCAGTTCATGTTAAAATAATTCACGTTAAACGTATTCACTCTAACGAGATTCGACTGTATTAGGTGTACTGTCAAGTTCTGTTTTTTCAAATTACTAAAATGACACAGGATTATTATTTTTTTTTTTTTAAACAATACTTATGTATTAATTTACCAAACACTTCTTTGGAAGTTTATATAAACGCATATTTGCCAACAGAATATTAACAGGATATATTACAGAAAATTTCCGGTGTCAGGTTTTCAATAAATATATGTACATAATGCAATATATTATCATTAACCAATCTTTCTTTTCGCAACCGTTCATCAAATGACATATTTTCGATAGAAAAATCTTATTAATGAAACAAATAACAATGTCGTTCCACATAAAAATTCATAAAATCAGTTTTATAAAAATACCAAAATTTAAACTTCTAACTCATTCCCACGTTCATATAAATAGTTATCTTTAGCAAAATGATCTTAATATGTTATTATGAACAAAAGAAGAAGTAAAAGAAGAAGAAGCCTCCATCTACGTTTAAAACCGCAGTCGAGTTAGTTTATTTCAAAATTTATGATTTTTACAACAAATTTTATTTCAGGTAAAGCGTCAGTTAAACAAAAAAGAAATTTTGCATCCCAGCTCTCTTCTATATTTCCTTATAAAAATTCAAGTACTTTAGACTCAAATGTTTTTTTCATGGTCAAGGCTGGCGATTATCACGTCAGAAACATATAACTATTTCTTCAAAGAATATCAATTCCATACTTGCCAACATCCTAATTAATACTCCGTAGTCTTGTTAGTCCCGCCCTTTTTCTCACACCATTAAATTTTTAGAGTAATATTCTCTAAATGCAATTACGATTAAATAAGAGAAAAAATACTCTAAAAAGATACCGGTGTGAAAAGAAGGAGGAGCTAACAATACTACGGAATAATAATTAGCATGTTGGCAAGTATGTCAATTCTATTTTGTATGAATGACATCTTAGAAAATTCATTTTCATTTTAGAATATTATTATTATTATTCAACTGTTCGTTTAGAGTACATTGACGAATTCTTTAGTAAACTGAAAATTTAATTGAAACATACACTGACAACACTCAAAATTTAAATCACCGAGGGGAGAAAAATTTTCTATATCAACTTCTTAAATAGACCTTTTTATATCAATTTCGAAAATAAAGGCCTTCAAATGAAAATACTTTGCGAAATGTATTTAAAATACAATACAAGAGGTGAAATTTATAAGTGAATTCGTGCTTCAAATGAATTAATAACCTTATACAGTGAAATACTTTTAACACGAAAACGCTTAACATGAAAAATCGGTTAACACGAAATGATATAGCGGTCCGGACAGTGCACTATGATTTTTAATACATTTTTGTTTCTTTTAACACGAAACAAAAATCGTTTAACACGAAAAAAAAACTCGCTTTCGATCTTCAGTGATATGTTTGCTACAACAGAGATGCCAATATTTTAATCTATTCCGGAGCATTTTTAACTCCGCCTTTATTTCCATACCACATTTTTCTTAAGAGTAATATTTCCTTATTTTATTTGAAGGAAAATAGTCTGTAAATAAAGTGGTGCGGATTAAAGGCGGGGATAAAAATACTCCGGAATAAATTATAATGTTGGCAACTATGCTACGGTATGTTGCCGTCGATGATCATGTGTGTACAGCACCGATAAGGAGATTTTTGACATCGTTCATAATTAAAATGATTCCGCTTATGTAAATTTTGATGACGAATCTGACAACTGAATCAATGATGCATTTCCTGTCCCATCTGCTTCAGAAATGAAGATAGTAATGAGTATCAGCAGTTATTTAGATGTTCATTCGAATTGAGAGATGAATAAAACAATGGATGATCTCAATCAATTTTTGAACAATATGGTGCTGAAAAAGACACTTCAGTAAAATATATCTGAATTTTTTTCCAAAAAACAATAATATTTATACTTAATTTTTATCCTAATGGATGCAAGTTAGTAGTAGTTTTACAGGAAATGAAAATAAAAATTGGCGACATGGAAAACATTGGCGAATTTTGTACTTTTTCTACAAAACTTTTTACACGAAATTCTTTTAACACGAAAAAATATTTCGGTCCCCTTAGTTTCGTGTTAAACGTTTTTCACTGTAGTAAATTAATGACTGCCGAATATCATATACAGTGTAGAATAATAGAGTTCAATTGTGTACATTAGAATATGTAACACAAATGAATGCTCTTATCTAAAATATTATAATCTATAATTTAGAAATTTCATGATTAAATACAGTTAGAACGATGCTAATCGAAAACGAACAAGGAGATCGTTGAAATATAAAATCAATTGGCGCTGTTGTATAGTATTAAATTGATTATTTAGATAACTCTTCTTTTATTAATTTACTTTTTTTTTTTATTTAAAATGTCGTTAAATTTTCTTAAGAGTATTTTTTTAATTTACGGTACGATAACATTAACCTTCAATTCAATTAACATGCTACTTACTCGTTGCCTAATTCCTTTATCTAAAAATTCACAATCTGTTTATTAGGTTAATTGCGAATATTATTACTTTCTTTATTAATTTTTATTTTATTTTTTTATTTTTTCACATGATTTTTGTTATTAAGATTAACACAGCAAGTCAGATACACGACCTTTAACAGAAAATTTATACTTTTACTAGCAGGCTTTGCCCGCTTCGCTGGACACTATATTTAAATGATTTCTTTGTAACTGAATATATTTCGATTGGCGACTATTTTCGTCACAGCTTTAGTATGGGACCTCCTTAGCAATATCAAACATTTTTTGAACTTCTCGAATCTGTACAACAAAACTACTATTAAAACAAATATTTTCGAAAACAGTCCAATAGCTGGCGTTAATTCTTCGAATATTCTGGAAACATTTGAAGCTGTTACTCGTACAATATAAGTCATTATTCGATGAATGTTCTGAGACAGTCTGAAAAATAGTCACTTGTTCCACAGGAGTAAAGTAAATAACATCTACTACACCAGAGCAAAAATTTTCGCTCACTCACGAAAAATGTCCAGTTGCTTAGAGCTCAATCCCTAAAGTGCAATGACTCAGAATAGGTCTCTGAATAACTCTGGATCGCAGTGACTACATACTCTTTCACAAAAATCAACTCAGACCTACTTATAACTTTTGGCGATGGGGCTTGGAGATGACTCCATCGAGAATCCCTTGGTAAGCCCAAGGTCTATGTTCCCGTGTGTCGGAGAGCTTCGAAACATCGGGAACCCTAAACTATCATTTTTCACCAAATTTGGTCGCCCACTCGCCAAGTTTGTCTCCAAGACTATGCTTTCTATTAAACATATCTTTATTTAGTTATTTAAATATTAATTTGAATTAATCAAATATTTCTGCCCGACAGCGTGCAAGTGCAGTCACACACAGCAGCTCATTTATTTGTATGTTAAATTAGCGTAGTGATTGGTATATAAAAAAATAAATAAATAACTAAACATTATCGTGCTACACAACTTCATTGAATCTCTCCCTTGGCGGCTTTTGAATTTTTGTCGCCATATTAGCGATTTTTTTTTTTTTTTTTTTTTTTTTTTTTGTATAATTTCTTGCATAAAAATAGAAAGCGTTTTATCGGACACCTAATCGTTAACATATAAGAACCCTTCATATTCTGTTCATTTTATTAGTGGTTTTTAGGTTTAAAATAGTGCTTGATGAAATAAATTTTCTATTTTTAAAACTGCACTTTTTTTTCTATAAAATTATCTACTCAGATAAAAATAGATCATTTATGTGATTACTATTTCAGTTTATTTTTTTCGTTTTGTAATATTTTATAAATTTTACATTTTTCTTGAACTACCTAGATTAAAATCGCTGTTGCTAAATTAAACCTCTTGGCGAAAAATGTTCGGTGTACTTCAACGTAACAATTTAAAAAATCACTTAGGAGGATCTATAAATAAAACTGATTTTAGTACAACATATATTAGCATCGTAAACTATATTAACACTTTATCAATGTGTAAAAGAAATTTTAAATTAAAAATGACGTCAATTTTTGTGAGATGCATAATTTATTTATTTTTTTTTATTTTTTATTGTTCACGTTTAGATAAATGTATTTATTTTCCTATTGGAAAAAAAATAAACTCGTATTTATTTTTTTTTTTTTTTTTGGCAACAATTAAATTATCGATAAAATTTAAATGGCTAATTTTTTGCTATTATTAGCTTACAAAATTGCTACTTTATGCATAAAAATAACAAAGAAAAGCTTTTTTTTTTTTCGGAATAAAAGGCAGCCAACTTTCTAAGTTAGGGTATAAGCTATCTCCATAACAAATTTTATCGAAATCCGTCGAGCAGTTTTAGCGTGAAACTCAGTCAAATAAATTCTCGGACATTCACATTTATAATATATGTAAGATTACTTTATTTGTATTTTATTTTTCAAATTTTCATCTGCATTTTATTATTCCATAAGAGCAAATTTTTATCGATTACCAAATTTGAAACTTTTCTTTCTTTTTTTTTTTTTTTTTTTTTTTTCAGTTGTTATTATTAATATTTTCTTTTTGAGAAATAAAATTAATTTCCGAAACAAAACCATTTTTAAATGTAAAGATTGGTTAATTATCCAAATATAAAACAAAACCCTCAAATTCATTATTGAAATTAAAAATGCAGATGAAAGGGAATTTAGACTTATTTCCTACTTTCAGACTTATATCCCACTTCTGTCATAACGTAAATAATTGAGAATATTTAAAATTTTGAAAAAGATTCATCGTATTTTTAAACAAAAACAATTATTGCATGTCACTTCACACGAAAGCAGTAGACTAGCCGCGTTTGTCATTATCGATAGATGGCGCTTTTTTAGATCTTATTGTTAGTAAATATTACAGCCACGTGTATCTATTTTTGTTCTTTTTGTTATTCTACTTAATATTCGTACTATAACCGCCATTACATCATGGAAAATTGATTGCTTTTGGAAAAAAAATATTTCAGTTTATTCAAAGTTCGATCGGAAGTAGATATTTAACTGAAGTTGAACAAATATTAGCTTCAAATCATCTGATTAATTCTTTACTTCCATTAGCCGAAGCAACTGAAATTTTAAATTTGTCATTTGGAAATAAATGGAAGCTTAGTTCTGGATTTCTTGGTCCTTTGAAGTTACACTGGAGCACACAACAGTATGTGTTACCTTTTTTACTGGATTTATTCATTTTTATTCAATAAATATATGTGAAACTAAACATCGGCTAGCAATGGCGGCTTGATGGAATTCGAATTAAAGCATGTTTATTGTAATTTCCCCTAATCCCACCAGAGGGCGAGAATTTCATTACAATCGCGGATTGACGATAGTCTAGAAATCATTCTCTAAGGTGATCTAGAGACATGCCTTCCCAATTTTCATCTTTCACAAGGAGGGGTGTAGCCAGAGTTCTCTTTTGAATTCGCAACCTGCGCTGGAAGCCAAGCACTTAAAATTTCAAAGCAGATTAACGAGAACCCCCACGCTAGCGATCCTCTACCACACCTTAATTCCTTCGAAAACTAGCCGAAAGTAGCATATCTCTCCCATTAACTAATGTGAAAAAAAGATGTTTTTTCAAAAGCGTAATGGCAACAATAAAGATCGAAAAAAGTTTCCCACTTACAGATATGGTTAATTTTGAATCATTTGATAAAAGGAGTTGGAATACGGTATATCAGCATACAGGGCAATTAAAGTTAAGTGTTGTGAACTCAAGATGATTGGTGCAATAGCAGTTAAGGTTTCCGCAGGAACCATATTGATTCTACCAAAAGCATTGATTAGTACTGTGTTATTTTATTTATTCGACGCTCATTTGGCAGCTTTGATACCTGCAGTTGCAGTGAATTTTATCTCAATTTATTCGTATTACATAATTTCTCATTAACAATGAAGATTTTCTTATTTAACTGTATTAATGAATAGCTTCTACGATTACGATTTTCGCTTTGCGTTCTTCTGGGCATGCTATCTCCTGTTATGTCAGTCCTCCATGGTTTCCCTTTTATTATAATAATGATACAAAAACATTAAGAAAAGCTGTGTTCTTGACAAAATTCTTTTTCATTTGTGTAGTACAGGAATGCAAATAATAATACAATACTTGTTATAGAAGACTTACTCGAAAAGTTCTTCCAATAAATCCACAGATTTATCTGGTAACATCTTCCTCAAGTCATCGAATGTGTGAACTGTAATGTTGAAGAAATAAGCTAAATAATATGTGTATGCAGGCAAACCATGATCTCTTCCTCTAGTAATACTGGCTGCAGCTAAATCAAGGCCTGTAGTTTCGTTGAGGTACAAACGGCGATACAAATAGTTCCTGACATCATCAGCTATGATTTAAATATTCATATCAATATATCAGCAAGTGTATGTTTATGTAAAATGAACAAATAAGTAAACATAGGAAAAGAATAAAAATATGCTAAACTATTTATAGAGTCTTGAGATTTTAAACAGCTATTCATTTTAATTTTAATTCAAATATTAGTTTTTAAATGACGCAATTGACATGTTATTATAGCGAAGTGGTCTGTTAAGAGCAGCAATATCTAATTTTGCCGACAACTAAGGCTCATGGAAATTCTGTTTCCACAATTATTTATTACCTAATTTAATTTCGTTTTCACATTCAGAAAATTCACAATCATTAAGTTAGTACTCGTTTTTGAAAAATTGATTTTTCAGATTTTATTTTTTATCTAAATAAAAACAAAAAATGTACATTTATTATTATTATTATTATTATTAAAAAAATATTATAAAACGATTACAGATTTAACGATTGTGAGTTTTCTGAATGGGGAAAGGGGATTTTTAAAAATACATCAGGCAATGAATAATTGTGGAAACAAGTATTCCCATAAACTAATATGGGTCTTGGCTATCGCCGAGATTAGCTATTAATAAGATAGCACCACAGCACTGGAGTTTTAAAATAATACGTGCGTTGCCGCTTTGATTGCAGCACTTGTGCCTACTTTGTTCGTTTTACGAAGGGTCGTGTTTTCTTTCGACCCAAACAATTGTTGCGAGTTTATTACATTTTATGGTGAGATTAGTTGTTGTCCGTTTTTAAACTCGTTTAAGGTTGCTTTAGTACAATAAACATCAATTGTAATGTTGGTAATAAAGTATTAAAGTTTGGAAGTGACATTCATAGATAAATGTTATCAAATTGAAAGAAGATTCATATGTAAGTATTATCAATAACATTTACACCAACTTCTTATCAAATAAACATTTCGCATAAACTTAAATATTCGCCAGCAGAATACCACTACAAATGAAAAATAAATACTATGTATCAATTCTGTCAGTGCTTAGAGGCTCTTTTCTCAACTTTTAATCATTGAGATACATTTCCAATGGTAAAATAAATAAATTTTGAACTTTATTTTCTTAGTAGCAGTTGAAGTCAATAAATACATTCCTACTCCGTTGCTATTTGTTCATAGCCCAGCAATAGTGCGATGTTAAATCCACTAACTCACGCATCCAAATATTTAAATTCCAAATATTCAAATAGGCATTTAAAATTGATCAATATTCTAAGCACTAAAATAAAAATATACAAATGCCAATAACTATGAAAATATTGAAATGGACGCGCTGTAACCGCCAACAATGGCTAATGACACATTAAAGAACATGCATTATTCTCAAAATATCAACAATGTCTAAACCATGTGTTATATTGATCTATTGTGAAATCGGTTATAAAAGGACTAGAAAAAAGAACCTTAAAAATAAGATTTAGCACAGATAAATTGTAGGTAATTCCCCATCACACATTTGGGCTCATGAATTTCTAATCCAGGGCATTCGATATTCATGATGAAAAATCAATTTGGTCGATTTTTCGGTACAGTCGCATACTGAAATGCCCCTCCTAGTAGACTAGCCATCGTTCGAGTTGATATAATTAGATTATCCTAATTTGCTGATTAATTTTATCAAGCTTAGTTTCGTATTTTAGTTTTCATGCAATTGTATACTATTTCTAATACAACGACCTCCATAATGCAAGTTTATAAGAAAAATTCGTCTGTTCTGTGTTCAGAAAACTTTAAGTTTTCAAAATTGAATATCATGGTCAATTATGTTTTAACCATATCATAATTGATATTTCAAAAGTGACCTGACATCTTTAAGATAAAATTATTCCTTTTATTAGATTTTTATGCGAAATTGTGCCCAATTTTTCCATATTAAAAACTCATAAATTTCGAATTGTGGGCGGAGTTTTCAAAATAGAGTTTTCAGAGTTTATGATGCTCATGCCAATATTCTAAATAATATTTCAAAAGTTGTTCGACATTTTTATGATGAAAATATTCCTCAAAATAGACGTCTATGCGATATGTCCTATAAGTCTGTAGACATTTTAAAAGTTCATAAAAATTGAAGAAATTGATAGAATTGAGCGTGGTTTGCGAAAAAATCATTCCCGTGAAGGAAGATTTTTTTTTTTTTGGTAAAGACGTCTATGCGAAATTGACGTCTATGCGAAATGTCCTATAAGTCTGTAGACATTTAAAAAGTTCACAAAAATTGAAGAAATTGATAGAATTGAGCGTGGTTTGCGAAAAAATCATTCCCGTGAAGGAAGATTTTTTTGGTAAAGAAAACAATATAGTTGAATTTTTCGTCGACGATAGTTAAACGAATAGTTAATTTTTTCGCCAGGATGTGTAAGGAGAAATATGCAAATAAAAGTCCTCTAAATTATGCAGTTTTGCGATTAGAACAGTTTATTTCTTATTTTGTCACCTACTTGCGCATCATGAAGTTTTAATTGCGATGTTGACTTGGTGGATAAAGCGCTATTGGTGAAAATGCTTTCCACCCGGTAAAAACTGCCGACTGAAGCTACAGTTAGCTGTGTTATAACTCGGTTGCACACTGGAATTTCTGATGACGATGGGCACATTGGTTACATTGGTCTCTCACTGTTGTTCCCAAACAGCGTGGTTATAGGGATTTTTGCTCCCACAGGAGAAAAAAAATGTCTATGGTCCTGCTAAAGCAGAAGACCGTAGTTTAATTTATTAATAGGAGATACATCGAAAGTTGTACTTAAGACTGTTTTGAGAAAAGCTTAAAATGATTTAAAGAAGAAAAAAAAAAAAAAAAAAAAAAAAAAGGAAGGAAGGAAGGAAAATAAATAAATAATAATAATAATAATTACATTTAGACAGATTATATATCATTAACAGAGAAAAGTAAGTGAACGGATGTAGTGTTAAAATTTATGTTTAATAAATGAGAAATTTTCGTTTAATTTATTATAAATATGTTTTAACTTATTATAATTATCAGGATTTAATAATATTGCTTTTAAATTTTGCCTTATAGTTTCATTGACGATGGGCACATAGAATAGGATTTATATGTCTGTAAACATTTGCATGCGAGTAAGTATAGTTTTTCATGAAAATGTGTGATTTGGTTATGCACAGTGCCCTCTATCGACAAAAAATTTAATTATTAGTTTTTCTTTAAAAACGAAAAAGAAAAAAAAAAAAAAAAAAAAATCAGTCTTTACGAGAATAATTTTTTCGCAAACCGCGTTCATTTCTGTCAATTCCTTCAATCTTTATGAATTTTTGAAATGTCTACAGACTTATGGGGATACCCGGTATATATAAGGTTCTGCGTAGTCACGTTTTTAATACGGCAATTTTTAAAAGAAAAATTTAGGAATCGCTTGCAGCAGTTATCTTTGATTGAATAATGCGGAAATTGCTTTATGAAAATAGTATTGGGTGTATTCGGAAATATTAATGCAACGACCCCTGTATAGAAAGATATTTGGATTGCAGTAATTTTTCCTACAATAGAATTAAAACAGAATATTTCCTTACTTTAGATTTGGGAAAAAAAAAAAAAAAAAGCTTACTTAAATAGACATCGTGTTTCATCTTCCTGTCAACGGTCATTCCTTTAGCAACTAAATCATACTGTCCGTATTTGAATCCAAATGGCGTATAATAATAATCACGTAACCATATAATATCCTTATAATCCGTTTTGGGTTCGATTTCAGAAATTCGACCAGGTACCAATGTATGACCATAACGTGCAGCAAACGCTGAGTATTCATCAGCTATACTGGCATCCAGTTCTGGATTGTATTTAGTGTATTTCGCTCCAGGCAAAACATGAATTCCTTCTTTTTGCATAATCTCGCCAAGTACATTTGGTAAATATTTTCCGTATGTAATCCACTGTGCAACACCAATGTTAATTCGCCTAAAAATAAAACAACATTAGAACTTTATTAAAAAAATTGACAAAAAAAATTGTGAAAATATTGACAATTTATTTATTTATTTTTAATTTAATAACATAAGTAGAATATAATTTTTATTCCAGCCATAATGGAATCAAAATTGGTTTATAAGTATTTATGCCTATGATTAATCTGGAATAATTAAAATCTTGAATAAAGTTGGTAATCTTTTAATGCCTAGATTTTAAGGGAAAAAAAAAAACTGTAGTGACTCCACTTGATTTTCCGAACGTTCAGTAATTAACGATTTTATAAGTAAAATAAAGATTTCATTAAATCAATAAAATAAAAAAAAATAATAATCGGGAGTTTGAGTATTATTCTCCATATAGTATGATGTTTAATTTAACGCTATTACAAATAGTTTGAGTCCATAGATTACAAAGAAATTTTCGCTGTATCCCTGTAAAAAAGCTATAAATGCTAGAATCACTAAAATCTATACAGTTCGTGTGACGGCCACCTATAACAATTATATGAATTTTCAGCTTAATCGTATGAGGCATTCAGACGCTATCGCACTTTAAATAATTTGAGCTCATAAGCCACAATGAAAAAGAATTTTTATTTGTGTCACTGTATAAAGACTATAAGTGCTAGATTCTATAAAATGATACAGCTCATTTCAAGGCGATCTATGACATGAATATAAATTTTCAGCTCAATCGGATATAGCGTTTAGACGCTATCAAACTCTAACGAATTTGAGCCCATACTGTTAAAAATGGTTTCTCAAAAATGAGCAAAATTGTCTCAAAATAGCTCCAAAACAATATATACTTAAAATTAAAAACCCATGTACTCATTTTTGAGAATATTGATATGCTCAAAAGTGAGAATATTGGGATACTTAGTGGTCAACCTCATTTTTGAGCATTTCAATATACTCAAAAATGAGTACAAGTGATTTTGAAATTTAAGTAGACATTTGTTTCGGAGCTATTTTGAAACAATTTTGCTCATGTTTGAGAAACAATTTTTAACAATACTTAGGGCATAATGATAAAGAGATTTTCGTTGTGTCCCTGTATAAAACTATATGTTCTAGTTTCACCAAAATCAGTGTAGTTTGTGCAACGGGGACCTATAGCATTTGTATAAATTTTCAGTTAATCTAATAAGACGTTGAGACATTATCGAAATTAAAAAAAAATTGGGCCCATAGACCATAATGGTAAAGAAATTTCCGTTGTTTCTCTGTAAAAATCTATAAGTGCTAGACTCACCGAAATTTATGCAGCTTGTGTGACGGTGATCTCTAATATGAATGCAAATTTTCAACTCAATCGGATGAGGCGTTTAGTAGCTATCGCATTTTGAATAATTTGAACCCATAAGACACAATTATAAAAAATTTGTCTTTGTGTTCCTCTAAAAAAAGCTATGAGTGCTACATGGTTGAAAATAGATATAGTTTGTGTGACGGTAATCTATAAAATGTATATAAATTTTCAGCTCAATCGGATATGGCGTTTAGACGCTATCGCACTTTAAGAATTTGAGCCCATAGTGCTTAATTGTAAAGAATTTTTCGCTGTCTCCCTCTAAAAGAACTATGAGTTCTAGATTCTCTAAAATTTATTCACTTCGTACAATACTGAATTATCGCGTGTGTATAAATTTTCCGCTCAACTGAATAAGGTTTTTAGACGCTATTGCAGTTTAAAGAATTTCGGGCCCATATACTAGACTATAACGATATAGATATTTTTTGTGTCCCTGTAAAAGAACTATAAACGTTAGATTCACCAAAATCAATAGGGTTCGTGCTATGGTGGCCTATAATATATATACCAGCTTTCAGCTCATTCGAACAAAGTGTTTAGGCGCTATCGTGTTCACTCACATACACACACACATACATCATCGTAAACACAGTAAATGTGATTTCTAGGGACCTCAAATCGTGTAAAAACATTAAAATCTTAAATTTAGATTTTTGACATGATTACAATACTTTCCACACTATAGAGTTCGGAAAGTAAAAAATTATCAATTAACTGTTTCCCTGTTAAAACTGGTTTCTTAAAAATGAGCTAAATTGTCCCAAAATAGCTCCGAAACAATATATAATTAAATTTGAAAACCCATGTACTCATTTTTGAGTACATTGAAATGATCAAAAATGGGGTTGACCAATAAGAATCCCAATATCCCCATGTTTGACATTTCAATATACTCAAAAATGAGTACATGGGTTTTCAAATTTAAGTATACATTGTTTCGGAGCTATTTTGAGACAATTTAGCTCATTTTTAAGAAACCACTTTTAACAGTGTTAATTTGTGTCATTTTAATGCACTTCAATAAGTTTATTTACTAATGATATGTTGATCTATACAGCTTTAATTCGGTGGTAATGAAATATAAATTAAGAATTTTTTCTTTTATTCAAAGAAAATTAAAAGGAAATAGAATGAATTTATTTCGTTTTTGTTGTTGTTGTTGTCTCTACACTGTAAAACATAGGTTCTTAAAAATAAGTATATATGTCTCAAAATAGTCCCGAAACAATATATACTTAAATTTGAAAACTCATGTACAGTCGGGGGAAAAAAAAACGCAACACTCAACGTAACTTCCTTGGTAATCGCAGTAGAAAAATGTAATAGGTATCATTCGACGGGGAATTGTGAGTAGTTTCTGAAAATGGACTGAAATTTTGAATTGGGGGTCGTCTACATATTAAAACGCGCACCAACTTTGATTTTTTTTTTCAATAATGCCCCGTTTTTCTTTTATATTTGAATTCCTGGGATCGCGACAACGCGAAAAAGTATATTGGTTGTATATTTTGCTTATTTTTTCACAAAGTTATAAGCGTTCAAAGTTTGAAGGTGCTAATGTTAAATTCATATTTCAAACTTTTATTAATATCTTCACAAAAAATAACTTGATCGATATAATTTTTTTTTTACGAGATAAAGTGAAGAAACCCAAACATAATCCATCATGATTCTAAAAAATATTTTTAATTCTGAAAAATATTAATAAATTCATATTCATAAAAATTATGAATTATGACCTATATTAATTTTTACATAAAATGAATCCTAATGCGGAAAAACATGGGTGTGCAGATTTGCAGCTCATTCCAGTTATTAGTTTTCGAGATATAAATAAATCTTTCTTTTGGAGTGGTTTAGGGGGCCGTCTCTTATAAAGTTTTGCATGATATAACGAATGAAATCTTTAAAAAAAAAACAAAGTTAATTTCTTAACTTTGTTAAGTCAGTTCAGTTAACTTTATTAGTTAAGTCATTAATTTTTATAATTCTTTTTTTCCTGAAAGATTTCCGGTGTGGAACATTAAAATTTTATCTGTTTCTTATAGGATCTTAATTTTATTTTTCTACATTTACTGATAACCCCCTAACACATTTTTTATTTTAACTCTATAAATACTAAAGATAAAATATACAAACAGTATACTTTTCCGCACTGCAAGACTCTCAGAAATTCGAATATGAAGTCACAATTGGGTGCTGCTATTGAAAAAAAATCAAAATTGGCGCTCATTTCAATATGTAGATGACCCCTAATTCAAAATTCGACGACATTTTCAGAAAGTGCATTTAATTTCCTGTTGAATTATGGCTATTAGATGTTCCTGCGTCAATTAATAACGAAATTACAGCGGGTGTTGCGTTTTTTTTTTCCCCGACTGTACTTATTTTTGAGTACATTGACATGTCAAACATGGGGATATTGGGATTCTTATTGGTCTACCCCATTTTTGAGCATGTCAATATACTCAAAAATGAGTACATGGGTTTTCAAATTTAAGTATATGTTGTTTCGGGGCTATTTTGAGACAATATATACTTATTTTTAAGAACCTATTTTTTACAGTGTAATCCCAGATGGTCTAGTAGACCATCTGCCTGAATTCATACTTCCAAAAAGTCTAAAAACAGAAATAAGTCATTTAAAACCTCATCTTTCATAGACCTAGCATTTAAGAATGTGAGAGGGCAAAGTTTGATCAGCTTTACACCAGGGGTACTGCGGAAAAAACATTAAGGCCCTGTTGGACAGTGAGCGCTCTGATTGTGCCCACTCAAAAGAGACACGCGAAGGCCGTTTGACGCTTTCTGTCGGAATAGAATTCAAGAAACCCATCAGCGGACCTTTCGGTATTTAACGTTACTTTAGAACTACACATTTGTCAGCTGTATGTGGCAATTCATCATTGAGAGCGATCTGGAGACATGCCATCACACATTTAATCCTTCGTGAAGAAGATGGTTCTCCCAATTCGGTATCCCCCGGACTTACTATTTTTATAAAACTGAAATAGCATTGTAACCACAACAGATTTTACGTATATCATTCACGTGTAATGTATACAACGGTCTTTGGTCGGATCGAATGCGCAATTTAATCGAATAGCGAACACGTAATCCTCCAATTACAAACTTGATGCTCTACTAACCGCATTTCAGCGGCCCTTCACCTCTGAAATTTGGTTTTAAATAAAGACTATGATTCAACTTAAAGGCATATTTCTCATTTACCAAACTATTTGAAGTAGCACCCGAAAATGCCTCCATTGGAAGAAATACTACATTACAAATACTACAATAACTGAAAAATATAAACTCGAAACATACTCAAAGTGGACACGATTTATTAAAAAAAGACCGAAAGAAACAGAAATTATTACTATATTCAATTCTGAAGGATCAGACTTCAAGCGTAAAATTCGAATACCAGTTCATGCATTCATGCCAATTCATAGTGGTTCGAAATCCAGTTGAAGCAGTAAGGCTCGAACCAAAAATCGACATCAAAATCCAAACTCTCAGTGAACAGACAATTCAGTTTCAGTATCTTATAATATGTTTAGAAAATTCTAACCTCAAAATACGAAATAATAAAGAGAGAGAGAGAGAGAGAGAGAGTGTGTAAGAGAGTTTTAGACGCTATTACTGAAAGAATTATCACTTCGAAAGAGTAGAAAATATACTATAATCGAAATTTTGATAAGAAAATTGCTACGAAAAATATGAAAAAAGTAATGAGTAGAAAATTCCGTAGAAAAAGAATAGAAGAAACATAGGAAGGAATTTGAAAAAAAAAAAAAAAAAAAAATGCAAGAGAAAGAAAATAAGAATAAGCAAGAGGGTGTTGGCATTCGGGTTACTGTCAGTTGTCTATACTAGGGACCCTATGGCAAAATGTTCTCGATGGTGGTCTTTCTAAAGGGTCATAGCTAGTATTCACGAGAACTTAAGGGTTAATCACAAAAAACTCATAATGTTTAGGTCGATAAGTGTGATCGGGTAGAAACACGACACTTTGATCCTTCCAGCTTCGAGAGCAGAACCTCTCGGACACTGGTGGAGCTGAAAAGGTAGATAAACAAACAAGAAGAAAACAGAAAAGCCTTAGAAAAGAAAAAAAAATAGAAAAGAAAAGAAAAGAAATAGAAAAGAAAAAACAAAGGAAAAGAAAGGTGGAAGTCTTTCCAAGAATTCCTAAATGTAGCAGAAATATTTTTTTTTTTTTAATTTTCTAGTAGAATAGGTTTTTATTTAGTCCCATTTCTGCATCAAATGAAAGGTGTCCGCTGGTGAGTTTTAGCGTGTCCGTAACTAGCGCCTTTCAAGCTTTCCGTATTATTATTATTATTATTATTTTCATATAAAAATGCTACAGTTAGCAACTTCCTGGTACAGCCATGTAAAGGAAGAGTTAATTGAGTTATGAAACATTAGTAAATTTTACAATCTGTAAAATTAAGAATAGTGCACAAAATTAGCTGGAAAATGTCCTTAAATTGACCACTACTGGTACAGTTACCCTACATCCTGAAAATTTTACAAAATTTAAAAACTTTCCAAATTGCTAAATGACACATATGTTAAAAATTTTCTAGTTAGAATATCATTTACTTAGCTTTCAACTCGCTTCTTATCATAGAAGTTTCTCCAGAGTAAGTGTAAACGTAAATAGGCCAGCGAAATTGAAGTTTTTGAATAAATACAAGAAAAATTTTTGCTGATTTTTATATTGCACTGATTTCGAAAATGATCACCATTTTTTTTTTACATCATGTCAGGATTTTTTGAAAATATCAATATTTTTTTTCGTCGGATAATATTGCCTGCACTATCTGGCAATAGTGGTTTTTATTCTATGTAAAATGATTGATTCGTGATGTAGAAAATCGATTTTTTAACAATAGATTTACTTTTTATAGATTTAAATGGCTGAAAACCATTGTTAAGAGATCGAACAAGCCGCCTCTAGTCGATAGAAAAACTAAAAGTTTCCTTGCGTACTTTGTACATCAAATTATGGTGCAGTTTCTAAAAGAAAATCACGAACATATTATTTTACTTGTTTTTATTAAGATAACTTACATTAAAGAGACAGTTGACCAAGAGGATCAAATATTATGTAAATGTTAAAAATCGAAGTAAAGTTGAATTTTTCAAGAAAACGTGAAGTGATAGAAATTTTTCGTTATATATATATATATATATATATATATATTTAATCAGCACCAAAATATACAAAAAATTCAATTATCAATACCCTTGTATTTTTTTTTCTTCCTCGCAGACCTGTGTAATTTTAAATAAAGTAATTAGGGGGATGGATGGTATGGTTTTACGTCGCACTAGTGCCGAGCAGATGGGCAATTAGCGACGGTCTGGGACACACTCCCAGAGGTGGTCCGGAGACATGCCATCACAATTTTCATCCTCCACGGAAGGGATAGCTCTCCCGCTTTGGTGACCCCCAGAGGTATAATTTTTGATGGAAACAGGGAGGACATTGCGGCCACGACAGATTTTACGTGCACCAGCCACCATTAGTGTACACGACGGTCTTTGGCCGGCTCGAGTACCGAACCCGCAATCTTCCAATTACGAGACCGACGCTCTACCGACTGGGCTACCGCGGCCCAAATAATTAGTAGGTGTTTTCTCATTCGTGATTGACATTTTACAGGAACATTTATGTGCGCACGTGTGTGTAATATAAAGATGAAGTATGATAAAGTAATGAAATAAAATTATATATATAGAATTGTGTCAATATTTTTAAAATCTTACTATTTTGAAGAATTGCTGAATTACATTATTTATTGCAAATATTTCTAATTATGTCCTAATACACGTATTTCATTAAAAAAAAAATATATATATATTACCTTGCTTCTTGATATATCTTTTCATCGTCCCAATGTGGATTTATTTCACTTAGTTCTTGACAGATAAAATTATGGAAACGTAATAGGTAAGTATGTACTGTTAGTAAAAATGGATTTTGATTTGATCTTGGATCACCTAGAAGGAAGAAAAAAGGTTTATTTCATGAATTCAAAGAGAAATAATATTATGCAAATCACTTAGCTTTAAAAAGAGGCATTTTAAATATCTTAGAAAGGAAGATGGAGAAAAAGCTTTTTTAAAATTTAATATTGGACAGTGAAATGGTTATTTATTTATTTATTTATTTTTATTTTTTTAAACAAATGAGCAAGAACAATACATTATTTTATTTACTTTCTTTTGCACATGTATGGTACAGTTAATATTGTTTTAAGGTCAAATATTCGATTTTTTTTTTTTTACTATAAATATATGTTTTGAGATTTCCTCAATCTAAAAATTAAATTTTTAGTGTCTGCTTTGCATGTGCTTGTATCTTATCAGCATAACTTAAAAACATATGTTAAAAGAAAGTTCAAATTCGGTATTTTAAACCTGTATCGTAGAATAATGTTATTCCAAATATTTTAATGAGACTGGAAAAATAATCTGTTTACATGGCCATGCAAAATAATTCAAAAATATTAGGTCTAGGGGTGAAATATCTCGCTGGTACATTTTTAAACAGTTAAGACTGCCATAAACGGAAATAAATTAATATTTACATTTTATATGCCCAAAAGCATGTTTCCTACAGATTGTAGAACGCAATCATATTTTCTATAGCTTTCCATAAAAATTAAATCGGTTATATTAAGAACTGTGATTGGGAAATTACTCGAACTTCATTTTATACCGTTTAATGATGCATTATTTAATTATCTATTTTTACTTTTAAGTGCATTATGTGATATATACTATAAAAAATAGCTGCTGCTTAACAGTTTTGTATTGCATAATTAAACAGTAAATTAATGTATTACTATAAATATTGTGCCTTTCCGCTAAATGTCATTCATTGGCAATAATAACATTGCTCGGTATGAAAATTGCTTCTGACACCATTTCAGCATATTCTTATGTAAAATGACCTCCTGAATCCGAATATAACACCAATTTTGCCCTAGCACCCACCGTGTTTTAGGAATGACCCACTGTTTTTATCATTTTTCGGGGATTTTATGGCTATAAATTTGATTTTTAGGAGAACAGGGGGGGGGGGGTAATTTCCACCGTTAAATGTCTTCTGAAGGGCTATAGAGTTGGAAAATTGCAAAACATGGACATTTGAGACAAGGAAAAAATTTTGGGGGATTTAACATTGAAATTACATATTATATATCTTATATTTTTTTAATCTGTTATTAATGTTATTTTTTAAACTTTATATTTTTTGTTTTTAGGTGTTAAATTAATTATTTTTCATTCTTTAAATCAAATTCATGGTCATAAAATTATTGAACAGGGGAAAAAAATTGAGGGACGGGGTGGTGTTTCTAGAAAACTGTGGGTGACTGGGCAAAATGGGAGTCATGTTCGGATTCAGGAGGTCATTTTACATAAGAATCAGAAAGAATGGTATCAGAACTAGAATTTTTTTTTTCTTTCTTTTGCAGAGCAGTGTAATCTGTTATTCACCACATCTGATTATTTCATTAGTATCATGCCCGTTTCAGTACTCACATACTGTGTACCTCGAAATTATGGAGATGGGTGACTTTTTTAAATAAAAGTTCAATAAAGGAAGCAATAATCACTAAAAATAAATAAATAAATAAATAATATGCTGTCTCAAAAATACATATTCTTTTTTAATATTTGATAGTTAAATTCAAAATTTGGATTCATTCCTTTGAATTATCTTGAAAATGCTATCAGACATGCTTAGTACTAGAGTCTGAAGAAAAGTGTGAATGCAATGAGTACCAACTCTGCTCCACTTGTTGCTTTTATTACTGAAGAGTCGGAAACTGAAAAGCATGCGCAAACATTTCTCGTGTGAGTATTCTCTAAAGGTTTTCAATTGGATTTAGGTCTGTACTGAGTGTTGATCAGCCTATGACAGTAACTTTATTATGAATAAACCAAGCTTTTATTGTTTATGTGAATCGACGTATCATCCTGTAGGAATTTACATTTGTTTCTCCTAAGATATTTTCCAGTTGGAAGTAGATTGCATTTGAGGACATTTTAATAACTCTCAGAGCAATTCGACCATTAAAAAATCTGGTGTGTGAAACAACCACACGACTTCTATTACCCACTATTACACGCATTATATGCTTTTTTGGGAGATAATGTGATCAGAAGATATAAAAGTGACCTGAAGAAGTAGAAACCTAACATTTTTATAGTAAGATAAACTTTATACACATGTAAAGACATATAAAACGAAGCTTACATATAACGAGGTAAAAAAAAAATGAAAAAAAATAATGGTAGAGTTATTTTTTGAAACACCAATTTTCGAGATCTACTTAAACTTTTGACCTACCTAAACAGGGTAGCTGTTAATTTTCCTCATACATAAGAAAGAAATGTATTTATATAACAATTTTCAAGAAAATCGTTAGAGCCGTTTTTGAAATACAAACTTTTGCCAAAATTCAATTATTGACAGGAAAACAAAAATTACGTACGAAAGCATATTTAAAATTGAGTTAATAAAGCGAGTTCAAAAAAGAAAAAAAAAAAAAAAAAAAAAAAAAAAAAAAACGTGCAGCAGTTTTTAAAGGAACGCGCTTGCGAGACCTGAAATTGAGATATTTATACAGGACGCCTATCAATTTTCCTGAACTAACTAACTATATCATTCGAAAAGACATCTAATAGAGTATATATATAGCAAATTTGAAGAAAATCGTTAGAGCCGTTTTTGAGATACGGACTTACGGTCCCATGAAGAAAACATTTAACCATCGATCTGCTCAACAACAAGAACCTCACGAGTTCTTTTGGGGACATAAGTAGGTCTTCTCTCATGATGTGGAGAGGAACAATCGATATGTTGCTTGTATTCCTCTTCTTAATGGTCGACATTGTTCTGAAGATTATTAAAATGTCCTAAAAAGGAAACTGGTAAATCTCTTGGAGGGATGTGGGGGGCTGAAAATTCCAACAGTATGATGTGTGGATTTATGCCTCTTACTCACAAAAGCCTGATTTATGCAAAATCACGTTACTGTTATAGATTGGACCGCCATCCCTATAGATCTAAACCTTTTTTAAAAACATATGTCCATGGTCATCAGTTTTCAACTATTTAGAAATTGAAGCAACAAATAGAGCAGAATTGGTACTTATTACATCCCCACATTCTCTAAACTCTGGTTCTTAACATGCCTCATACGATTCTCAAGATAATGCAAAGGAATGGATCCAAAATTTGAATTTAAATACTAAATATTCGAAAAGTTTTTACAATTTTGAGACAGCGTATTTTGTTTTAACTTTTTTTTTTTTTTGCAAAAATTCTGCAAAACCTATATTATATTTCTTTCTATCTTCGTTGTAATGCACTTATACTCTGATTCCAAATGCTAATTATTTTTTGCGTGATTATTGCTTCAGTTTTTGAACTTTTATTTAAAAAAGATTCACCTGTCTCGATAATTTTGAGACGCGCTATACGGTCAAAGAAAAAATGAAACGCAGTGTTGTACAACCTTAACAGCAGATGTTCGGGAATTTTAGTAAATTTCTTGTTATTTCTGACCTTAAAACATGGTCAAAAACTGGATTACAGTATCTGGATTAACCCGTTAACGCCCGAATTAATTTTGCAAAATATTATTAGCTGATCATTTCACTTCTAAATTAATATAGACAACTGACTGTAAAATATATTAACTTAAACGTTTCTTCTGATAGTTTTAAATTCTATCCTCATTTATTGACGTTTAGTGTTCTAGCGAGAAAACTTCGAGACAGAAAAACTTTGAGATAACAGATTAATTTCCTATTATATGTTGACAAAGATCTCGAAAGTAAAGTATTATAATATATATTATTATTCAACTTGATTTAGGGCCGCGGTAGCCCAGTCGGTAGAGCGCCGGCCTCGTAATTGGAAGATTGCGGGTTCGGTACTCGAGCCGGCCAAAGACCGTCGTGTACACTAATGGTGGCTGGTGCACGTAAAATCTGTCGTGGCCGCAATGTCCTCCATGTTCCCATCAAAAATTATACCTCTGGGGGTCACCGAAGCGGGAGAGCCATCCCTTCCGTGGAGGATCAAAATTGTGATGGCATGTCTCCGGACCACCTCTAGGGGTGTGTCCCAGACCGTCGCCAATTGCCCATCTGCGCAGCACTAGTGCGACGTAAAACCCAACCAACCAACCATCAACTTGATTTAAGTTAGCATACCTGCGCAAAAAGCAAATACATGTGCGACGAATGAAAAATCATAAAATGAAATGATTATCCAAATTATGAAATAATAATTAATAGCAGGCACATAAAACTTTCAGGGATTATTTAGAGTGACGCTATAAACTGTCACTAAAAAGAATCAATCATTCTAAGAAACCACAGAAAAATATACGTGCCATTTTATTAGCTGTCTTCAAATGAGGACACTATGGGCGCTAACGGGTTAATTTTCAACGGCCTAAAATAATCATTTACATCCCAATTCAGTGTAAATAGATAACGATAATTACTGTAATATTTACAGAAAAATATTCAGGTCTGTGCTTCCAAGTTTTTCAAGTGATACAATGGTGAATTTTTTTTATCAGTCTAGTTTATAATAAATAAAATCTCATGCAAATTTAACAACCTTATTTCATAGAAATTTTAAATGCAAAAGATTACGTGTAAAAAAGAAAGAATTGTATAAAAAAGAAACCGAAGCCTAATTTTGTGTTCTAAATAATAGGTATAAAATTCTGTACGAGTAGAATTTAATTCAGAACGACAGAACTTTATTTTTTTAGTTTGCTTTTCCTTACAATCGTATACGGTATCTGTGTTGTGCTTCTTGGCAAAAGTCAGTGTTGGGCATAATTGATTAAAAAGTAATGGAATTACAATTAAATTACAATTATAATTATTTTACTCTCAATCGATTAACGAGTAATTGATTACAAATAAATTGAATTACTTTTGCACAGCTTGTAATTCAATTATTTTGTAATGGAAATAAAATCACTCTCAATTACAATTGACAAAAGTATTTGAAAATACTTGTAATGGATTACAAATTAATGTCATTACGTTTCTTTACAGTTTAATTCAATTAACTTGTAATGCAATTGACAGTTAATTCCATTACATTTTTCAAATTGTAATTTCACGTGTTCGCAAACAATTACAGGTTAATTTCAATTAAGTTTTCGAAAATAATTAAATTAACATGTAATGAAATTACAAATTAATTCCCATTACATTTTATAAAATGTAATGCAATTAATTTGTATTTGAAATCAAGTTAATCAAATTACATTTTTCGAGAATATAATTAAATTAATCTAAAATTGAATTACAGGTCAATTCAATTATAATTTCTAAATTTTTCCATTAAATGGAATTAAATTATTCTAAAATCCGTCAAAAGTTAATTTTAATTACATTTATTATGTAATGAATTTTTCTCCGGTTGTTTAGAAGAATTCTATTATCATTATTTAGAGCGTAATTATACAGCCAAAAAGTCATACATGTATATATATATCTTTATATATAAAAATTACTATGTTTGTTCGCGATGAACTCCTAAACTAATGAGCCGATTTTAATAAAATGTGGACACTGTGTGCAGTTTGGTCCAACTTGAGAGATATGATAGTTTTTATTACAAAATTTATCCCCCAAAAGGAGGGAGGTATCAATACGTGATTTCACAAACAAACAAACAAACAAACAACAACAACAACAAAATAGAAATGCAGATAGACTGTTCAAAATTGGTGTAGATAGGTTTTAGAGGCCTGCAAATCGAATGAGGATATTTTCGAAAGTGTAAAGCTATTAGGAGGGGCGGGAAAGGAGGTGGAGGGGCAAAAGTAAAAATAAAGTTACATCGCTCAAAATTGATACATAGAAGTTTTTGATGCCTACAAATCGATTGCAGATATTTTCGAATTTGTAAATTAATTAGGAGGGGGGGGGGGGGGTAGAGGGGCAAAAAATAAAAATAGAGTTAGATCTTTCAAATTGGTGCATAGAGGTTTTTGACACCTACAAATAAACTGCAGATATTTTCGAATTTGTAAAATTATTTAGAATAGTCGGGAAGGGGGGGGGGGGGGTAAAGGGGCAAAATAATAGAAATAAGAGTTAGAGCTTTGAAAATTAGTATTATTAAGTTTTAAGGCCCGATAAATCGATTGCGGATATTTTCGAAAGTATAGAGTTATTAAGAAGGGCGGGAACGGTGGGCGAAACGGTGCGCATGGTTTGCACAAGTATGCGCTGCCGCAGGCAGTGGGGGTCCGGACAGATTATTCCATAGATGAGAGAAGATTTTTTTGTATTTTATATCATTTCCCTTTCGATAATATATGGATTCATTATGAGTGTCGAACATTTTTCCCGATGAGATTTTTTTTCTCTTTTTTTTTCACATGATAAAAATTAATGCAATTTTGAGAATTCTTTAATTATAGTGAATCAGTTAAAAATAGGGACCAGCGAAGCGGGCTATGCCTGCTAAGATCAAGGATGTTATCAAGGATGGTCTTTATTCGTATATAATAATTTTAATGTATTGAATATTTTACTACAATAAAATTCAACGTATAACATAGCCACAGCAACGCGTAGCCTTGTCTGCTAGTATATATATATATTAAGACAATTTTTACGCTCTAATATAATATTGCGATCATGTTATTCGATAAAACATTCATATTTATAAGTACATGACTTCAATAAAACGGTATCTAGTTAATTCTTCATTGTAGATTTGTCATAAAAGTTGTCGAGCTCTTAATATTTGATCAAATATTAGAAGTTATAGAACTTAGATATAAAATTGAGACTGGATGATACTATATACACAAATTCAAATATTGAAAACACCACTGAAGTTAAAAGATTATCTGCTAAAGGTTTGAAATATAAACACAAATTTTAATTTGAACATAAATTTGCATCAGAAATATATACGGGATTTTCGGTGAGGGGAGCAGCAATGAGAAACTTATTTCAAACTGCAGCCAGGAAGACATTTAATAATTGAGAAGACAATTCAGTGATATTATTAAAGGCTATATTTATATAAATAAGTTTTAAACAAGATAGCATGTGGGACTAAAACAAGTTTACAACTTTTTGAAATAAATAAATAATAAAAGTAAAAGATGTATTTCCATTTAAATAAAATATATTAAATTTGAAAAGCATAGCTTAATTCTCTCCACCCTCCCCCCTCCTCTGCGTTAATATTGCCTACCAAGAATCATAAATTCCCTAAGTTTTTTACTAAGCAAAGTCATAATTTAAAAAAAATTTTAGAAGTTTAGAAGTTTAACAGTTATGATAGTTTGTAACAGTGGATATGTAAAGAATCGAGCTATAAAAAGATTATATTATACATAACAAAATATAACGATATCGGGGAAGAAAGTGTACTTAGAATAACAAAAAGTATCCGTAATAGGAACTTTTTCGAATTTTTACTTTAGAAATGCATTCTAAACAGAAAAAAAAAAAAAAAAAAAAAGTAAAAGGATTGGGAAATAAAACAGAGAGAAAAAAAAAAAAGAGATTTATATATACTATATATATTTATATATATTTGCTTTTTACAAAAAAAATTTTCACAATTCGTCTTACAAATGTAGAAAAAAAAATCCGAGTAACAGATATATCTGACGAAAAGGTGGAGGGATTAATTAAAAACATTTTTATCTCTTTTTCTTCGATTGCTGCAAAATTAATGAAGCTGTATTTTGGGAAATTTCTGGGGAGAAAAATAGATGCTAACCGCCTTCGAGGCAAGGGGTGGCTGTGAATAAAAAATGGAGAAGGATATATATATATGTGTGTGTGTGTGTGTGTGCGTGTGTGTGTGTGTGCGTGTGTGCGTGTGTGTGTGTAAGTATTATTATTATTATTATTATTATTTTTTTTTTTTTTTTTGTAAGCACAACTAAGTACTCTTATTCAATACTGATTTCCTTAGATATTCTTGGGAAGCAGAAAGGAGAAGGGGGGGGGGGATGGTTTTCTACTCAACGCAGCCGTGGCGATTCTATACAAGATAGAGTAACAAATTTTGGTGCGCAGGTTGGTTTAGGACCCAGACCCCCACTAAGACAGAATTTTTTGACCCTCCCCCTTTCCCCTGTGGGGACAGAAGGTAAAAATACGTTTATAAACATAAATCGGCTCTCAAATAACTTCACGGTGAAGAAAATGCAGATGGGGAGACTAGACTTGAGTACAAAAGTCATTTTCTGCGATTTTGGAAATTTGAATTTTTAAGGGGGAAGGGAGAAAAACAATTTCTATGGGAAATTTAGCATAATCCTGATTTTTGAGTAGAACTCGTCCAATAATAGTACAAAAATATTGACAACAGTCGTTTGTCTTCAGGAGGATATTTCCAAAAACCTATATTTGTTTTTTTTGCGATTTTCGATTTTTGTGGGAAGGGGAAGTTTAAGGGAGAAAAATCGAGACCCTCCTTTTCTAGCACAATACAGCCCGTGGCGATTCTGTGGGATATAAAGACACAAATTTTGGTGTGTAGATTAGTTTACGGACCTTGACTTCCACAAAAACGGCATTTTTGCTAAATCCCCCCCCCCCCCCCCGTTTTGCGGAAACGAATAAAATACACGTTTGTAAGCATAACTCGACTTCAAATTACTTCACGGTGAAAGAATTGCACATGGGGAGACTGGACTTGAGCACAAAAAACTGTTTTCTGCGATTTTGGAATTTTAAAAGAGGGAGGGAGAGAAAACGATTTTCTGGTGAAAATTTCACAAAATCTGGTTTTACGAGTAGAACTCCATCAATAATGCTACAAAGATGTTGAAAATAGGCGTGCGTTTTCTTGGAGATATTTCCAGAAATCCATTTTTGTTTTTTGAGATGAGTTACAAGGAAGCGAGTTCGAGACCAACCCCCCCCCCCCCCTCCGTTTTATCTACAGGAGGTGCGGTCAAGAATTTTGTTGTGTGGGTTGTTTATTTGTATATCCATTGTAACGAGACATTTTTTCAAGCACATATAACTTTATTTCAACCCTAACAACACACTTGTCCACAATACATCCTGAACATGTCCACAGGATGTCCATAGACGTCTTTTTTTCCACAAGACATCCTGAGGATGTCATTTGGAGAAGGTGTGCTGTTAGGGAAATTATCTGAGTAAGATTAATTTTATACATGATTTTGTTAGACGTACCCAACACGCGCTATAAAGGGATTTTGTGAAATTTCTCCTTACCGCATTTAATGGCAGGGGGAAGGGGGGGGGGGCAAAAACTTTTAAAGAGTAACTCTGCTCAAAATTATCTCAGGAAAACGGTTTTTGAAGTGAAAACTTCTTTAGGCGCGTTGAGCACTTTTCGGTGAACAAAAATCATTGAACTTGCGTCATCGTGAGCTGATGCTTTCCATTTGAAGTGAAAACTTTTGGGTGAACAAAAATCATTGAACTCACGTCATCGTCAGCTGACGCTTTACATCCTTTTATGATACAAATAATGTATCATACAATTAACTTGCTAATGTGAAGTGTTAATAATTATATACTGTATATTGTTTTAAAATCTGGTGCGGCTCTACACGACTTCTCTCATCTCCGGTCACTGTCTCTATTGAAGTTAGACCTCACAAATCCGTGAGAAAGCCCAAAGCTGCCATTTTTCTCAAGTTTTTACGATCTGGTGCGGCTCTACACAACTTCTCTCATCTCCGGACACTGTCTCTATTCCAGTTAGACCTCATAAAACCGTGAGAAAGGCCAAAGCTGCCATTTTTCTCACGTTTTTACAATCTGGTGCGGCTCTACACGACTTCTCTAATCTTCGGACACTGTCTCTTAAAGATTGCAGCCGGTAACGTTGCAGTTAGACCTCACAAAACAGTAAGAAAGACCAAAGTCGCCATTTCTCACGTTTTTACAATCTGGTGCGGCTCTACACGACTTCTCTCATCTCCGGACACTGTCTCTTAAAGATTGCAGCCGGTAACATTGCAGTTAGTCCTCACAAAACAGTGAAAAAGGCCAAAGTCGCCATTTTTCTCACGTTTTTACAATCTGGTGCGGCTCTACACGAATTCTCTCATCTCCGGACACTGTCTCTTTTGCCGTTAGCGCATTAAATGAAATTGTAATATAATTTTTGTAGTAGTAGTTTATATTAATGAATAAAAAACACTTCATTTAAAATTATTTCCTGCACAATAAAATATTTCCTGACGATTCAAGAAATACACACGTAATTCTTCACGTTTTCACTTCTGCCGGCACTCCCGGAGTCAAATTTTTTTTTTTTTTTTTTTTTTTTTTTTAAATGTGTCGATTGATTATGAGTACCCAACACATACTACAGAGTATTTAGCGAAATTCCTCCCAATACCCTCTTTGGGGATCAGGAGACAAATAACATATTTCCATGCATGAATGTGCTCCAAATAATCTTACAAAGGCGATTTTTTTTTAATGTGTCTTGGTTATACGTACCTAAAATATAGTATAAAAATATTTTGGGAAAGTTCACCTCCCCTCTTAAGGGAGGGGGCAAGCAAATTGTAACTCTGCTCCAAATTATCTCAGGAATGCGATCTTTTGATGAGTCGCTTAGTTATGTGTACCTAACACGCACTCGAAACCATTATGCGAAATTATTCACTCGTCCCCTTGTTGTGGCGAGGCAAAAAACACGTTTTCAAGTTTTACTCTGTCCCAAATTATCTCCGAGTGGCGAAATTTAGTGTGTGGGTGCTGGTTAAGTGTACGCAATATGCACTTTTCTGGGATGTTGCGAAACTTCTAAGTTTATTCGCGAGGGAAGAAGGATCATATGCATATTGGATATGTTCCTTAAAGCGGGTAAGGCGCTACCGAAGGCGGTAGGGACCAGATTCGTCATGCTGCGAGCGTGAAAACCACTACCGAATGCAGTGGTTAATATTTCATATAGGTTTCGATGATTACAATGATATATTTTTATTTATTAGTATTATTTTAATTAATAATGATGTGAAATTGAGAAATCATTTAAATATAGTGACCAAAGAAGCGGGTGAAGCCCACTAGTCTGATGTAAAGTACAAAAACAACGAGATATCATTTGTTTACACAATAAAATGTTTCTGAGCAGATTTTTTAAGAATCTGCTGTTGATGGGATGCTTAAGATTCACAAAACAAATATTATCTACACGTGCAAATTTTTAATTAGAAAATTTATAACTGTAAATGTTAATAAGTGAATAAAAATTTTTGAAATTATTATTATCATTACTGAAAAGAAAAAATTGACGTATTTCTTTCTTTTCTTTTCTTTTCTTTCTTTCTTTCTTTCTTTTTTTTTTTTTTTTTTTTTTTTAGTTAAAGCTCATTCGAATATGGTTAATAATGAATATTATCAATGAAACTACAATATATATTATAAATTAGCTGCATTTTCGCGGAAATAGTTTCAGAACATCAATGAATCCAGCTGCCAAACATTTTGCCCCTTCACTACCACTTGGAGGACAGGTTCTTGAAATTGCTTTTAGGTAGACGTATTTGTTATACTTTAAAACAAGGATGATATGTGCTTTTACTTTCCGAAATAAATATTATTATTAAAAAAAAAGGGGGGGTAATAAAAAAATTCAATTATAAAATTTCAGTGTATCCATACATTAAAGTGTTGTATGTATTTACAGAATTCACATGATAACGTGTAAACGTTCATTCGATTAAACTCAAAGTTGGTACTGTATATTATAGAACCCCGTAGCGTGATCTATATTGATTCTGATGAGTGCAGAATTTATAGCTTTTTCCAGGTAGATATATATATATATATATATATATCGTTATCATTATGGTTTGTACATTTACGTTATTGCAGTGCTCCAACGTGTAAATTATATATTGAATTACAAATTGGGAAGGCATGTTATAGATAATAGTTATAAGAACTTTATATAAGTGTAGAACTTCTTGTTCTTTATTACTTTTATCACCCGACGACCGCAGGTAATGGAAGTATTGTTGTCGGTCAGAAATTTCGATGTCAAATTTTCATCTGATCTACATGTTTTAGAGTCTCCTGAGTAAAAAAAAAAAAAAAAAAAAAAATGTTTTTCGCAACTGGTCAGTATGTTAGGTAGTGTGCAACTGGTCAGTGTATGTATGTAGGTAGAGTCGGTAACAAAAGTTTCTGTTCTTAGTTAGTCTAAAAACAGGATTCGACAAGGATTTACTTAAGAAAACTGTGTTAAGTGTACTTTTTTTATATAGGAATTTTTGCTAGTGTTCGGAGACTTTTGTTACCGACACCGACTGTATGTGTACGGGGAATATTGTGACATTCAAATCTCCAAAACTAATAAAAATAAAACTACTGAACTTCAAAATTAAGATAAGTTTAGTGTACACATGATTTTTCTAACTTTATAATGAAAACTGCAAAACCTGAAGTGAGACCGTACATCCGTATCTGAAAAAGACTAACAATTTCTTCAAAACTACTATATAAACACCGTTTTGGATGTCTTTCTGTATGTGTTAACTGAAAGGAAAACTTCAGGAAAATTGTATAACCCTCTGAATAAGTAGGTCAATTTTAGATCTCGCGAATGCATTCCATTAAAAACAACTCTATGTATTCTCTTCAAATTCACCATACTGACACCCTTATAGATCTTTTAGTATATAATTGTTATTTTGCAGTGATTGATGAGTTTGACCAGTTTTTATGAAAATTGGCAGGGGGATTGAAAGTCGATGTCTCAAAAACAGTTCTAACAATTTTCTTCAAATTCGCTACTTGGTTACTACAAGAAAATTCACGAGCGTCTTGATTAAGCAGGACAGTTAAGGATTTTGGAAATGCGTACTTTAATAAACGGCCTCTAACGATTTTTTATTATTATTATTATTATTTTATTTATTTACTATGTACATTCTCTTTAGTATATCTTCTCGACATATGTATCAGTTTGCTGTTACAGGAAATTTGTTAGGTGTCTAATTTATTGAAACAATTTTGTGTTTTCTAAATGTAATCTTTCCAAAAAGAATGTACAATATGCCTAGTGTTGGACAATGGAAATCCTGTGGTTGTTATACACCTTTTTTTTTTTTTTTTTTTTTTTTTTTGGGGGGGGGGGGGTTGGATTCTAAAAAAAGGAATGCATTTGCAATATTCAAAATCAATAAATATTTAATAATTTAAATAATGACTTTCATACATATATATATATATATATATATATAATTACAATTAAATTGGTACAACATTCACTTACTATTAATGAAAAATAAGCAGTAAGGATTACATAAATCTGCGGGTGGGGGGTCGGGTTAGCGGTAGTTTGAATGAAAATAATTGTTTTTATATCACCTTCTTACCGATTTTAATGAAACTTTGTATAAAAAACATTTATTAAGTATGAAAAATTTCAGCAAGTGTCACACTTATTTGGAAGGGAGGGATAAGTGACAGGGACAGAGTGAAATAAAATTATTTTTTATATTATCATGTTACTATTTTAGTGATATCTTATATAATATATCACTTACTTTTTATTGAAAATTACAATGAATGAGTATTATATATGACTAGGAAAGGTCGCAAGAGGGGTGCATATGGGTTTTTTTTTTTTTTTAATCACACAGTTTAAATGAAGCTTTACATAAATAACACTTACTATTTAAGAAAAATTAAAATGCGTGTTACGTATATCTGCAAGAGGGGGCTAAAGGGAGGGCAGAGGGAAAGAAAACTGTTGTTTTTATATTCTCATATCACCGTGTTACTGATTTTGATGAAATTTTGTATAGCTGTTACTTTTTCTTTATGAAAATGAAAGTGAGTTTTTCATACAGTTGAAGGGGGGAGGAGGGTTAAGGAAGGCAGAGGGGAATAAAATATTTTTTAAACCGACCCCATTATGGATTGTTTGTTGAAATTCTGTGTAAATATTACTTATTGTTAATGAAAAATTACAGTAAGTGTTACATATGATTTTTTTTTTTTTTTTTTTTTTTTTTTTTTTTTTGGAGGGGGAGGGGATGATGTACAGCAGAAGAAAAGAAAATTGTTTTATATCACTATGATTTTCATTTTAATAAAACTTATTATAAATACCACCTGCTGATTAGGAAAATTTATACTGATTGCTATCTATACCTTGGGGGGGGGGGGAGCAGAAGAGAAAAATGATTGCTTAAATATCATCGTGTTACCGATTTTAATTAGAATTTGAACAACTATCATCTACCTTTAAAGAAAAATCACAGAGTGCGTTAGATATATCTAGGGGCCAAGGGGAGACAGAGGGAAAGAAAATGATTGTTTTTACGCATCCCTCTTTACATTTATAGGAAACTTTGTACATGTATCACTTATTGTTCGTGAAAAATTACAGAGAAGATTATCTTATGCAGGGAATAGGGGGCACACGGAAAGAATATGATATTTTTATACCACGCTGTTGCCGATTTAATAAAACTCTGCTTAACGCTTTGCGGCGCAAGGTAATCAAGATCGTTTAAATTGGACTGCCACCGGAATTTACGAACAAAATTAAAATCGAAGAAATTTTAAGTTTGTAAAAACGGCCTTTTTCTGCTACGTTATAAAAAAAAAAAATTATAAAAAATTTCAGGGATGAGTATTTGCAGCTGGAGCTTAATAATTGCGTCCTCGCAGGGAGGGCAGTGTACCACAAAGGGTTAAATATTACTGTTTATGAAAAATTTACAATGAGGGTTACGTATCATAGTGTCTTTATCTTCCTAATTCTCAAAAATCCAGTATTTGATTAAAAAGGTAATTCAAAAACGAGATTTTTTCGTTTAATCTGTCCTTTTAGTACCCTATCGCAGGAAACAAAAAATTACGTTCTTGTAGATTTTTAGCATGCATCTTACAAGTGGCAATAAGGAAAAGTGTTCATTTTCCACGATCCGGAAGAAAGAATGCCGGAGGGCATTTTTCATAAATGCTACTTGTTAAATATATGTGTCCTGAAAAATACTTTGGAGGGCTATAGGGGTGAGAAAAAGAAAAAAGATGTTATAATAGAAAAATAAAATTCCCCACTGTACTTTAACCCCCAATATATTTGCAAGCCCCAAGTTCTTTTTTTTCTTTTGCAAGTAGCATTTGTGAAAAGTCTCATTTTTTCCGGCGTCCAAAAAATAAGGTCGCTTTCCTTAATCATTAATTATAAAATGCATGCTAAACATCAACAAGTTCGTAAATAATTTTTCCCTGGAGAAAATACATAGGGCACAGATTAAAAAAAAAAAAATAAAGAAAGAAAAAAATAAATAAAGAGAGAGAGAAAGAAAAAGGTTTTTGTTTTAACTTTTTACAGTTTTTAATCAAAATTTGAAGAAAAATTTTGAATACTAATTTAAGAAAAGAAAAGTCCCTGTGATTTGTAACACTCACTCCCATTTTCCCCAAACATGGAGTTATATTTCTGAAAAGTTCAATTAAAAACGGTAATAAGGCGGTATAAAAAAAAATCATTTTATTTCAGTGTGCCCCATGCCGTCTCTGTAGATGTAGCTGTCACAATATTTTTTTTAAATAGACAATAATCGATATTAAACCAAGTTTCCTATGCATATGAAAAGATGTAATGTTGAAGAGAACTTTTCTAACTGCCTTTCCCTCTGCTCCCTTTCGCCCCCCCCCTCCCCCCAACTATATATAAAGCTCACTGTAATTTTTCATAAAGAGTAAGTGATAGTTATACAAAATTTCATTAAAATCGGCAACAAGGTCATACAAAAACAATATTCTTCTCCCCCCCCCGCTCTCTTTTACCCCCGAAGCTATATGTACAGTCGGTAACAAAAGTGTCCGAAGACTAGCAAAAATTCCTATGTAAAAAAAGTACACATCATACGGTTTTGTTAAATAAATCCTTGCCGAATCCTGCTCTTAGTCAGTGTAAGAACATGATTCGATAAGGATTTATTTAACAAAACCGTATGAAGTGTACTTTTTTTTACATAGGAATTTTTGCTAGTGTTCGGACACTTTTGTTACCGACTGTAACACTCACTGTAATTCTTTATAAACAGTAAGTGATAGTTATTAAAATTTTTATTTTCAATCTTTCTTCATCCACAGCATAAATGTAAATATTCATTTTAAGCTTGCTTTAGTATATTCTACAACCTATAAAAAAGTAGAATTGTTTGATATATTTTACTGATATAATTTTTGGACCCCCGCCCTTGCCACCACTAACGATTGGTGATCACACGTCCTACAGAAGCCAATCTTTCTCTATCCACATCATAAATGTAAATATTCATTTTAAACTTTTTTTTATTAAATTCTAGAATTTATAAAGAAATAAAATTCTTTAATATCTTTCACTCCTAATTTTTAATGACCCTTCCCACTTCCGCTAACGATTGCTGATCACACACTCCACAGAAGTCTTTTAATTTCTAACCTGTCTCCTTCCACAGTAAAAATGTAAATATTCATTTTAAACTTGCTTTACTAGATTCTAAAACCTATAAAGGGGTAGAATTATTCAGCATCTTTCCCTTATGTAATCCCCCTTCCCTCCCGCTCCATTTTCAACAAGCAATAAACGAAGCACAATCTTTTTCTCTAATTTTCTTCTATGTAAATATAAAGCTGATTGTTTGTTTGCTTGCCCAGATTTTTTGTTCGCTATACAAATCTATACCGTTCAACCGACAGCTGCGAAAAGTGACACATTTATTACTCAGGAAAAAAATCTAGCTAACGCCGTTTTTTTTTTTTTTTTTTTTTTTTTTTAGCTCAATCGGTAATTGGATCAAAAGATATTAAATAAAAACAACATTTTAATGGCTCCCTACACTCAGATATATGTAACACTCATTGTGATAATTTTTTTTTCTTAACAGCAAGCGACATTTACTCTAACTTTCACTAAATTGGATACATTGTGGTATAAAATAATAATTTTTTTCCCACTGCTTTCCGTGACTCCCCCATTCTCAGATATATGTAAAACTTTTTGTAAATTAAGTAGTTATTTACGAAAGGTTTCATGAAAATCAGTATCAAGTTACTTTTTATAAGATCATTTTATTTCTGTACGCTACCCCCCCCTCATCTGAACCCCAGAGCTATATGTAACTCTCGTTGTAATTTTCATAGATAGTAATTAATATCTACAAATTTTAACAAATTTGTAATTACAAAGTTTTACAAATTTTCATAATATCGGTAACAATTTCTTCCCCTCTGCTCCACTAGCATCCCCCCTCCCAAGTCTGCGTAGCACTCACTGCGAATTTTTAAAAATGGTAAGCGTTCGTTGTTCAAATTTTCATTAACTCTTAATCGGAAACTTGCCGTCTGTGAGGCTGCTGTGTCTACGTACCTACCCTCTATGCAAAAATGAACATCTCCAGATTTTATCATTCCACTTAATCTTTCACCTAATGTGGTAATGTTAATACATTAATATAAAAGAATATGTGTTTAAGTTTACTATTTGTAAATTATTTAAAGTTTTGTTTATTTTAATTTTTATAGTACATTTTTGAATGTCAACAGTCTCACAGACTGCACGGTTTTGTTTGTGTAACAATTTTGCATGTTTCTAGTTAAGGGATATATGTACCAACCCGATTAGGTTATCATTTTTTTTCGGCACTTTGTTAGATTACCATGAGCCGCTGAAGATCCGAGGCATGTTAGAATACATAATTTTTAAGGAAAAAATCTGATAACATTTTTGAACACACTTAAATTCTTCTACTTTAAGGTCAGACAAAGAATATAAAAAAAAAATAATAATAAATATTTTACTTTTTATCAGGAACACACACACTCCCCAAAAATGGAGGTATTGACAAACAAATTCATAAATTTTGAACAAATTAAGATATTTGAACCGTTAAAATTGCATAATAAAGCTTAAGAATGGTATTTGTATCGAAAAAATCACGGAATTGATGCATATGTATTTCTTTTATACGTCGGCTCTGAGAAATGAGATAAAGAAAAATGGCTCGGGTCTCTGTGAACATACGATAACCTCAACTGGTAAAGGATTTTCTTAAAAAGTAGTAAGATGACATCTTAAGATATAAAATTGAAATAAATAAAATACCTTTATGTATATGTGGTGTTATTCCTTTCTTTCTTTCATTTTTTCAAATTTCAAAAAGGAAAAAAAACAGAAAGCCTCATTTGGCTTATAGTTTAATAGAGATACTCCAAGTATATTTAAAATATAAAAAAATAAAACGAAACGACATATTATATTTGTAATGTTTTGATAAATTTTAAAATATTATTTTTTTCCTTTAAAGAAATAAAATGTATTAAATATATGTATATATATATATTTTAAAATTTAATTTCTTTAACTTTATCGGATGATAAATTAGTGCTTCGTTTTTCTAGCTTTTCCAGAGTCATTAGAAAAAAAAAGGCAAATGAAATATAGTTATAAGTATATTTATATTATCAGGTGTTGCATGCTTCGCAGGTCACTATGTTTAAATTAAGACTTAAAATTACATATAAATTATTAAAATCTACCCACCCGCAAATAAAATAAAACAAAATAAAATGATTGATTGAAACTTGTCAAAAACCTCAGTCTTTCTGCCCCTTCCCTTCCCACCCCGCCGAATTGTGTGGGGGAGATTAAGGTAAGGCACCATGGGGGGTAAGACCCTTTTCCCTTCCAACGGTGCACTCTTTGTCATATTAACAGCAAACCAACTCCAAATTTAAAATTTCGTGAAGTTTGGACCATAATTTTTAGTGATAAGGCACCATGGGGGGTAAAGACCTCCCTTTTTCCAACAGTGCTGTCTTTATTATAGTAACACCAAACCAACTCCAAATTTAAAATTTCGAAACATTAGAACGGTAACTTTCCGAGATAGGCACCGTGGGAAGTAAGACCCCTTCTTCAAACAGTCTTTGTTAAAATAATACCCAACCAATTCTAAATTTAAAATTTCGTGAAGTTTCGACCATAATTTTTCGTGATAAGGCGCTATGAGGGGGGAGGCCCTGCCCCCTTCCAATATCAATCGTGTTACTTATTTATCGTGTTATTATCGTGTTTGATAAATCGTGTTACTTATTTATCAAAGTAACACGAAAACAACTCCAAATTTAAAATTTCGAAAAAATGGAATAGTAACTTTCCGAGATAAGGCACCATGGGGTGTAAGACCCCACTTCAAACAGTGCAGTCTTTGTTAACCTAACACCCAACCAAATCCAAATCTAAAATTTTTTAAAGTTTGATCCATACTTTTTCGAAATAACACACCGTAGGGGTAAGAGCCTCTCCCTTTCTATCGGTGCACTGTTTGTCATATTAACACCAAACGAATTCCAAATTTGCAATTTTGTAAAGTTAGGATAATAATTTCCTAGATAAGGTACCGAGGGGAGAAAGGAGGTAAGACCTTTCCTCCTGAAAACGGCGCAATCTTTGTTATAATAATAGCCAACAACCAACACCAAATTTAAAATTTCTTAGAGTTAGGACTGTAACTTTTCGAGACACTCCCTCTCATCAACGGTGCGGTCTTTGTTATAACAGCACGCAAACAACTGAAAATTTAAAATTTCATAAAGTTCGGACCATTATTTTTCGAGATAATGTTCCGTAGAGTGTAAAACCCTCTTCCTTTCGAAAGGTGCAGTCTTTGTCATACTAACACAAAACCAACTACAAATTTTAAGTTGCCGTAACTTTTCGGTCCACCAGCGGCTGAGCTGTTCAACACTCAAAGCTGGTAGACGTGAAGTGCCGGGTTCGATTCAAGGTCGCGCTCGTCGGCCTAGCCGATCGGAGTTTTCCGTAGTTCTCTCCGAAACTTACGTAAATACAGTCTTGGACCCCTTTGAAAGACCTCCACGGAAGGCACTCCCCCCTCTGGCCTAGGACCCAAGAGTAGTCAATCGGCCTTATTTCGCAACACCAACATCGTAACTTTTCGAGATAAGGCAACGTGGGGGGTAAGCCCCTTCTCCTTTCAACAGTGTAATCTTTGTTAAACACTAAACCAACCCCAAATTTAAAATTTCGTAAAATATGGAACATAACTTTTCGAGATAAGGCACTATGGGGGGTAAGACCCTATTCCATTCCAACGGTGCACTCTTTGTCATAATAACACGAAACCAACTCCAAATTTAAAATTTCGTAAAGTTAGGACCATAACTTTCCAACATAAGACATGTGGGGGTAAGAACTCCCCCCCACTTCCAACGGTGCAGTCTGTTATACTAACACTCAAACAACTCTAAATTTAAAATTTTGTAAAGTTCGGCCCATTATTTTTCGAAATAAGGCTCCTTGAGGAGGGGGGGGGGGGTAGGTAAGACCCTCCCCCTTCCAACAGTGCAGCATTTGCCATACTAACACCGACTATCCCGAAATTTAAAATTTCGTAAAATTTGTACCCTAATTTTGGTGAGGGGGAAGGGGATAAAATTCTCCTTCCTTTCAATTGTGCAGTCTTTGTTATACTAACAGCCAACCAACCACAAATTCAAAATTTTGTAAAGTTTCGACCATAATTTTTCGAGATGAAGCTCCGTGCGACGTAAGATCCTCCCTCCCCTTCCAACGGTTCGATTTTTGTCATACTAACACCAAACTTAAAGTTTCTTAAAAGTTCAGACCATAATATTTGAGATAAGGCAAGTTGGGATCAGACCCTCCCCCTTCCAGGAATGCAATGTTTGTCATACTAACACTTAATTCATAATTCAAAATTTCGTGTGGATCGAATCATAACTTTTCGTCAGAACATCAGCGAAGAAGTTAAATCGATCTCTACCTAAATGTAATTTGAATTCCAAAGTCACAATTACAATATTATAATTATAATTATATCGTCAATAATTACAATTACATTTCTAATTGCGTAAAATAATTAACCATTAAATTACATATAATTGCAACCGTAAGTTTTTAATTATAAGTACAGAAAAGTAATTATAATTATAACGTGTCTAATTACAATTATATTCTAATTCTATAAAATGATTACCCATTAACATTACATATAATTGTAACTGCAACATTTAATTATAATTACAGGCAGATAATTATAATTATAATGTTTTTGACTGAAATTACATTTCAATTTTATAAAATGATTATTCATTACATTACATGTAATTGTAACTAAAACTTTTCAACTATAATTACAGTAAAGTAATAATAATTGAAAGCTTTTAGTTACGATTAAAGTAATGATTAATTGCAGATGCTCAGTTACAATTACAAGTAATCATAATTGTAATTGCTTACTGTCAATTGAAATGTAATTCATTACAAATTAATTGAATTACGATTTTGCCCAACTCTGGCAAAAGTTTACTATATTTTCACTATACTATAGTAAAAGATTACTGTATTCTTACTTAAACAAATTTCTCATGATTCTTCTCTTTTCTTTCTTAAAATAATATATATATTTTTTAACTTTAAGCGCCAGGGGAAAAAAAGGAAAATTTTATTTTTAACTTGTTTATATATATATATAGAGAGAGAGAGATAGATTTTTTTTTTTTTCTTAAAATATGAAGTTGCGTTCCTTAGTCACGGTTAGCATATTTATTTCTTGAAATTGTTTTTTTAATTATTTATTATAATTTTTTTTAATTGTTGCCAAAGAAAGAAAAAAACCTTTATCAAGTGTTTTATTTTGCATGAAAGCAATAGTTCTGTCGTCCTAAAAAAGTTATTTTTTGCCTGCTTTCTTGGTCTCACATGAGAATAATTTTTTTTTCTGCAACCTACATTAAGTATACCTTTCGAACGATACTATAGTTAAATCCCTCCTTTTATTAAAAATAGGCTAAAAGCGTAAGATAAATTTCTTCTTTGCGTATCAATATATACATATCTTCTTTTTAAATACAGGGTGAGATAAAGTACTGCATAAGTATCACACAAGATTTTTTCTTCTAATGTAATAGTTTTGTCCTTACCTGCATGATAACAACGTTTTTCTTTAGGAGGAGAAATACATTCTTCTTCTATGTGTACTGTAGGTAACATTGGACCAGATTTTCGGTTGTACGTTACTTCCAGCATGCCTAAATTTTTAAAATATTTCATTAACAATACAAACAATTCATTACATAATTATGAAGTAAATTACTTAAAAAAAAAAAAAAAAAAAAAAAAAACTTTCTTAATATGTGTGTAATTTTTAATGATAAAAAATTATATTATTCTCACTAACTTTTCTTCTGTTTAAAATTGCTAATGGAGATTTTTATCTATTTATTTATTTATTTATTTTGGCGTGTGTATGCATGTGTAATGTGTGTGTATTCTTCGGCCACATTTCATGAAACCATGGAAGCATCTGCGCTATTGCTAATTCAACGAGTCCAATGCTAAAATAGGGGTGACAGTCATCTGACTCAGAGAAAATGAGCAATAACACAGAGCGCGGAATTTTTGGATGTTTTCCAAGTTTCAAACTGTCGGTCAAGCTGGCATCCCTCCAACATTTTGGATGCGTCCTCACTGCTAGTTTTAGGATATGTGGCTGCACAGTATTATTATTATTATTATTTATTGTTGTTATTCTCTATATTATTATATAAAGAATTAAAGCATTTAAGGCTTTGCGTGAATAAAATCTCATTTTAATTGGTGTAAGATAAAAACCGAGAGAAGAGATAACTTAAAGTCTGATTTAACCCTTTGCCTGTCTAATTCAGTTTCCCTCCTCTGGTCAGTGTTGCGAAACTTAAGAACATTTTAATTAATATCCACCTCTAATTTTTGACTGTAACGGTTGTCTAACCGCATAGAATGTTATTCTTATTATATATAAATCAAATCCTCGAAATTATTGGTGACAGTTGAATAAAAGAGTCTCTAAATTTTGCAAAATAGTTTAACGCGTTTTAACCCTTTGCGGCGCAGGGTAATTCGGATCATTTAAATTACACTGCCACCAGAATTTACGAACAAAATCAAAATAAAAGAAATTTTAAATTTTCATGTTAAAAAAAGGGCATTTTCTGCTATGTTATAAATGTAAATTTTTATTAAAAAATTTCCAGGGTGAGTTTTTGCACTTGAGAATTAAAATTGGGTGTTCCATCAGCGGGAACACTGCGACTGAAAGATTTAAAGCGTTAGGGCCGGAATAGGTTTAATTTTTAAAAATCTTTATAAAGTCCTCTTTGTCATTTTATTAATGCGACATGATTTCCATTTTTCGGTTTCAAAGTGATAGTTTTCAAAGAAATTGCAACAAATTATATATGTAGAATACATTTCCCTAAATTTATTTTCACATTTTTATTTGCACTTACTATATTTCCCATCTTCTCGATATATAAGTTTCATTTGTTTGTTAAGATTTTAAAAAATGCCGAGAAAAAGTTCGATAGTTTTTTTGTTAGACACTTGCCACACTTTTTGGCGCCTTTAATTACTCTATTTATATAGTATAAATAAGATATATAGTTATATAATATTACATATAAAGATAAACATATATAATACACTCAACATTTTAACTGTTAAAATTCCCGTGCAGATGTTCACGTTAGAAAGATGAATGGAAATGGTAACTCTTAAGACAAATGAAATCATGGGAAAATAAGAAACGATATGTAAGCTAGCAAGACCTGAATTTCCATCAGAGGTCTCACGTCTATCTTCGAGAGCAGAAATTCTCGGCCACTAGTGACACACTCTTAATTAAGCATTTATACAGATATAAATACGTAATTTATCTTATTAGAGAAAAAACGCGGTAATACTTGCCCCCCCCCCCCCTTCCTTTTTTAATGTAGTGATAAGTAAAAACAAATTTTTAGTTTCCTCCATTTTTTTGTTTTATTTTAAAATAAGACCATTTATATAAAAATGCAAAAGTGAAAAGTGCTTTGTCATTGCTTTAAAATAATCATAATTTATATTAATTAAATGTTTGAATTCAGTTGAGTTTTTCAAATATTTTTTAGAATTTTTTTAATGCACTATGTTGTATTCCCTAATGTCTTACATTCTGCTCTGAAAATGTGACATACTTTATGGTGCTGCCATCTATAAGATATTTATTGAAATATAACATTTTTTTCATATTAAGTTTACAAAATTAAAAAAAAATTGCATTTCATAAATAAACACCAATCTGAAATATATATATATATATATATATATATATCGATATTTACTTCTATGTTTTTTTAAATTTTAAAATTAATACTTATTTTATAGATTATTAGCCGAGACCACCTTATCAATTAAAAAGGTATCATATCCCTGCAGCTTAAATGGCAAATCTTCTAGAGAATTATTTATATGAATGCAACTTATATGAATATTTCTATACAATATTTCGTAGGCGTTTTATTAACATAACATTATAAAGTAAATATTTTCTTTTGTTACATTTTCTTTGATAAATTTACAAATGAATAAATGAAAATAAAATTTGTAATTTTAATTCCGTTTGATACTGGCTTTTTTAACAGTCTCAACCCTCATTCATATGTACATGAAACACATAAAATAAGTAATACAGCATTATTGCAATCTTGGTAAAAAGTTCACAATTCCCATTATTTATTGAAGGCTATTGAAATTTCTAAATAAAATACATCTTTATTTTTTTGTAGTGCTGCCATCTATTGATTAAATGAAAAATAATCTTGTTAAAGTTCAATGTAGTTTGATGTAATAATCTTGTTAAAGTTCAATGTAGTTTGATGTAATAATCTTGTTAAAGTTCAATGTAGTTTGATGTTTGATCATTAATTGGAATTCTATTAAAGTATTATGATTGTTTTCATATCTTTATTAAAATTTCTACTGGTCATTTTCAAAATCCTTTTAAAAATTATTGATAGTTAGTTTCATTATAGTTAATTTTTAATTTATTTGGGCTCCTCTTGTGGATTATGGTGGGATTTTATACTCTGTTTTGCTTTTTAATTTCTACTTCTGTTGTTACAATATATTTATATAATAATAATAATAATAATAATAATAATAATAATAATAATAATTAATCATTAAATTTTCAAACACCAGAAAGGAAAACTTGAAATAATCGATAAACAATCAGGCCATATTGGAAGTGCGGCCAAAGTAAGCAAAATTGAAAAAGTTAATATGTCTTTGAGGCATTGGTGGGTGAGATCATATATACCAAATACGAACAAAGCTTAACAGAAAAATAAAATAATATCCAGAAGAAGTAGGAGAGGCCACCATGGCTTAAGACGGATGAAGCGGGTTAAACCAATATGACATTCGCCCAACTTTTCCCAAATCTTCTGCAAGACCATATGACAACAAAGAAAGAATAAAAATTCAAAATGAAGATAATATGATAAATTAACAAAGAAGTTATATGACCAAAATATAGAACATCGGGTTATTTTAGTTTAAAATGAGATTTCAGATTAACTGTGAGTTGAATAATTTTAAAGAAATAAATAATCGAGTTAGGAAATATTTCCTATTATTTAAAAGTATTAATTAAAATTAAATTCAGTTTGATGTAATAATTTAGCCATTATTTTAAACTCCTTCAAAAATAATATTACATTTAAATTATATAATTGCTGTGCTGCTAATTTAAACATATGTTATTTACTAATATATACTTATATATATATCGATTAGACATGATTTTAGCAAAATCAAAATATGTATTTATTTTTTGCATTCTACTACTGTGTTACCACATACACACACATATATTTGAGCAGTTTTGCAGTGATAACCAGATCATATATTCAACCGATGAAAATCAAGCTTAACTGAATATATACCTCGTGATTTGCTTCTAAGTCTTTGTGCTTCTTCTTCAGTACTTCCATAAACTAATGACAAATCATGATATGCTGTGTTTTGATTCCAATGAACTCTTTGTCCTAAATAATAAAAGACCATGTTAATAATGAAAGATTCATGGAAGATAATTCAAATAAAAAATAAAGAAACACTTTTTGCAAGATATTTGGCGAGAATCATTTATTTTATCGTATATATACTAGAGGTATGTTATTTCGTTTATTTATAGGAATTCTTTATCACCATAAATAGCTTTTTACTTATTTTTTTTAATTTTCTTTTAGTGGCAACAGTAATGAATATGTCGCTGGAACGAACATAGATATAGTAATATTATATAGATTGATAACTGGGGAGAAAAAAGTTATTCCTTTTCACTTGGGAAAAGTCGGCGATTTTACTAAAATATGGCCGTCTTTCCCCGAGTGAATACACGCGAATATTTTAGCAAATAAAATTTATGAATAATTTATTTACTAAAGGTGAATGAAGAACTCCAGATAAAGTTTCAAATTTCTTTTTCTTTTTCTCCTTTTTTTCAATACCACTTAATGGCTGATTCCAAAGCTTTTCTTTCGGCATCAAAAATCTTTGCACAATAACATGGGGATGATAGATCTATATATATTACTATATCTATGGGAACGAGCCAGATTTGGATAACTGATTTACCCAATACAAATTTGTGGAAAATGCACATTAATATTTTATGTCTTTATTCGATATGGAAGAAAGCGAGATGAAATTGTAATAGTAATAAAGATGTATTCCAGATAATTGTTTCAACAAATAAACATTTATGAAAAACGTTCATTCAAGTTTATTTATGCTTTGGAGCGGTAGTGTAAAAACAAGTGGGATGAAAGTAGTATTTTTATAAATATTTCCAGAGTTCATTTACTTTCCCGCCATGGGGGATTAAGGCCAAGACAGTGATCTTAATCCTAACTGCTATCCTAATTAACATTTGCCATCTAACAAATAGAGAGTTAATAAATAAAATTTCATTCGCAATACTAATTCAGTATGCACATAACAGATGAAAAAATGACATTTTTAAACTTTCATAAAGAAAACTATACAAACTTTCGAATTATTGTATTTCAGGGACTACGAACCATGCTCGAAGCTAATCGCCTTATCGGGGAATTATTATATTTCAGTTGGTAAAGGTGTTGTGACCTTAAATTAAAAGTCCCAGGTTTGAATCCTGACCTGATTACTTTTTGAGCGTACAAAATCTAGTTCAGCCAATTCATCAAAAATCTGTGATATAAATTTTAGTGCACTTTAAAAATTGCAAGTTACACTCCTTTTAGATAACATCCAAGTAAAACATGCAATTGTTTCTGGCATTTCTCCATGGACAACATATTAACAATCAATGTTTATAAATGTACTGTTAAATCAAGATTCTTAGTTTTTATCATATTAGATGAAAATTTTGTGAATGATACCTATTTTGCAGTGAGGGCAAGGAACAGTTCTAGCAAAGTTGATGCAAGTTACTCCATACTTAGGGTAAAAAGGATCTGAAGGTGGCACAGGCAATGACATACAACGGTCGTCATAAATGGGTCCGTGCTTACAGCAGTTTATGGCGAGATTATACCCAGATTCTAAAAGGAAAATAAATTTCATTAATTATAAATATAAAAGAGTGTTATCTTTACGTGTATATAAATAACACAGTCTATTTTTTTTTTATATGTTTACAAAGATAATAAATTAAATTGAAATATTATTAATCTTTTTTGGATTTTCAAAAAAGAAATATAGTATGAAACATTTTTTTTTTCAATATAAGATAAAACGATTTTTTTAATACGATTTCAATCCAATATAAAACTGAATATAAGTAGAAATTTTGTTAATAGAACTTCGTTACAGAAAAGTTGAAAAATAAAACTATTATTTGGTTATACTAGCTTACATATGTTCTGGATAACGTACGATTGCGTCATTAGAAACTTTCATGACAATTCTTAAGCGTATGGATCAGACAGTACCGACATTCAACACTGAGGGAATCATAGTTTAATTCATCTTTCCCACTCACACTGCAATTTTAATTTAGGTTTTAAAATATTACTTAATATATTGCTAATATTTAAAAATGTGTGATATTTTGCTCTAAAAATATTCCAGTTTGTCTTGTAATTTTCTTAAAATATACTTATTATGACGTACTAATAATTTTTTTATTCGATGACTACTTTACTGTAATCTGAAACTAAAAGAGTAAGTGAAGCACAGAAGCTTTTTTCTCCTTTTATAGCGACGATTTTCCAATTTATATTCAGTTTTATTTATTGTCATTACAAAAATTATTCGAAAATTGATTGATATTTAAAATGTTACGTTACAGCGTTTTTGGATTAAAAATATTCATGAAAATAAATTGTAAAAATCGGGCTTATTGTACTTCAATGAAAGAATATTTGATATAAAAAAATAACAATGGTAATAAGCTCCCAGTTGGACATTTAAAGGGAAAAATAGTGAAGTCTATTTATCCCCAAATGTCGTTGCTGTAAAATTGGGATTAATTTAAGCAGTGAAATTTTTATTAATGTTTTGGACCATGAAAATATGTTCAACCTTTCGATGACCAAATAGGTCATAAAATGTCTCCAATGATAGTTTTTGCTGGTTATTTATTTAAACAAATTTTTGTACTTACAGTATTTTTAGCGCTGAATTTTGCCTTGTTTCATTACGGATTCTAAAGTTATCCCTTTACCCATGAAATAAGTAAACACATTAAAAAAACACATTTTAATTGAGGTTACTAAATTACTCCACCTGATGATTATTGTTATAAAACTGAATTGAAAGCAATTCTCAACTCCAATGCTACTTTTAAAAAATTGTAGTGTTTTTAGTATTTTTATAGCAGAGTTACATGCTATTTTAATACGAAATCTACAGTTATTGCTTTCCCCCTGAAACAAATAAACACAATAAAACAGATAAATTTTGGTGCGGGGTTAATAAATTACTCCACTAGATGAATATGGTTATAAAACTGAATTGAAAGCATTTTTCAGTCCCAATGTTATACCAAAAAAAAGTAGTGCTTTATGTATTTTTATTAATGAAGTTATGTACTATTTCAATACGAATTCTGCAGTTATCGATTTATCCATGAAAGAAATAAGTATATACATGTTACTTATATGTTTTTTAAATTAATTTATTTTAATATATTATTTAAATGATTTTAAAAATCGGTTTTAAGTTTATTTGATAAAGTAAATAAATACTTGTTCTAGTAATTATGAGACCACTGAATGTCTTTAAATGGGTTTGCCAGACTAGGACCTCTTAAAAAGACCCCCACAGAGGGCGCACCACCCAGGCCTAGGAACCTTATCCAGTCAATTGGATTTAACCCTAACATCAACACCCGCATCAAATGAGATTTCAAATTTAAAATTTCACTTGTAAAATGAATGTTAAACCAAAATTTTATGTAATTTTCAAGATGAATCATAAAAAAAAAAAAAAAAAAAAAATCCGTAATTAACAAGAGGGACATATATATTAATAATAAGCGTAATACAAAGAATTAACATAATTCACTCTATTAACAACGAATAACAACGAAGTGTTTTGAAACTTATTTTAGAAAAAATCTCCAGTTTTATTTGGAAAGACAGTTGTAAACTCCATTTTTATATTAACAAAAAAAAAAAAAAAAAAAAAAAAAATCAAGTTACACTTCCTCAAAGAATTACAAACTAAAATAAAGTAAGTCTCATTTGAAGAAATATATTAAAAATAGTTTAACATGTTCTTTGTAAAATTTAGCAAGTTTGGCTTTCTAAGCCGAAGACCATTAGTGGAATATTTCCATAACTCCGAAAGCGCAGAAAAACTTCAAAAATATGTTTGTATTGAAAATGATCAGTTGTTATGGAAGAATGGAAACAAAACAATAAACAAAGCATTTGGAACAATGATCTGAACGTTAGAATTACGCGGGGAGAAAGACGTTCGAAGCGCAACAGCAACTCAATGCACTTACTGTGGCGAAATAACGTGGAATATATGCAATAAAATCCACACCAATAAATAACATTAAACACACATTTAAATTTCTTAAATTATCGTAAATGGGTCGTTACGCAGGCAGATCCTCTCAATCTCCAATCGGGCCTATAGTATTATCGCGCCGCGTGTATACCTAATTCCGTTGCACATCAATATAAGTGGATAAAAGCGTTCGAAAAACTTCTGGCATGGAATCCTTATACCAAGTAAAGCAATAGATATCAATAACAGTACACAGATGTGGAGTGGATAACAAGATAAAGGTGTCAAAGTTGGGGAACGACTTTGTGGCCCGGCCTGTCATTATCTAAATGCCTTTCTCTCGGGCGGTGATCGGTGAAGGCGGGCTTTGGGAGGGAGGGTGTCGCACATCAGAATTTCGGAGAATTAGTAAAGAACAAAGAATTGAAGTTATTTGAAAACTTTAAGTTATTGCAATAAACACAGTGCTCATGCATACATCAATTTTAAATATCGTATCATTTAAATACGAACGGTCGTTTTATTGTATTTACATATCAGAACTACGGTGAATCGCCAATTATAAAAGTTATTCGTAAGTGATAAAATATTGCAAGAAATACAGTGTTTATGCATAGAAATCAATTTTAATTATCGCCTCATTAAAGTGCGAACATTTTTTGCATTATTTTTACAAATCAGAATTACAGGCAATTCTGATTTTCCAAAAACATAAAAATATTTAAAATATCTGAAATGTCAAAAAATAAAAATATTTGAAAGCGATTTTTTTTTTTTTTCCAAAAAGTATAATGTTTATGTGCAGTGCACCAGGCAAATTTCCGTTTATTTTATTTTAATTTTTTTCTACAACTTTTTTGATGCTGAAATTTTTGTCATACATATATAGTAATGATTCGTGATTAAATAGGATAGAGTTTATTGTATGAAAATAGTAGTAGCAAAATGGTGGAGTTTTCTCATCCATAAAAGTGTCCTAAAAAAAAAAGGCAGGTCATGCGACTCTTGGTAAATGCTAATAGACTAAACGAAGAGATATAAGCATGGGTGTCATTCCTTCTGAGGGGTTTTTTATGTGATTCTAGCCATTATTTACGCTAGTTTAAGGGAAAATCCTTAAATCAATTCTGAAAACTCCGAATGTCTGCGACGATGAACGCGACATGGGACCGAAACCTAGACCACTCGTCTACCAGCTTCGACAATAAGATTTCTTCTCCACTGGTAGGGCATTTATGCATAGAGACTAAATTAGAAAATTGTATCTTTTAAGTGCGAACAATCTTTTCATTGTATTCTGGGGAGTTAAATGATGGAAGTGGAAAAAGCTAAATATATATGGGTCATTCAATGTAAAAGTGAATTATCTCATTGGAAATTGATTTTGAAATAAGGAGCTTTTTTCAAATTTATGCGTAGGAAAATAAGTCAAGATTCAGTAAGTGTTATCGATTTTTGTGTTTAATACAAACCATAGTTATTAGAATTCATAAATTATATTATAAAAATAATTTGAAGTAACTTAGAAACTTCATTTTTATTATGAATATTTAGAAGTTTTAGTTTTCTGAGAAAAACGTGTAATGCTACCCAGCTAAAAAAAAGTCTTCAAAAAATCTATAAAACATGAAGAAAAAATGCAGATAATGTGAAGGTATTTGGAATACCCAGCTTTTAATCCCAGTTTTGAAGTTTTTAATCCCAGCTTAAAAACTTCAAAAAAAAAAAAAAAAAAAAAAACTATTAAAATGTAGAAAACTGCAGAAAAACTGCGGATATTTGGAACAGTAATAAGTTTAAAGGGGAAAATGTTTATGGGGGGAGGAAGTTACCTGAAAATTTTTTGCTGTTCCAAATACCTTCAGTTTATCTGCAGTTGTTTTTGCAGTTTTCTGCAGTTTCTCTTCATTTTTACAGTTTTTTTGAAGACTTTTCAAAGCCGGGATTGTTTTAAATACCTTCACATTATCTGCATTTTTTCTTCGATTTTTTTGAAGATTTTTTTTTTTTTTTTTTTTTTTTTTTTAGCTGGGATGGGATTTTAATGCAATTGTTTTTTTTTTTTTTTTTTTTTTTTCCTTTTTTATAGTGAAATATATATGACAAAATGTGATACTATTAAGCAAAAATATATATATTTAAAAAACATGGAGTTACACCACTTTTACAGTGAACCGTCCATATGCAAAGAAACAAATAAAGAGAAGCAGTAAATGGTTTTCGAAGCATTCTAAAATTTGAAATCTATATTTTGGCGTATTTTCCGAGGAAATTTTTTAATGAGTAAAAACTAATTCAAAACAGTCTCTAATACTTAGATTGTACAGTGCAATCTTGACATTTTAATCACATTAATTAGTCGCGCTCTAAAACTTGATTAATGTTAGTTTTGTTTTCATCCTTAGTTGTTTCGCTATCACAGTTTTGACCAATACTCCTTTCATTCAGTGGAGCGTAAGTATTATATTCAGGGTAATGCAAATAAAACATTTAAAGAACGTAGATTATAAACCTTAGATTTCCTGAAATTGCATTCTGATGTAGAAGTTTAATATTTTTAAGCTTTTCTAACAGAGAGAGAGAAAAAAAAAAAAAAAAAGGTTTGTTAGTACGTCAAAAGTTCTGTCAAATCAGTAAAATGTTTTGTTGCTATACCCTTAACAAAAATCTCGCTAACAGTACCAAATTATTTTGTTGTTTTAGCTAGTTTTGTTGATTTAACCAACATCTGTTCAAACCAACAAAATTATTTTGTTGTCTTAAATAAACAATTTAGTTGATTTAGTACATCCCTCATTCATTGCTACTTTACAGAGAGACCTATAGCGTAGCTTATCTAAAAAAATACTATCTAGTAAGAGTCCAATCTAGGAAATTCTTCTTTCATCCATATTCATTTTATTAATGTTGTCAAGTTGGTTTGGCTAATAATTTAAAGTTATTGTTAAAAGGCTAAAATAAATCTGAAAACAAGTCAATAAAATAAATTTTGTTTTTTCACCAAAACATTTTTTCGGTGCATCATAGTGCAAAATTTTACTGAAAGCTTTTGTTCATCTATCGTTATTTTCATAAACATTTTTGGAATACTACCAAATTTGTATGTGTTCTAATAATTCACGATAATATATTGAAAATTATAAAGTTTGTAACTAAAAATTTTTTTATAAGGGAATACGAAAGAATTATGGATGGGTTCTACTGTAACGTATGTAAGTGAATTCCTGAATGGGCAAAATGTTGTTGTCTGTTATAGTAGGAATTTTAAATTCCTATCAGTTGTAACCTAGGAAGAATGTTATAACAGGAGATGACATAAACAGGAATCCAAAATTGTAACCGCAAAAGCCATTAAGTAACGCAAGAAGAAATTGTGCATTGTTATTGTGAAATTATGTAATATGGACCTTTCGAGTCGGATGTCAGTGAAATATAATTTTCAAAGCTGTCAAACAAATGTCAAATTAATAAAATAACACAGTACTGGCCAGTGTTTTGGTAGACTCAATGGCTTCTGCGGTAGCATTGACTGTTTTTGCGGCAACCATCTTGAGTATACAAAAGTTAACTTCATTTGCCCCGAATGTTGATACTCTGTATGCCAACTCCTCTTGTATCATTCCTGCAAGGTTTTAACAAATTTCATGCTATTATCTAGTACGTATGGGATACAATGTTTAGTATTTTCCCATTATTTGTAGTAGTTTAGCGCATAGTAACAAGGGGAACACGTAAATTTGGACACGTTTGGGAAAAAAATCTATTAAGAATCAATATTAAAATGTGCGTTACTCTTTCTTTTAATTTTACAGGTATGAATGACTTTGGTTCGTATAGTGTGACCGCGTTTTTCGCGACTAGGTTTAAGGATTATTATAAGGACTTGGTGGGGTGGCAAATTGACTGCCAGGTTCAGAGTTGGTAAATTCTTCATTACCTTAGCGCTATTTTTTCGCAACCACTTGAGTTACCATTACTGTTTTAACACTACACTCGTTGAGTCAGCACTCGCACAGAAGTTCTAATGGTCGAAGGAAACAAGGTTAAAGGATATTGCAATGCAGATGGAAATATATGCTAGTACCTGAAGAAGTGCTGTAAAACAATAAGCTGTCTTTGTGTTTTTCGGGTGATGGTCATAAAATTTTCTCAATGATTATTGAAACAGTTGAAATAATAATGAAAAATTAATGTATATTTTTTGAAAGACAATTAAACGAGGAAAGTTTCTTAATGAAAGTTTTTAATGTTAAAACACTTTTCTGTTCATAATTATGACTTAATATATTTTTGGTTTTTATACATTGTAGCTAAAGTAAGGTACCATGCTATAAAAGCTTATTATGTGAATGCACAATTTAAAACATGTGGATTTTAACCTCATGTGAACTTTTTTCAGCTGGTAATTTATAAATGATGATTTTTATAAAAAAGGAAATACTTTTAGTTTTACTTATTTAACTTTACGTTTTTAAAATTAAACTTTTAGAAAGATTTTAACAATGGTTTCAGGTACGAAATTCTTTAAAACAAAAGTTTATATTTGTCAAAGTGTAATAATTTAAGCAATTATAATAAACAAATAGCATTAAAATAAGTAGAAGAAATATAAATGCAAACCTGGAGTCCTGAAGATGTCATTAAGTGTCAGATCATGAGCCAGCATTTGTCCCCATTCCATAAAATGTGTCGTCAATTTTTGGGGTTTAGGCCTGATTTCTTTATGAAAAACATTTGACACATGGCGAGGATTTGGCAAAGGTTTCCCAGTGCAGGAGACTCTTGGAAAAGAGATTTCTAAAAAGTAAAGAAATATTTAACCAAAAAAATTCTGATTCACATTACTAATTCGATAACTGATTTTGTTATGAATAAGAATTTGACAAAGATCTAGAAATATTTGATACAATCAAATATATATATTGGTAAAATTTTAAAAAACTCAAAAGCGTAAAAATCAATAGTTTTGAAACGTTTATAAAATGTTTTAAATTAATTTTTAATGTAGGAAAGTTGCCCGATTTCAATCAATATGAAATAAATTTAAAGTTTAGTTTAGACAAGTGTTGACCTAGCTAGAAATGTTAAAGAATTTTATTTAATATGCATGTAAGCTACACTTCATTACCATAAATGACCTGACATTTTCGATTTTAGGCATCTTATCAAATATTTAAAAAAAATTAACTTATAGTCTTGAAACTTCAACTGTCTATATATTAAATGTTTTACCTTATACATTCCAGCAAAAATGTTGTTTCCAAGGCAAAAAAGAAGACCAGTACAAATTAATAATTTAAAAAAATTAGCAATGCTTGTGTTCTCCTTGAAAATTCAATAATTCTTGAAATGCATTATGATTACAGCATATGATTACATTGGTACTTACTATATTCCTTTGGTTTATATTCGTTCGTATGATAATAGCAGACATAGTCAGAAAAATATAAAAATTTCTTAAAATAAATAAATTAATTAATTAAGATAAATTGTTATAAACTATATGCCCATTTTTTAAACAATAACATGCAAGCTGTTCAACCTAGAGCAATGTCATTTTTAGAAAACTTTGCATATTACAGTAGAGACAACACATATTGTAATCAGAATGTAAAAATATTAAATATTTACCAAAAAATGAGTATGTTTACTAAGTCTTTTTTTTTTTTTTTTTAAGCTGTACATGCTCAAACGTTAACCTTTTTTTTTTTTTAAGTTTAAAGTAGATTTCGAAATCACTACGACCATCCCTGCTTCGAACGGGATTCAAACCCAGCCCCAGACAAAAGCAAGTAGGGGCTGTAATTTAGGCTTAACGCAGAGTTTGTTATATGCAGTCGTAATGCGTTATTTGAAAGTGAATCTTTAACTTAAATTACCGCTAAGGTATATATAATATGGAAATTATAATACATTTTGATTATATAAAATTTTAGATTTACTCTAGCTTCTTGACTTTTCGAAGATAAAGAGAATAGATTTTGTTTCATTTATAATAACACAATTCCCATTTAGAGAATCAGCTAAAAATATTTTTAAAATGGTGAGAAAGGCGCGAAATAACATAACTGCCTGCTGTGTCTTAGAGAGAAAATATACATTCTACACAAAAACAGCCAATGATTTTTTAGATTAATCATTAAAATATAAATCAAATAATTTAGTGCTGATTTTTAACCTTTGGGAAATGATGAATGAATAAAAGAATTTTCGAGAAACAGAGACTAATTTGAATGTATAAGTAGAAGTTTCCATGAATAAAATAATTTAATGGTTCTATGAGAGGGAGAAGATATTTTGGATAAGATTGAAAATTAATCCAAATCTTCAAATTTTTCAGATGTCTTTTCAATATCTTGGAAATCTAAAGCAGTGTATGAATATCGAATATTACCATTGGTAATGCATTCGACTAACTGTTAGGTTTTTTTTTTTTTTTTTAATGCTTGTAATTATTTTCTGAAATGAAATTGAACATTACTATTAAAAGATAATGTTGCCCCATATTTTAAAAAAGAAAAAATATGATTGGCAGTTATTGCTATTGTATGCCTTGTGTGTAAATGTTTCTTTTAGACATTAAAATATTTAAACGAAATATTTAAAAATTAAATCTTAGTTTTCAAAAATAAGAAATAAAATTAAGATAAATATATATTAAATTCTAAAAACACTTAATATATTTTTCCTGTAAAATACATTTTATCAGAAAAGCGAAAAAAAATTAATATCAATATTTTTAAGTTAAAATATCAAAAGCAAAACTTACTGTCTGCATAATCAAATGGCAATATCCTTTTTAAGCATATATCTGATTTTCCCCATGTCGGATGCTTTAAATTATTGCAGCTACCATCAATTGTTCGGTATTTACTGTACTCGGCGTAGTAACAGGACAATGGACGATCCGTACATTGTTCTATTTCTTGCCTTGTAGCTTCAATATTTCTAGGATCTATTAACTCGTACCTAGAATAGCGAAATAATTGTTAATCATGCATCATAAAGGTAATTTGATATCAACTATGCAAGAAAACAAAATAGGGAAAAAAAGTATTAATTACAACTGAAAATTGGAAAAAACATGACCTTTAAAAGCAATATAATATGTAGAGTCCTTCTAATAAATATAGTAATTGAGAAAAATAAAAAACGATACGTAATGCCGACAAAAAATAATTTAATCATCGCCAAAGCTCATTTCTGCCTTAGCGACAAACATGTCCATTTCACGATCAAGTATGGCGAAACATGATAGTTTAGGCTCGCCATAATTTGGAAGCTCTAACTTTAATCAGAGACGAGTTTTGAAATTTTCCCGAATGTTTGCTTGCACCGAACTAATTACCAAGAAAGTTTTATAAGTCATTACCTAAAAAAGAGAGGAGTGAATATCATTGATTCTCGATTAAAACCTGCTTATTTATATGCGTACTAATTTCTGCACGGCATTACAGTTAAATTCGAAACAAATAGCAGTTGTTTCATATGTACGAAGGTCGTGTTTGCAGCAAACTTGGCAACTTGGCAACAAATTATGGAATTTGGTAAACAAATTTAGTAGTTTAAGGTTGCCAAAATTTGGAAGCTCTAATTTCAATAGGAGGCGAGTTCCGGAATATTTTGTAACAATCAGTTTGTTTCTAGCACAGAACTACTTTAAAAGTCTTATAAATCATTATTAAGACTCTCGAAAAGATCAGTTTCTGTTCTGACTTTGGGCTGAGCAGTCGTCCTTAAAAGACTGTGCTTTAGACGATCGATTTTTGTTCCTTAATTAGCGAAAATCCAGCTCTGTGATGTATTTAATACTATTTATTTGACTTTTGTGGTACGAATGATTTTTTCATTGGATAGTTTCGAGAATATTCTTAATTACATACTTCTGTGGTGTGAGTAACTTTTTTTTTTTTTTTTTTTTTTGACTGATCCAGAATATTCGTTAAATAAAGTGCACTTGTGCTCTACAACCTAACTATACCTTTAAAAAATTCTTTTTACATTCAAAACAATTGTCAGTTTTCGTTGTATATCATTACGGATTCAAATACTAACATGCACTGAAACTTTCTGTAACAGTAGGTCAAATATAATTCCTAAAAATTTTGTGGTTCTGGTCAATCTGGATATATAATAATTTTTTAGATATCTGCAAAAACGGAAAGTCATATAGAGACCAAAAAGGGTGATGCACAACTAGATATTACAAACCTAGGCACAAAATTACAACGTTCTATAGCAAACATTTTTTATTTATGTGAGATACATACACAAATATACACATATAGACGTCATGAAAAATCTTGGAAAATATTAGATATCTCTAAATTTGGTGTTCATATAAAGGCCAAAATTGCAAATGTAAAACTAAACTTTATGAAAATCACAAATAAAAATTCCCATCATTCTACGATTAGTCGTTTTTCAGTTATTGGATACATAAAATAAATTTATCTGTTTCGTGAATTGGTTTCCTGAAGAACCTGGTTTTCCTGAAGAACCAAAAATACAGGTACACCTGACTAATATCTTGTAAAGCCCCCGCGAGTACACAGAAGTGCCTTAACATGACGTGGCATGGACTCGATTAATATCTGAGGGTGTGCTTGAGGTAATTGTCATTATGAATCCTGCAAGACAATACAAAAATCCATAGGAGTGTTATGAGGTGTGTGTGGGGGGGGGGGACTCTTCTAAACAGCACATTTCAAGGCATGTAGATAGTCTCAATAATGTTCATGTCTGAGGATTCAGGTGGCCAGTGGAGATGTTTAAAGTCAGAAGAATGCTCCTGAAGTCACTCGGTAGAAACTCTTGACGTGTGGGGTATCCAGATCTCCAAATCTGTTGGAATTTACAATGGACATGAATGGGTGCAGATGATCGGACATGATGCTTACGTATCTATAACTTGTCATAGTCATACCTAGATATATCAGGAATCTTATATCACGACCACTGCACACGCCCCATAGCATATGAATGAGCCACCACCAGCTTGAATTCTGTCTTATTTACATATAGGGTTTATGGAATCATACGGTTGTGACCAAATCCATGCACAATACACATCCATCTGACCGACACAATTCGAAACGAGACTCGAAAGTCCGGGAAAACGTGTTTCCAATCATCAAAATTTCAATGGCGGTGTTGGTGGGGTCATGCGAGACGTAAAGCTTTGTTTGAAAAACGGTATACGAATGGGTCTTCGACTCCAAAAGCTCATACCAATGATGGTCTGTAGAATAGTTCACACACTGACACTCGTTAATGACCATTTGAAATTCTGCGGATGCATGTCTGCAACGTTTAATTATTCTCATCAGTTGTCGCTAATCCCGATCTTTTTCCGGCCACAGCGATGTCGGAGAGTTCATGTTTTACGGGATAACCGTTATTCACTGTAGGTTCATGAAAAGGTCGAACGCGGAAATTCATATTTCACCGTTATCTCGGAGATGCTATCATACATCTTTCGTGCATCGATTATAATGCCATGTTCAAAGTTGCTTAATTCTTGATATCGTGCCAGACAACTTGTTATCTTATACAGGCATTGCGATCGCATCGCGTTACACTGATTAGTCCTATACCTCTGTTATTTGCATACGCATGTACATTCCATACCAGTTTCTTTTTTTTTCTTTCTTTTTTAATTTTTTTTTTTTTTTGTTCTTCATTGTATATATTTGTATTAGAAGTAAAAATTAATGAAAAATCAATTGAATTAAGAATACGTGAACAATCTTACTTCATAGGACATTCTGAATGAGGTAAATGCGGTCCGTAAACACCCGATGCTTCCCCAGAATGTTCGTTACTTGTATATGGCCCTAGTACAGGAATATCATCAACATGTCTGCCTGTAACAAAAAGAAAATATCATATTTTGAAAAGATTATATTTTGTCACTTTTATTTTATATATGTTTAAATATACAGTAGATTATCAAATTATTAAAATTTATTTTTATTTTTAAAATTTTCTGTTTTCTAAGGAAATATTGAACGAAATGGTCCTTGACTTTAAACAAGCAACAGACGTTCATAAAGTCACACATTTTAGTAACTATTTAGTCCCAAGTCCAGTTATAACTTTACTAAATCCGTAATGATAGGTATCATTGCCTGGTTGATTTCATATGGAATAATCAAAAATCAAAATTATATTTGAATAGTTTTAATCAAATTTCTTATTTTATTAAAATGCTTCTGAATCGACTATCAAAGTTTTTTTTTTTTTTTTTTAATCAGTCATTAAAACAAACTTTGAGTTGTTTGTACACATACATTTGTGAAAATAGAATGGGGAGAAATGCACGTAATTATCATTAAGAATATTTCAATTTTTAAGCTAAAAAAAAAAAAAAAGATAAAAATACCATTGCTATAAACATTTGTACTAATTTAGATATACAAAATTTTCAATAAATTCAAGCGAAAGCTTACTTTATTCTAAACAAGTTAAAAAAAAAAAAAGTTTTATGGTTCTCTGATAAAAATATAGGCATTTATATCTTTATGCGCAACATTCAAATTGCTGGCAAGTCGGGAGTTTTGGAATACATTCAAAATCTCATAACTTAAAAACTCCTTGACTAATCTCAAAATAATTAACATGCGCAGAATCAACATGTAAAGTTCTGTAAGAACGCCAGGTTTTATACAAATCTGTGATGGTGGATGTCTTGTCCTGGTCTATTTGATATCAAATGATCATTATCAAACTTTCATGTATATATATATATATATATATACATATAATATATGTGTGTGTGTACAACGTTTCTCTTTCCTTTCCTTTCCTTTTTTTTTTTTGGTTTGTTTGCAATAATTTATCAGTGTTTAACAAAATAAAGATGATGATAACTTATAAAGAGAAAAAATATATTTTTTGATGAAAAACTTTGGAAAAGGACAGACAAACTTATACCAAACGCATGAAATTCCTTTATTTGATAACAATACCCGAATTCTTAGTAATTAATGATTTATTGAATATTATCATATATAATAATATTAATAACAACAATATTTTAATGATAAATATTTCAGAATGATCAATTAGTTCTTTAATAGTATTTACACATAATTTGACATTGTTAAATAAAAAACCGTTGAATTGCTTCCTTTTTAACTCGTTTTTCAATATAGATTTTAAAATGTATTAAACCACTTCTAAAAAAAAAAAAGCGAATTGTTAAAAATACTTTTAATCCACTTCTGCGTCATATATCTTCCAGAATTAACAATAGCAAAGAGGAAATAATGATGTTCTTAACAGATTTTCGCTATTTTATCAATCGTAAAATCTCACGTTTTGCGCGTTTTTGTTGCTCTGAAAAACAAAGGGGAAAAAAAAATAGACGAACTTAATCTTTTTTTCTGTTGACAATAATTTCGAACTCTGATGATTGACGTCTAAATACTCATTATTATTATTATTATTATTATTATTTTAATTTATTATTATTATTATTATTTTATCTTTATCTTTATTTATTATTATTATTATTATTTTATCTTTATCTTTATTTATTATTATTGTTATTATTATTATTATTTTGCGATCTTCATTTCTCACTCATTTTACTGGTTCGAAACTAAAGAAATTGAGACTATATTTTTCAGAAACAAAAGAAATACTTCAGGGATCGTACACCCCACCCGTTCTTCAGGACGCTTTTATTTTTAAACAATAACTTTTATCCTATTTAATTCTAAAATATTATATATATATATATATATGTAAAGATTTCTGTATGAAAATAGTGGTAATATTAAAAATAGAAATTTTTAATCCCTGAAAGTATCCTAAAAAAGGTCAGAATAATTGAACTCTGAAAAATCTGTCTCATTGTTAGCTACAAGAGGTATAGATTAATGAGATATCTATTATTAGAAGCTTTTTATTGAAATTGGATTGTGTCATCGAGTCTTAGTGTTACGTTAAAGAAACAAAGCGCTTACACTTTAAAGTAAATGTAAGCCGTTCTTTTCATATCTTGTTGGCTCGGTTGATTAGAGCGTCATGTTGTCGTGAGTTCAATCCTCGAAGAGCTGAGGTGTTAATTTTTACACATAATTAAAAGAAAAGGTGTCAGTTTATAAAAACAAATTTTTCATTGTCTACTCAGTATCCTAAGAATTTTTGAAGAGTTTTTTAAACAGCTTTTTATCTAGTTTCTAAAAAGCACAAAATAAAAATTTAAGTAAAAATAAATAAATAAATATTTAAAAAAAAAAAAAAAAAAAAAGCTTTTTATTGAAATAAGTTTTTTTTTTATTGAAATTTTATTTTTAGAAGCTTTTTATTGAAATTGGATTTTGTCATCGTTTAACGCTAATAAACAAGGCGCCTCCACTTTGAAGTAAATGTAGGCAAATCTTTTCTTCTCTTGTTGGTTCATTTAGTTAGAGCGTCAGATTGATAACGCAGTGATCGTGAGTTCGATACACGAAGTTGGGGCCCTAAAATGTATAAAATAAAAATTTATTCTTGCATAGACATGCTATACAAAAATAAAAGCTTCAACAACAAGAAAATTTTAAAGAAAAAAGTTGAAAATTTTAATTATTCAAAACATTAAAAAAAGCATTTGATCATAATATTCTTTTTGTATAAATATTTGTTAGAATTTTCTATCATGTTCTATGACTTTTCTTGACTTTTCTTTGACTTTTGGTTAGAACGTCTAGCTGAAAACCGGAAGGTCGTGGATTCAATCCTCGAAGGTCGATAGGTTACTTTTTTGCAGATATTTAATAGAAACGATGTCAATTGATTAAACAAAAAAAAAAAAAAAAAAAAAAAAAATTTCGTTGTCTACACAGTATCCTAAAAAATTTTGATTAGTTTTTTTCGTGTTAGTCTTTGTTATAGAATTTTCCAACAATGTTTAAGAGTGATTATGAATTCATTTATACTGTTTGTCTGTATTTCTATCGTTATGTCTGTTCCTTGTGTGATCTCTAAACTTTAGCAAAGTATATTGAAGGTTAAACAACGCAACTAGTACGTATAGTTGGAAAGTGTTAATTAATATAACCGCAGAATTTTTCGCTATTTATTTCATATTAAACGAACATTATTATTTTCCGATGCGAATATGTTAAGATGATCTTTTAAAATCTTAATTAAAAAAAAAATATATATATGTGGTTAGTATATGAGTGTAGAGATGCGATTGTTTAGAAACTGAATGATATGAAAATATTCAAATGTTTATAAATCATATAATTTTGAATTGTACGTTAAATTATTTATATTTTGTATCATGGAAATATAAGGATTATGTGGCTGAGATGTTGGTGTTAGCGTGTTGATAAGGCTGATTACACCTCTCGGCATGAAAATTGCCTCTGACACCATTTCAGCATATTCTTACGTAAAATGACCTCCTGAATCCGAATATGACGCCCATTTGGCCCTATCACCCACCGTTTACTAGGAATGGCCCCCTATTTTTATCAGTTTTCGGTGATTTTGCCATGTCTTTATTAACTTCGATTCTTGTTTGTTTGTTTGTGTGTTTGTCAGGAACAAATCTTGCAATCGATGTTTGACTAACTTCCCGACTAGCTAGATATTTGAAATTTTCAGGACTGCTCACAACACGGTGACAATACATTTTTCTAATAATTTTAGTCAACTATTTCAAGTCCCGCTGACTTCGGCAGCGCTTATATGATTCGACAGAAAATTTATTTAACTAACTTCCCGACTAGCTAGACATTTGAAACTTTCAGAATAGTTCAGAACACGGTGAAAATGCATTTTCTTAATACCATTAGCCAACTGTTTCGGATTCCTGCTGCCTTCGGCAGCGTTATCTGTACTAAGCTTGCAATCGATTTTTCACTAACTTTCCGACTATCTGGGCATTTGAAACGTTTAGGACAGCTCATAACACGGTGACAATACATTTTTCTAATAATTTTAGTCAACTATTTCAGGTCCCACTGCCTTCGGCAGCGCTTATATTATTCGACAGAAAATTTATTTAACTAACTTCCCGACTAGCTTGACATTTGAAACTTTCAGAATAGTTCAGAATACGGTGAAAATGCTTTTTAAAAATATTTTTATCCAATTGCTTCGGGATCCTGCTGCCTTCGGCAGCGTTTCCAGTACAAAGCTTGCAATCAACTTTTAACTAACTTCCCGGCTAGATAGCCATTTGAAACTTTTATAATAGCTCAAAAGACGATAGCAAAGAATTTTTTTAATACTTTTATACAGTTGCTGGGGTTCCGGCTGCCTTCAGTAGCGTTTATATTATTCAACAGAAAATTTAAAAACATGGTTTATAATTTTTTTTTATCTTATAATTTTATGGCTATAAATGTGATTTTTAGGAGGGGGAGGATTATTTTAACCGTTAAATATCTTCTGAGGGACTACAGAGTTGGAAAATTCTAAAACATGGACATATGCGACAAGGGAAAAATTTTGGGGGGATTTGCCACTGAAATTAAGCATTACATATCTTATATACTTTTTAATCTGTTATTAATGTTATTTTTTAAACTTTATATATGTATATATATATATATAAATACTTTTTTTAGATGTTAAGGTAATTATTCTTAACTCTTCAAAACAAATTCATGGTCATAAAATTATCGAACAGGGAAAGAAATTGAGGGAGTGGTGTATCTAGAAAACGGTGGGTGACTGGGCAAAATGGGAGTCATATTCGGATTCAGGAGGTCATTTTACATAAGAATCGGCAAGAATGGTAGCAGATCTAGATTTTTTTTTTCCCAGTGTTACTTACCTGAGGAAGAAGGGATGGGTAGATTAACAGGGATTATAGGGCTTAGAACTCAAAGTAATACTCGCTCGAGTTTCATCATCAGTACTATAACAACATCTCTGCAAACATACATATACACTCAAAGAATTTATAGAAGGATGGATTACTGAGGTGCCAAAGCATATGCCTCTTTGATTGTATGAAGATAGCTAGCAGTATGCCAACCTTCAAGAAAAATACGAGACTTATAATTTATACATCCAGAGTTTAAAATTTTTACATTTTCAAAATCAGGGATATGATCTTTATTTATTTACTTATTTATTTATTTTATTTATTTTATTTTATTCTACTTTATTTATTTATTTATTTTCTTTTTGCTTCATAATTGAAAAAGTTTTATTTTTAATGTATTTGAATGAGGCGGTGTGGTGTTTGTATATGCTAGAGATTTCCACTTTCTTTTTTTCCATGTCATCCTATTTGAATTTTGTTGTTCTGTTTTATAAGGATATCACATTCAAAATAAGTTTTTCGAATTCTGTTTTTTAAATATTTCTCTTTGAATATGTCGCCTTTTAACTTAATGAGCATAAAATAATAATAATAATAATAATAATAATAATAATAATAATCTTATTTTTATTAAGTAAACTTACAATTTTCGACTGTTGTAATTTTCAATTACATTTAGATAGGAAAACCATTTATCTCACCTGATGCAAAAAATCCATATTCAGACTGGATTGGGTTTGGATTTCTTACGTTCCATAATGTTACTTGGCACTTAGAAATATTTGTACAAAAAATAACAAAAACAACAGCTACTAACCTAAAAAATAAAATAAATATACAGTTCAATGTATGAATTTATGAATTTCAATGTAATTATATTACAAATTTTGTAATAATAAAATCAGAAAAAGGAAGTAATTATTATCGTGATTTGTCTTACGAAATTTTAAAATAAAGAGTATTGCAAGTTACACCTCGCATTAGTTTTAGGCTTCAGTACTTTAATTACCACTTTTTATATAAAATAGTTTTTGAATTATTCTTTCGAAAATATAAAATACAAACGGTTACCGAAGATTATTATTAAAAAAAAAAAAAAAAAGAAAAGAAAAGAAAAGAAAGAAAGAAGCATACTTCAAAAAAAAAAAAAAAAAAAAAAAAAAAGTTTAAAATGATGGTAGTAAGGCTGCATGCCACGGAAAAATCCAGAAAATTGATTTTGTAAAAATTAGAAAATTTAATTTTTTACTAGTCTTCCAATATCTATATTTACTAAAATAATCCTGATATTCTTTCTTACATAAATGAATGTCACAAATTTCTCTAAAATTTCCTGCTTTTATTTCACTTAAAAGTTTGCAAATTTTATTGATGTTTTCACTTTCCAAAAAAAGTTCAGTTAAAATCTGTTTCTTATTCGATTATTTTTCTGTTTGATTTCAATATTGCATTCTTCTATTTATTTACGATTGCAAAGATTCAGTTACATTTCTAAGACGAAATAACTCGGTCAGTCTTAATGACAAAATAATACTTTTTTTTTTTTTTTTTTTTACAGATTTTTTTTTCTTTTAATAAATATAAATCTAAGGCCAATATAAAAATATATTTTGTAATTTTTACAAAATTGAATTTCCGAAGTCTACAACGCCTAACATTGCTATTTAATTCATTTAAAGTATTTTTACAGTAGGAAGTATGACTTTTTGATGAACAGTTGCGAAAAGGCAGCTATTAAATGATAGTACTTTCAGGATTTTTTTACAGTCACTATTTTAAATAACCATTTTCTTTTCTTTTCCTTTTCCTTTTCTTTCTGTCTTATTTTTTCTTTTTTTTTTAGGACAGAGGGCCTATTAGTCTCAATCAGGAATTTTCGTGTTATCGTTTTCGATAGTTGGACATTTATCGAAATCTAAAATTTATCGAAAATATAATTGAATAATTTGAAAGCGATGTTATAATTGGGAAGAAAAAAAATAACAGTCCTCCGTCCTAAACTAAATTCTGCTTTTGCCAGAATTTCATCAAAATCTTTTATTATTATTATTATTATTGAAAGAAAAAGAAAAGAAAATTAATAATAATCAGTATCATTACAAGCGATATCGAACATTTTTTTTTTAATAATTTTGAATTAGGAAATAAAAAGTGCGCGTGAAATAATATGAAATAAAAATAAGTAAAAAAATGAATTTATTGATTTAATGTTTTTGTTTTTCGGTGGCGGCTCATGCATATAAAAAATGCGTATTAAAACGAGCAGAAGAAGGAAGCTAAATAAGTATTGAGTTATATTACGATAAATACGATATATAATATGATACGATATATTAGACCTATCGTCCAGGGTTCGTATAGGCATTTTCGTTGAAAGAAATAGTTTGTTCGTTCGGTGCAACTTTCACGTTAGTCCCGTGAGGTACAACTTTCACATTAGTCCCTTGAGGTACAATTTTCACATTAGTCCCTTGAGGTACAACTTTCACTTTAGTCCCGTCAGGTACAACTTGCACATTAGTTCCATTTAATTTCCTTTTTTTTCTTTCTTTCTTTTGGCAATCATTATTGAAAATAAAAATTTTCATTTCTCCATATGACACTAAATCACTCCAATTATTTTCAAAATATAACACATGTTGAATTTCGGAGGTAACTTTTTGATAATCAATTTAAAACATTTAAAATTATTTTTTTGTTTGAAGATTTTCGCGGTAATTTTTGTTTAATGTTAAAACACTTTATTTATTTATTTATTTATTTATTTATTTTTAATAGTAATCTTCATTAAATGTTTGTAGTACCAGAGCTCGAAGTTTCCACCCTTTCTTCTGGACAGTTTCAGGAAGTAGAAATTTTCGTCTTGTTTGCTACCACATTTTTCATACCACATTTTTCATCTACTTTATTTCTATGGTAATGTGTGGTGATTAAATAAGATAAAGATGATTATATAAAAGTAATTGTAGTAATATAGGTGAAAATTTCTCAATGTTGAAAGTGTCCTTAAAAAAAAAAAAAAAAAAGGTGGAGACTTTGAGATCTGGTAGTATTTTCGAAAGAAAATATACATACAAAAATCTATGCAAGAAAGAATTTTTACAGTTAAATAATCATCCTATATAATTTTTATATAGAAATTACTTTTCAAATTATTTCCAATCATGTATTAAAGTAATTGTATCTTTTATTTTTATGCTGATTGAAACTTAATTCTTCAGAAAATGTTTATAAATTCAAAATACAAAAAATATAAATATATTTTTAGCTCATAAATTAGAAAATGTATCACAAATTATAGCAGAAATGCATTTTTAAAATTTAATGTATATATTAAATAAATTTTATACAGATATTATTTTTCAAATCATTTTCAAGCATGCAAAATATTTTTTCTTTCCTTTTTATGTTTATTAAAACTTAGTTTTTCAGTACATATTTATAAATTCAGAATACAAACCTGTACACATAAACATTTATATTTTCTTCAAAGATAATAATAAAATAAAACAAAATTAAAAAATTAAAGCGAATGACTAATGAGCAAAATTTCTGATATGTTTCATCTAATTTTAGCAAAATATGTAGAACTTGCTTAAGTGACTGTTTTTGCTTTATGTAAATAAACAACTACGTAATCGTAATTTTTAGTCAGAGTGTTTTCAAAACATTTTGTCATTGTATCCAGTTGCCTTCCTCTTTCTATAAATTGCAATTTATTTGTGATGTAATTTTGTATTAATGTAATTGCAGGGTTCTCAACAGTCACTATTCAAAACAGTGATTACAAAGAATCCTGCAATTCTTCTTCTTCTTATTATTATTATTATTAGTAGTAGTAGTAATATCTTTATTAAAACCGGATTCTACAGGGTGACAAGAAATAACTTGGACACACATGATACATTATAACTTTAATGCTAATGAAAATATTACGACCAAACTTCAATAAATATGAATACATTATTTTGTCTATTATATTTACAAATGTTCAAAGTGGCTACCTTTAGCCTTCATACAGAGCTTTAAACGTGTCTCAAAATTTTCGGCTATGGGCCCGCAACTCACATACTGATATTTTATCCCATTCTTTGCATAAGAATTCCTTTAGGGATGCCAAAGTTTTATGAGATTTAGCACAGACCCTTGTCTCCAAGATGGACCAAACAGAATAATCCATCGGGTTCAAATCTGGGGAATACGATGGCCTACCTTGAGCTCCAATGAAGTCAGGAAAATTTGTCTTGCACCAATTTTGAGTGCCTTTAGCTGTGTGTGCAGGTGCAGAATCTTGTTGGAAGGTCCATCTTTTGTTTTCAAAGAACTTTTGCGACCAAGGTAAGACAACATCTTCCAAAATGAGTTTGCGTTAGTGGTAGTTACAGATATTTGGTTTGAAACTTCGTCTAAGTTATTTCTTGTCACCCTGTATTTACAACTAAATACCTTACAAAAGAAGCCGAATGCGTATTAACAAAGTTAATTTTTAAAGGGAGTAACATTTTATAAAATATTTTTAGACAAAAGTATCATCACATCTTGTTTTTGCTACACCACTTGCTTTAAAACGTTTTAATTTTTCCTTTAATTGACACTAACACACACACACATACACATCTACATCTGTTTATCTACAAAGAGTGATTCTGAGATTATGGGACAAATTTTGAGCGTTGGTATAGAGCTTACTAGGAAAGTATGAATCAGTAAAATTGCTATTGAAACCAAACAAAGCTTTAATTAAAGAACATGGTCGAAAACATAGAGTAGAGTACAAATTTGCTGTAACAACCCCCATGGTGGTGAGATATGACCCCGCTAAAAGTTTTAGTTATTTCTATAAAAACCAACAAAACACTCCTCGTAGTAAGAACGGGAGGTTCAGTGGTAGCGTATTTGACTTGTGATATGGAGATCCTGAGATCGAGTCGGGCGTTTTATATTTTATTTTTTTAATTGAAATACTTTTTATTTATTTTTTTTTTTTTACATTTTTAATTAAATTATTATTTTAAGAGAAAATATTAATTATCTTTTTTTTCTGCGCGGACAATTTAATATTTTTTTTTTATTTTTAACCAATTTATTTATTTAGTTATTAAATTAAAAGAAATTAATAATTTAACGGGAAATATTTTTATAAGACATTTAGATAAAATTTTGTTAATGATTTGTGCTAGTGTTTTACGTAAAATTTTAATTACTATTCTTTATCGACGTCATTAATAGCAAGAGTTAATCGTCTGCTCTCAACTGTATTATTTATTATTCATGGAATTTTTTGAATGAAAAATCCTGAATGAACAACAGCTGTTGCATAACTATTCGACGTCGCATTTAACTTTTATTTCAAATATTTCATTAATAGAACTATCAAATTTGGTGGTGTCGTAAAAACTGACAATAAAATTGAACACAATGACAAATTTTCTCAAAATGTTTTCACTAATTTATAATTAGTTTACATCTCATAAAATTCAAAATATGGGTAAATATGGATTTTAAAAATCTTGTAATCTGGGCGAAAAGTCAAATATTTAACAATATGTTCGTGATGAACAATAATTGACGGTGAACAATATTGTAATTCAAATAATTGTGATCAATCGTCTTATATTTCTTGTTTTCATTGAGAAAAATGCTTAATGGTTTCATGATTTTTCTACTTTTAAACATAATTGTTATAAATTAGAAAATATATTCTTAGCTTTAAACATGATTTTCTTTATACTTGAAACATTTTATCCATGAAGCAATTAAATTAATAAAACAATTAAGATATATAACCTTTTACTTATCTTCACGTTACATCTTGGTATACTAGTTTCATCTGGGGCGCCCCAGCTTGGTCACTACCTTTGCTTTGGTGTTCGAAACTGTGGTCTTCTTGTTTTCTTGTTCTTTTAAAGACTTTTCGCCATTGGCGGTTAAGGATAGCACATTCGTTGCCATTACAACTGTCAGAATTAGCTAAAATTTCAATAGACTCTCTGATCGCTGCGTATCCGTGGTTATTATAGTTGGCCAACTTTTTTACTTCATCAAATTTGATATTAATTTCTTCGTTTTTATTTACTTGGGTTAAAGCTGTGGTTAATTTACCTGTTTTTATATCGTGTTTATGTTCTTTGATGCGAGTTTTTATTTTTCTCTTTGTTTTTCCTATATAACATTTTTCTTTATTTTGTTCGTTATTGTATGGTATTTTATAAATTCCTGCAGTTTCTAAAGGTTTAGTTTTATCCTTGTCACTTCTTATTAATTGAAAAACGTTAGGGTTAGGTTTTATGGGTATATTTATATTATGTTTTGCTGCAGTTTTCTTGATTTTACTAGATATTCCACGGTCATAAGGTATGGAGGTAGTATATTTAAGCTTCGGTTTTTGAAAATTATTGATTTCATTAAGAGTTTTTAATCTTTTTCTAAATAATTTATCTATTAATTTATTAGAGTATCCTGCTTTTTGTGTGAATTGTTTTATATTTTTTATTTCATTTTTTTAAATTTTATTGTCTTTACAAATTACTATTGCCCGGTTGATATGGGATTGTATAGCATTAATCTTATATTTAAAAGGGGTTTTACTATTTTTATGGATTATTTCGTTACTGCTGTTAGGTTTTCTATAAACTTGTGTGGTTATTTTATTAGCATGGCGAATGATATTTACATCTAGAAAATTTAGCTGTTTATTGTTTTCTTCTTCTAAAGTGAATTTAATATTTGGATCTATTTTATTTAAAATGTTTAAGATTTCTATGGGATCTGTTTTTTGGTCAATTACTGCAAAAACGTCATCAACAAAACGAAACCAATAAAAAAAATTTTCTTTTAGTTTATTATCAAAATTATTTTCTATTGTACGTAATTTTAACTCAGCTAAAAAACCCGATATGGGAGACCCCATTGGGACTCCCTTGATCTGTTTGTAATATTTTTCATTAAAAGTAAAGTAATTTTCATTTAACAAAAAGTTGGTTGCTATGTTTAAAGTTTGGGCTATTGATGGGTTTGTATAATGTTCATCTATTTTTTCTTTTATTAGTTCAGTAATATTTTTTATATCTATTGACGGATAAAGGTTAACTACATCAAAACTTACAAATTTAAAATTTTCCTGTATTTCAATATCATAAATTTTACTTATAAAATCTTCGGTGGAGTTTAGGCTATGCTGCGAGGGGGGAAGTAAGTTTTTATAAATTTCAGCCATATATTTTTCTATTGTGTAAGTGGGTCCTTCGCTTTTGTTAACAACTGGTCTAATTTTGGGGGGGGTTCTTGCAATGTCAGATAAGCTGTTTATAAATTAATTTCGTTTTTTATTATGATTAATTTAGTTTGAATTTTATAATTGTCTTTAAGTATTAAAGCTATTAGTAATGTTTTCAGTAAACGTAATAAGTATGTATCGTTTCTTTTTAATCGTTAGGCCTAAACATTAAACACGTATATTTCTTGTATCGTTAAAAAATGTAGTAAACTATTAATATGTAGTTTTTGGTGCACGTTTAGGATGAAACTTATTTAGCGCAAAACTTATGTTCATGTTTTACCGTAGGGTTACTCAATCACGTAGTCAATATTTTACTTATATTTTTTTTTTTTCCCATAAATTTAAAATAAAATTATTTGAATAAAAAAAAATTTAAATTGAAGTTTTATTGGATTTTTCGCTATAGAAAAACCACTTTGGTACTTTTGTACTTCTTTTCATATCCTGTTTAGTAGGAATGTTTTAAAACTTTTTGTTGCTGCTGTGCTTTGGAGAGTATGTTGACCATAAATAACAATCATTTTTTAGCGGAAGAGATTTAAAATAAAATTAAACTATAAATTGAAATGTATATTTAATTTTTTTTTTTTTTTGTAAATCGATTCAGTATTAAATATTTTTCTATATTTCCTGTTTAGTAGGAATGTTTAAGGGTATTTGGGTCTTATATTTGTAATGTAGGAAAATTTAAATTATAAAATTATTAAACAGTTATATTTTAAAATTAATTTTATATTTATATGGAATTAATGAGTGGGTGGTAATGAGTTTTTTAATGAAGTAAAATTTTTTCCATTTACTTCATGTCGTTCCTGTTTAGTAGGAACGTTGTAAAAATATAGATATTTTTTTTTTTTTTCTCTCCCATGATGAACGTACAAAGCATTTTCAATAAAGTAAAAAAAGCTAGTAAAAAACTAATTAAATCCGAGAGAAATGTCCAATTTCTAAAAGATTGTAAATATTTCAAAATAACACCGAATTTTATGAAAATAAGAAATAAGACACTATTAAAAAGTTATAAAAATGATATAATAAAATTTGAAAGAAGATTACTCAATAAAATTATTAAACATAGAAAATCCTACATGTATAAATGTAAAGAAATTTATAATAGTTTATACAAAAACCTCAAGGACTGTTGTGAAGAAAAAGAATGGACTATTTTATCAGAAAAAATTAGAATTTATAATGAAATAGAAAGAAATTCAACTATAAAAAGGCAAAATAATAAATTGTACAATTGGATACGTAAAAATAACATTAAACCCCTCACTCAAAATGATTACCCGTACATTAATTTATCAGACCTAAAATTAAATAGCCATCAGGATAGCTTATTAAAAATGGGACAAAAGTTTATTTTAGACCAACCTATCAAAATTAAAGACAGTATAGCAAGAATTGAATCAGCCATAGAAAATATTCCAGAAGAAGCCCAAATAGACATTAGAAACGTAGCAATTCAAGAAATCAGCAAAACTATAAAAAGCAACAAAATTAACCAAGAAGACATTAAAACACTTAATAATCTAAAGAAAAATGAAAAAATAGCGTGTACATTAACAGATAAAACCAGAAAAATAGCAATATTAAATAGACAGGAATACATAGATAAAATGGAAGAAACTATAAATGAAATAGGTACAGAAAAAATAAAAAAAGACCCCATTAACAAAATAGTTGAAAAAACACAAAAAATAATAAAAGAAGGAACCTGGCCTGATAACAAACCACCTACAATAAATAATTTTGCACCAAATACACCAAGAATTTTTGGCAGATATAAAGATCACAAGAACCCCCCCAAAATTAGACCAGTTGTTAACAAAAGCGAAGGACCCACTTACACAATAGAAAAATATATGGCTGAAATTTATAAAAACTTACTTCCCCCCTCGCAGCATAGCCTAAACTCCACCGAAGATTTTATAAGTAAAATTTATGATATTGAAATACAGGAAAATTTTAAATTTGTAAGTTTTGATGTAGTTAACCTTTATCCGTCAATAGATATAAAAAATATTACTGAACTAATAAAAGAAAAAATAGATGAACATTATACAAACCCATCAATAGCCCAAACTTTAAACATAGCAACCAACTTTTTGTTAAATGAAAATTACTTTACTTTTAATGAAAAATATTACAAACAGATCAAGGGAGTCCCAATGGGGTCTCCCATATCGGGTTTTTTAGCTGAGTTAAAATTACGTACAATAGAAAATAATTTTGATAATAAACTAAAAGAAAAAATTTTTTATTGGTTTCGTTTTGTTGATGACGTTTTTGCAGTAATTGACCAAAAAACAGATCCCATAGAAATCTTAAACATTTTAAATAAAATAGATCCAAATATTAAATTCACTTTAGAAGAAGAAAACAATAAACAGCTAAATTTTCTAGATGTAAATATCATTCGCCATGCTAATAAAATAACCACACAAGTTTATAGAAAACCTAACAGCAGTAACGAAATAATCCATAAAAATAGTAAAACCCCTTTTAAATATAAGATTAATGCTATACAATCCCATATCAACCGGGCAATAGTAATTTGTAAAGACAATAAAATTTTAAAAAATGAAATAAAAAATATAAAACAATTCACACAAAAAGCAGGATACTCTAATAAATTAATAGATAAATTATTTAGAAAAAGATTAAAAACTCTTAATGAAATCAATAATTTTCAAAAACCAAAGCTTAAATATACTACCTCCATACCTTATGACCGTGGGATATCTAGTAAAATCAAGAAAACTGCAGCAAAACATAATATAAATATACCCATAAAACCTAACCCTAACGTTTTTCAATTAATAAGAAGTGACAAGGATAAAACTAAACCTTTAGAAACTGCAGGAATTTATAAAATACCATACAATAACGAACAAAATAAAGAAAAATGTTATATAGGAAAAACAAAGAGAAAAATAAAAACTCGCATCAAAGAACATAAACACGATATAAAAACAGGTAAATTAACCACAGCTTTAACCCAAGTAAACAAAAACGAAGAAATTAATATCAAATTTGATGAAGTAAAAAAGTTGGCCAACTATAATAACCACGGATACGCAGCGATCAGAGAGTCTATTGAAATTTTAGCTAATTCTGACAGTTGTAATGGCAACGAAGGTGCTATCCTTAACCGCCAATGGCGAAAAGTCTTTAAAAGAACAAGAAAACAAGAAGACCACAGTTTCGAACACCAAAGCAAAGGTAGTGACCAAGCTGGGGCGCCCCAGATGAAACTAGTATACCAAGATGTAACGTGAAGATAAGTAAAAGGTTATATATCTTAATTGTTTTATTAATGATTTTCTTTCTTTCTTTTTTTTTTAATAAATAAATTAAAATATATATTTCTTAAATTCATGGTAAATATTTTATTAATTAAAAAAAAAAAAAAAAAAAAAATCTTAATATAATAAATATTCTTAATTTAATTAAAGACGTAAATAATAATAATAATAATAATAATAATAATTGAAAAAAGAAAAATACAAAACGCCCTTGTGGGGAATCGATCTCAGGACCTCCGTACCACAAGCCGTATACACTACCACTGCTCCACCCTTTCCTACAAGCATGTGCGTTTAGTTTGTTTTTATAGAAATAACTAAAACTATTAGGGGTTGTCATCTAGCCCCCAAGGGTGTTATTGCAGCAATTTTGCACTCTACCCTATGTTTTCGACTATGCTCTTTAATTTAAGCTTGGTTTAGTTTCAATAGCAATTTTGCTGATTTACACTTCCCTTGTTAGTTAGGAATCGTAATCACATTGGAAAGATAATCAGAAAAACTTACATGACCTGTTTGTCATAGGGGTTTATTTCAATTTTGAACAGTAAACCCAGACTTTCGGCGTCTTTCTGAAATAATACATTAAACGAGACCGGGGTTAGTTATCATAAGAGGCTAGTTGATGCTTCTATTTTCTAGTACAGTGGAGGTAGAGCGGTGTCTACTGAGGAGTGTATGAATAGGTGCACCATCCATAGTAAATTGAGCCTTCTTGGAAGCGTCATGAAAGAAAAATATTTTTTTTTTTTATTTTTCTGATTGGTGAATAAATTTTTCACTTTTCAAACACTATAGTGAGGAAAGTATTGTAATCATGTCAAAAATCCGAATTTGAGATTTTGATGTTTTTATACGTTTCGAGGTCCCCTGAGTCCGTTATCACTATTTTTACGATGATGTATGTATGTGTGTGTGTATGTATGTGTGTATGTATGTGTGTGTGTATGTCTGTGAGTGAACACGCTAGAGTATAAACGCTTTGTTCGAATAAGCTGAAAGTTGGTACGTATATTGTAAGTCACCATAGTACGAACCCTATTGATTTTGGTGAATCTAGCACTTATAGTTTTTTTACAGGGACACCAGGAATAATTCTTTATCATTATGGCCTATGGGGCCAAATTATTAAAAGTGCGATAGCGTCTAAACGCTTTATTAATTTTATCAAAAAAATTTGTACACATGTTATAGGTCACAGTTAACTGTATAGATTTTGGTGAATTTTGCACTTACAGTTTTTTTTACAGGCACACAAAGACAAATTCTTTATCATTATGGCCTGTGGGACCAAATTTTTAAAAGTGCGATAGCATCTAAACGCCTTATTCAATTGAGCTGAAAATTTATATGAATATTATAAATCACTGTTCCACTAACTATAAGCATTTTGGTGAATCTAGCATTTATAGGTTTTTACAGGGATACAACGGAAAATTCTTTATCATTATGATCTATGGGCTCAAAGTTCAGTAGTGTTAAATAAAACATCGTGTTATATGTGGAGCAAAATACTCAAACACTCTATTATGGTTTTCTCTCTTTTGTTTGTTTATCAACTCCTTTTCCTTTACTTTATCTACAAAACTGTCAATTACTCAATGTTCAGAAAGTCGAGTGGAGTCACTCCAGATTTTTCATAGTATATTTTTCTGGCCCAGTGTGTCCCTAGATAAAATTGATGCTCTGCTTTTGGCGGAATTCAAAAGAGTGTTTAACTGTGGTCGCATGTATGTATCATAATATTTGTTTCTCATGTTTGGGATTCTGTGGTATCCATTTTATGGTGGATAATCTTTTTGGGGCCAGTTGGAATAGTTAGACATAAAGTCAGTTGGCATAGCTTTAATATAGCTATGGTATAGTTTGATTTTGCTTAATGATAGTTCAAAGACTAAAATACTTTTCCAAGAGGAATAGTTTTCACCCTCAGCTATCTGCCAAGACGATGGTGAGGGTTTTCAAGGGAATAATTCCTGCGAACCCTAGGGAACGTGAAAAAGACGCCAAAAGATGACATAAAACAAGGCCAACAACGAATCCTCCCTAAAGTCAAAGGCCTCTTGACCATGCTGAATACAAAATAAATGAGTTCGTTTGAGTGAAATATCAATCCCGCCAGTGCCTTAGAAAAATTAGCCAAACCGATGGCAATGAGATTTGCATGCACATCATTGTGAAAAGTGGGGGGGGGGGGAGGGAAGAAAGGAGAAGAACAGATAAGAACGATTTAATGTTGTTCGTTCAAAGAAGAATTGTCCAAAAACTGAATCCATTTGTTTAATTAAGTGAGCACACAACGCCTACATTCGCAGTTGATTTCAAACATTGGGTTAATTCTATTTGAAGAACAATAGGTATTCATAATACTGAGCAAAATTTATTTTACTTGGTGAAATTATTATTTTTCATGCATAAAAGCAGAAATTTTTGGGCAAATATCATTAAAATAAAGCGTTTCGGTAAAATAAAACTTTTTCCCTTAAACTTTGCAGTGATCTGTCTAAATAAGTATCTGTATCCATATTACTTTATGACAACTCAGTGCTACGGGTATGCCAACTAACACCGCATGCTGGGTTAGTTGGCATAGATACAAGCTCCTAGGAAAAATAGTTTGTGGATAGCTTAAAGAAGTATTTAATTGATAAGTCTTATGTGATTTTGTAGCCAAGGAGTTAAGCCTTCGATGCATTCATCAGATTTTCTCTCTCACACACACAAGTATTGCACACACACACACACATACAAAATAAATGAATAAATCAATAAATGAAATAGAAAAATCAATAACTAAAATCTATGCCAACTAATCCCAGTCTCCCCCTATTTTACAAACAAATTTTGTTTATTTGGGTTCAACCACTAAAATGTTGTCGGCATTTACACTCATTAGTGGTATTTACTATATTGGTTGCTGATGATAAAATCGAAATGAATTAAATACATAAGATTCTTTTTAAGTAATATAATACCTTGCAGAAACGTAGAAAATGAGGATTACTGTTAAAATTAGGAAAATATCGGGGCAACAATGCCTTAAAAGATCAAATACACTGTCATTTATGATAATTATATAAATGTGATTATGACGCCTATGCTTTTTATCTACGATCAAGATTTCTCCTGAAACAGTAATTACTTATACAATTAGAAAAAATATTTAAAAATATCTTCATTTGGGAAATAAAGACATTCATGTCAGCATTGGTATATTTTTCTCAGTTGGTGACTTTTAGAAGATTATTTTTATTGTTTATTTATTTAATACTATAAAAAATATTTATTTTAAATACTTTTTTTTTTTTTTTTTTTTTTTTTTTAATAACAATTGAAATAACAACAGTTAAGTCAAATTAATGTTTAAGAAAGAAAGCTTGATATAATTTCATATGATCTTTCATAGATATTAATATTCGTTCGCAAAAATTAAACAATATACTTGTTTTAAATGATCGCCGTTAAATATAAAACATAATTAAACACATATAAAACATAATAAAATATAATGTGCCTTATACTCCATTCTATCATATCATAATTAAACATACTAAAGAATGAATCACAAAATTTTCCTTCCATTCATTCAACTACCCATCGACAAAGACAAGTTATTTTCGATAAAAATAACATTTTATTGAATTTTTTTTTTTTTTTTTTTTTTTTTTTTTTTTTCTGTTATTAAGATCTAATAATTAAACTGCACGGTTTTTCTTTCTCTCTCTTTTTTTTTTTTTTTTTTTTTACGCAAGCATTTTATTTGTAATTCAGTTTTATTTCCAGATAAAACTTATCGTTTTACTAAGTTAAAATGCGTTTAAGCAAAATTACTCCATACAATTTTGAATAAAGTTACAAACCTGTTAATAACTAATGCCTTAAAAAATGTTTTGTGAATAGAAGCAAAAGTATTCAAAAAATAAATAAATAAATAAATACATTTAAAAAAAAAGGAATTTAATTGTTTTTGAAATTGATGATAATCAAACTTCTGCTATTTATAGCTATTCTATTTGTAACTAAAATAGCAAGTTTTGCACAATTCCCTCTGTAAAGTAACTACCGTCGATTTTTAAGTATACACCTTGATATGCAAAATACTAATTCGGAAAATATAGAAAATTGATTTTTAAAAAAAATGGAGAGAGAAGGAAAAAAAAAAAAAAAAAAAAAGATAAAAAGGACAACCTTGATAAAAAATTATAAATAGATAAAAAGCACCCCGTTGTCTCCAACTTTTATGCTTTCTTAATGCGACTATTTTAAAACAATTTTATATTTATTTCTTAATTAAACAATTTTAGTCTTTAAAAAAGGAAAAAAAAAATTCCCCCCCAAAAAATAGTTGTGTTCAAGATGTGTCGATGTCGGCAGCTATGTGACAAAAATAACTCGTTTATTTATTCTGTGGTTACAATATTTCATTTGCATTATGGTATTCTTATCACAAAATGAGGAAAGTATAATTTTTTCATAAATATAATGCATAATGGGATCATCATGTATAAAATTGTTTTATCTTTATACTAAATGGAGGTCAGAGAAAAGACCTTAAATTTCATAAAGAGGAAATACTATTCTAGGACAGATTTCATTCATAAATATAAATGGGATTACCTTTTTACGCATTGCTTACTTTGTACATAAGGTATTTATTTATGTTCACAAAGCATGCCGAGAACGCCGAAAGTTCCTCAATGTTCTTTGAAAAAGAATTTGTAATTTCGTATGTGAACAACGAATGATATTATAACATGCATCCCAGGCAGAGGAAAAATTAAAATAAACATTTTGTTGCTCGAGGAAAATAATAAAATAACATATAAGGCAGTTTTGAAATACAAACAAGTGTTTTATATATTGAGGATTGAAGAAAAGAAAAAAAGAATTCTTAACAATATTTTAAGATATTGTGCTACATTTAGGAACAAAAAAGTTTTATTTTTCTTTCTTTTAGGAAACAAAAACATAAACTTGATTGCATATTAGAATTTAATACAGAAAAATGCCTTACTTTATAAATCATATTGACTTCATTACTTTCTCATTACTTTCCGGAGATATACAATTCCCGCCGCTTATTAAAATCACATTAGTTCTCAGCTAATTTGATTTTATTAAGCGTCTGATTTTTATATCCGGCGAACGTTCCTGCACTTAACCCGTTAGTAGTCGCTAGTTGGTCGATTTGCCCCCCATCCTTCAGTATTGCCAGATTTTTTTATTCAATAGCCACCAAATATTTTTAGAAGTGGCATTTGATACACGTAAAATGCGAATAAATTGGAAGTAAAATCGATCACATCACTTCTTAAAATTATTGGTGACAGTTAAATAAAAAGTGCGCCATCTGTAATAGATGGCGCTGTCTATAGAGACTACTAACGGGTTAAGGAAAAGGTATCACTTCTGAATTTGGAAAGAAACTTCAAAAGGTAACTAATAATGGATTTAGTAAACAATATTTATTAATTTTTGATAAATAATTAGTTAGTTGTTCCTTCAGTATAAATAAATTAAACGCATTCCAAGTTCCCATACCATTTCCTTTGAGGAAAATCATCATTACTTTACCAAAAGTTCATGTTCTGGTCTTACAAATTTAAAATCTATCCGTGTAAGCCTCATGAGTTATAGAGATTTCAAAATAACAACTAGAAATTGCTTTTTTAATAATTAGAAATATATATATATATATATATATCATTTCAAATCAAATTTGTAACTTTTTACTGCGTCTTGAAGAATACTTTCCTTGAAACTGTTAGGGAGATAAGTTATGGGCGTGTTTAATTTGTCACTGTTTAATTTGTCACTGTTTAATTTGTCAAGTGTAAAACCTTCGACAACGAGCAATAATGGAAGGTTTGTTGTGTTTTAATTTCTTTTTCTATTTAATAAATAAATTAATTAAATTAAATTAAATTAAAAAAATTAAAACTGAAAATTAAAATGTAAATAAAATTTTTTTTAGTGTGCATATGTGATATTTTTGGCTGCTGAGGAGATATTTTTGAGTTTATTAACAGGCGATGTTGATTTTATTAAGCGACGACTTTAAAAGTAGTTTGTATTGATTTGATTACGGTCCTGGAAGTTTGATCAGATTAAGCGGCTGATTTTATTAACCAGTGAATTTATTATGCGGTGGTTACTGTACTTGTAAGAAAAGTATATCTTCGTTAAGTAACTTATCTTTATATCTTCTTAAGTTATCCTGTGTAAGAAAAGCCTTGTTATCATGAAAAATTCAACCATGAGATTTTCGCGTATCTATACGCGTTGTGAGGTCTCCTAAATTTTTAATTTTGTTGTTTTTAAGGTGATATATGTATGGGCGTATGTCTGTATGTAAATGTGGGTATAATTACAATGAAAAGTTAGGTGTATGCTACTTATAGCTGTTTTAGAGGGATATGAAACTGAATTTGTATTAATTAAAGTCTATTGACTCATATAATTGATTTTTGTTTTAATTAATTAAACAATTTTATAGATGTAAAACATGATGGACATTGCGCAGTTGATATATTACATGACTTTGTTAATGCATAATCATAATGGGAAATGAGGTGCGTGTTATTTACAACAGGGATGTATAAAATAATTTACACATAGGACGTTCTTTGAAACTAATTATATGAAGTTCATTTAATTATCCAAAGGAGGCAAATTCATATAAGCTTTAGAATTTTTCTAAACAACGGTCATTGCTGGAAATTCTAGCTCAAAATTTATATTCATTTACAGGAAAACACAAAAGAATTTGAATATATTATTGAGCTTTGTACAAATATCCGAACTTGAGTAGAAATATTTAAACACACTTTCGTACTTTACACTCTTGATTATGTACTAAATTACATGATGATTCAAATTTGCTTGAACGCCTTACAAAAACTAAATGTTTTGAAAGTCAAGTGAACCCACTCCAAATTTTTCATTTTTTAATTAGAATTTTTTTTTTTTTTTTTTTTTTTTTTTTTTTTTAATGACTTGAGAAATTATTCTATGTAAAAATAAATTTTTAGTTTCGACATGTTTATATAAAACAGGCAATATTAGTTTTGTAAAACAAAAAAGAAACATGAAGAAGAGTAAAATTTGCCACGAAAACATTAATGAAATGAACAATGTTATAATATTATTATTTGTCATGATGAAAAAAAAAGTTATTTTAAAGTGGAATTTTGTAATAGAAATATATATGTAATGTAATATAAATGCATTTTAAGTATGATTTGTAATAGTTTCATATTTTTTGTTATAAGTTATCCTTCCGTTTCTTTACATATCTGTGAACGCTTCTAATTTTTTCTGAAGCATCAGCCTTTCGTCCCTTTTTACTTTCTCTTACCCATAAGGTAGAGAAAGTATTTTTTTGGGTCAAATTTTCGAACGTGAGTTTTTGTTATAGTTACATGTTTTGAGGTGCCCTGAATCCGAAAATCATGTTTTTAGTGGTTGGGCTGCGTGTGTGTCTGTCTGTTATCAGCATACCTCATGAACAAATATCAGAAGAAAGTCCAAACTTGGGATTCTAAATGTGTATCATATAGGGATGCTACACAAAGCTTTTTGTTAAGATGAAGCAAATGGTTCGTGTACAGGGACACTCAAAAGTATTCAAATACATTACGTCTATGGGAGAAATTGCAGGTAAGTAAAGTTTAACATCTATAGACTGCACTAAACCAAATGAAATAAATATATATTTATTTATTTATGTGCGTAAAAGCATGTCTCATGTAGAATATGGCACGAAAATCATTCACTGTTTATTTACAGGGCTACACAAAAGAACTAGATTATAGTGCGACAATAGCTGAAAATAGATGGAAATGCATTTCAGGTTGTGCCGTATGTTATTACAATAGGATTATATTTAGGTGCACTATGTGGTTTGTACATAATCTTCAAAAGATATACAGGGCTGCAAATATTTATAAGCGATAACATTCTTTTTTATTGTTAGTAGAAGTGCTTTACTATGTTCAGGAAAGCTGCTCAGGAATGGAAAGGAATTCCTCATAGACATATGATAAATAATGCATGTTTTTAAGCTAAATAATCATCGCTTGTTTTGTATATTTACATGTTTTCAGGTTTCCTGAGTACTGAAGTCAAGGTTTTTAAAGTTTGTTCTTTTTCTGTGGGAGTAACTCACAAACGAATAATTATATAAGGTCCAAAAGTTGTATTTCCAAATTAATATAAGTATGTTGCTGGAAAAGTATGATTAAGTATGATAAGTTTCAAGGAATGTTGCGTGTGAAAGTTGTCTGAATAATTTTAAGTGGACTTTTAATTTAAATAACACATTTAAATTTTATATAAATATAAGTGCAGTAATGACACGGGAGGTTGAGGGGTAGCTCCCCCCCCCCCCCTCACACAGAACTAATTATCATATAAATCTTTTACGAAGCCTAATTTGAATTGTTTTAACATAGGTTTATGTAATACTCGTTATGTTACCTCTTAATCTCCAACCTGTGTTTATAGCATTAAATTTCAGGGTATGAGAAAGTCGTGTGAGGGACACACCAGATTATTTTGAGTAAATTTCTTGTTATATAATTGTAATTACATGATGAAGAAAATTACTCTTTGAAAAAAGGATGTGAAAAACTGGCGGTTGCTAATAATGCCCCAGAAAAAAAAAAAAAAAAAAAAAAAATTAGAAATGTTGGCGTTTCAGACTTTATAACATTTTTAACAGGCAATGTAATCTAGAGTTTAAGGCTGAAACTCTACTTTGAGTACCTAGGACTAGATAGTATGTTCTCTAGTCTAGTGGATATTTCAGGGGTAACTTGATCTTACTCACGAGGGTTTCAGAAATACGCGGAGAAATCCGAAGAGCTCGGCCAGTGAACGTGACTTTATATACATACACATACACACACATATATAGATATATGTGTGTGTGTGTAATTCTATAGTAATTTTAAATAAGTAAAAGTGCCAATGGCAAATAAAAATAGACAAAATCAGAAAAGTATGAAAGCATAATAATAATCGATACGCCATCAGGGGCGTATATTGATTTTTTGAATTCAAATATAAGTAAATTTCTGTAAAATATGTAAGCTTAAAGTTAATAAATAGCAGGTTTATACATCTAATATAACTTTAAAGTCAAATTCTATTGAATAGAAGAAAAAATAAATAAATGAAATACAAAATTGCCAAATGAAACCCAAAATAATGAACAGATAAACACTTACAATTACTTAAAGGTCGTATAAAAGATCGTTAACAGAATAAACTAAATTAAAATACGTTCACAGTAAACAATTGCATATATTACAAGCGGTTTATGATTAATCGATAAATTTTAAGAAGTGAAATAAACTCATAAAATCAAATTAAAAAAAAAATTATATATATATATATATATATATATGAAATCAAATCAACAATTGACCTACGTTTTATTAAAATATTACGCAATCGTTAATAATATTATATGATAAAATTAATTTTATATACAGAGATGCTACTATTAAACTAGCAGTGCTTACAGCGTTCTGCATCGCGATTTAATTGCGAGAATAGCCCCAAACTGTGTAAGAAGATTAAATGAGACGGGGGACGAAGGATTAAAAACAAATAAGTAAATAATGATAAAATAATAATAATAATAATGAATTTAAAGATTCCCTAATAGTGAAATATGCGGGGCTTTTTTTTTTTTTTTTTTTTTCTTTTCTTTAAGTATAGCTTTTCTCGCGGACAAATTAGCGCAGTTTCTTCAATTTCAAAATAATAAATGGGGCAAAAGCAGTGCTTAAAAACAAGCGCGCAATCATCATTTTTTAACTATAAATTTGTGAGAAAATCTTTACTTAGAAAAACAGTGACACATATTTCCTTAGCGGTAAATTATATATATATATATATATATATATATATATATATATGTGTGTGTGTGTGTATTATTAATGTTATTACTTTTATTTATTTATTTATTTTTTTCTGCGGAAGTATTCATCTTCTGTCTTCTTTAATCTTCCAACACATATTTGTGCCATTCTTGCAATTAGATAGCACTGTAGAACAATGCAAGTACTGACAATGTAATTATAAGCACCTTGTATTATATAGGTGTATGTGGGTGTAAATAAATGATATTTTGGCAAACTAGTGATTAAAATTCAGGGTTCATTAGGTGGTACTCACAAAATTCATGAAAATATTTATACTAAATAGAAAAAAGTAATGATTATCTGTATTTAAACTCATGAAATAAAAGTTTAAATGAAGACAGAAAAAAGTAGTAAATTAATAAGATACAATCTTTCTAAGAAGAGAAAAAAAAATCACAATAAAATTAAAACATAAGAAATCATATACATTGATAAAAATTTCTACAGAAAAATAACTGTAAATTATTTATTTTAAATCTTACGTATAATTCCAGAGAAAAATAAACGGAGATGTTAAAATATCTATGACATATATGCATTTTAATGGTTAATATTCAATTTTATTATATTATTGGCAAAAATACATTTGTAATTTATAAAGCTTTTTTCACAGTAGAAGCATTTTTTATTTAATTAAAAAAATAAATAATTAAAATAAAAATTTAGAATGAAGATTGAGAATCTTGATTATTTATTTTTAATTAAGAATTGTTGTAAATTTAGAGATACTCTGTACAAACATTTTGAAGAATTTTTTTACAGTTTAATCCGACTAATTTCCAAAACACATGTGCATTTTTCTCTAGCATAATTTTCATATGCAGGAATAAACTAATGATTATGCAGATCAGATCAGGAGCCTCAACGTACGATTTGCATCACACATCGTTCAACAGATCATTTTTACTTATTTTTTTATTATGTAATATATATATTGACTCGATTGAATTGGTACATAAACAGATACGTTTCCGAGGGGGGCTACCGCCCCCCTCAATGCCCCGCTATATATATCTTTCTATACCTATCTGTATATATATGCAAATACATGTATTCCTAATTACTGATAGCTTTGTGTTAATTCCCTGTAACTCATAAATATTTGTACCAAATTTCATGCAAAATGATTGCATAGCATATCGGAATTATTTTGTGTAACCCTGTAAACTAATTACCAATTCTATGTCAGAATTTTATACAGAAAAACATGATTTTAGATTTCTAATAAAATTTCATTATATTTGATATAGTGTGACAATGTTAAAATACTTTTTTAAGAAATACCGACTATAGAATGTGTTGACTATAGAATGAAAAATGTTAATTCCGACTATAGAATGAAAACCGACTATAGAATGAAAAATGTTGCTATGTGCAATGCAGCATAAACGCGTCAAAAATGCGCTTAAATAAAAATTTGAACATATGCTCTAATATCACGAAGATATCTTTTGTGTGTCTCTGTAAACGAGCCATAAACATTGTATACACCAGTAAAAACTATTCAGCTTATTCTACGTTTTACATAAATAATTGTTCAAAATTTAACATAATTTGGATGATTATGTGACATTGTCGGAACACTTTTGTAAGGTCCTGTACATTAATTAGGAAGCCTAAGTGCACATATTTTCCGCAGAAAATATAAGTCTAAGCATCTCAGTAATGTATAATAATTTAATTTTGTTGAATGCAGAGTAATGATGTTAAATAGCGTTTAAACGAAATTGACCCCATAGGCCGTAATAAGAAAAACGTTGACGTGTCCCTGAATACAATCCATAAACAATGTACACATAAAAAATTATACAACTATTTCTGTACAGAGCCTGAACGTGTGTACCAATTTGCAAGTCAACCGGATTTTTGAAGCTGCTATTGCGGTACATACAAATTCTGTCCATAGGCCATAATTATAAGAAAAACTTTGTTGTGTCCCTGTGCACGAACTACAAATGGAATATACACTCAAAACTATACAGCTGATATCGTTGGTCTCATGAATACGTGTACCAAATTGCAAGTCAATAGCGTGATTTTTTGCGGCGAGTATCGCGAGACAGACACATAGACAGACAGACAGAACCCAAAATCTTTTTCAGTCTCCACAGGGAGACTTCCACTGACGTTTCGACAATTAATGTATGTTGTTTCTGACACATCGCGATATGCATATCGACATCTGACAACATACGAAAGAATGCAGAATGAAAAGAATTTTAATTCAAAATGAAAAACTAGTATGTTGTGGCCACCACAAGACTTTCTTCTATATTTACCTATACATATTCAATCAGTAACAATATTTAAAAAAAAAAAAAAAAAAAAGTACGATTTTTTTTTTTTTTTTTTTTTTTTTTTGTTAAAAGTAAAAAAAATCGATAACTTTGTTTTAAATTATCACAGATTTATAGTTCAACCATTCGTTTTAAAGGTATTGACGAGACCTTTCGAAAGATACCCATCTTGAAAATTTTATTATCGATAATTCATATTAATTTTACAATCACAAGTTTAAAACAACTCTTATTATGCACATTTATACGATTTTTTGTCCTATGCTGCCATGTTAAAAATTTAGATAAAATGCTATCACAGCGCCACCTGTTGAGCTATTGATCCCCAAACATAATCAGCACCAGTTAATGTCGCGGACAAACTAAATACCAAGTTTGGTTAAATTTCGTAAAAAAAAAAAAAAAAAAGCGATTTTTTTTGTAAGTTTTGTTTTGTTAAAACTAAAAAAAATAGATAACTTTGGTTTAGATTATCACAGATTTATCGTTCAACCATTCGTTTTAAAGGTATTGACGAGATCTTTCGAAAGATACCCATCTTGAAACTTTGCCCCCCCGGGTGGGAACTTCCCCCCCCCCCCCGTGGTGGGGGAGCCGATGCCCCCACATGCACAAATATTTTTTCCTAGTTAACTACTACTATTATCAACCTGATCTTTCGAAAGATACCCATTGTGAAAATTTACCCCCCCTGGGGGGTATTTCCCCCCTAGGGGGGGGAAGCGATGCCCCCCCATGCAGAAAATTTTTTTCCTAGTTACATACTACTATTATCAATAATTCATATTAATTTTACAATCACAAGTTTAAAACAACTCTAATTATGCACATTTATACGAATTTTTGTCCTATGCTGCCATGTTAAAAATTTAGATAAAATGCTATCACAGCGCCACCTGTTGAGCTATTGATCCCCAAACATAATCAGCACCAGTTTATGTCGGGGACCAACTAAATACCAAGTTTGGTTAAATTTCGTTAAAAAAAAAAAAAAAAAAAAAAAAAAAAATGTGATTTTTTTCTAAGTTTTTTTTTTGTTAAAAGTAAAAAAAATCGATAACTTTGTTTTAAATTATCACAGATTTATGGTTCAACCATTCGTTTTAAAGGTATTGACGAGACCTTTCGAAAGATACCCATCTTGAAACTTTGCCCCCCCGGGTGCGTACTTCCCCCCAGGGGGGGGGACCGATGCCCCCACATGCACAGAATTTTTTTCCTAGCTAACTACTACTATTATCAATAATTCATATTAATTTTACAATCACAAGTGTAAAATAACTCTCTTTATGCCCATTTATACGGAATTTTGTCCTATTCTGCCATGTTAAAAATTTGCATAAAATGCGATCACAACGCCACCTATTGAGCGATTGATCCCAAAATCTAATCAGCACCAGTTTATGTCAGGCTGCAACTAAATACCAAGTTTGGTTAAATTTCATTCATCGGTTCGTGAGATACAGCGTCCACAAAAAAATGATACAGACAGACAGACAGACAGACAGACAGACAGACATACAGACAGACAGACAGACAGACATTTTCTAAAAACTATAAATTCGTGTTCTCCACATCCCAAAACATGTAAATCCATCAAAAAGTGGACTTCGAAAATTTTCGCGAATCCAATACTTTCTCTATATTACATATAGAAGAAAGTAATAAATAAACAAATAAAACAAAATAAATTAAAAGTAAGAAGTGAAATGGTTTACTTAATATATATATTAAGATTTTTTTTAAAAAAATCAAGTTTTTGGTATTACGTGTTTTTATTCGGCACGCCATAATCGTATGAAAAAGAAGTATGGATCATAGAGATGAAAGATGCAGGTATTACCAACTGTCTCCTCCACAATGTGCGGCATGTCTTTGAAATTATATGCATTCAAAATAGTAATTCAAAGACGCAAGTGTTATTTAAATATCTTTAATTCACAAATTTTGCTTGAAGTAGGTCAAATAGTTTTTAAGTTCAATGATGATTCTCATGTGAATGTTACAAAAATGAAACAGGTTCTGCTTTATTTTTTGATTGGTTGGTCCTTAAAAAAGTTACTCTGTAAGCAACTGTTTCAGTGCCAAACGTGTTATTTTCTATAGTTTTAAAGTTATTGTTAAATTTTTTCTGTAACTTTTGATATCTAAAACCATTTTGTCTCCTTATTTTAATAATAATAAGGAAGAGTCAATGTTAAAAATATGGATATTTTATGCTCTTTAGATGTTTATTGTAAATTGTGGTTTTAATTGTGATTTTATTTTCATTATTTTGAAAATTGTCTTGTAGTAATTATAAAAATATAGTTTTCTTTTCTTATTTTAACATGGTCTATAACTAAAGAATATGAGAATAGTTTACAAATACTAACAAATACTTGTTTGTACATTTTACCAGCTTTATATATATATATATATATGTCATACGAAAACTTTACCAAACATTCCACAGAAAGAAATAAATCCGCATGAATAAACTGAAGATTTAATTAAAATAGAAAATTATATATTTTCCAAATCCAAAATATGGAAGCATATAATGCTTAATATTTTATCAGGGGCATTTATTCATTATTGTATGCAAAAATAGGTGAATTTTAAAAAATCTATCAGCATGTAGCCTAAAAATTTTCTTACTATTTAGCATTCAGTACCAGTTTTCCGGCGTTTCTTATTGGAAATTCTCTAAAACTAATTATTTAACTGTTATAATTTTATGAACATTTTAATTAAAATTGAAAAAAAAAGGTTAAAACGAAAATACTGAGAAAGAGAATTATGAAAGTAAATATTAATCCTGGATTATGTAAAGGAAATTTCTTTTTATAATATTTTGAAGTAGTATTTACAATAGATTTTTTTTTTTTTTTTTTACATTAGTTTCACTTTTTCTTTTTAAAACTTTTTCTATATAAAAGTGTTAAAATGGCTATAAAAGAACAATTTTATTTATAGATTACGGAACCAAATGAAAATAATATTTCTATCTCATAGCACTTTAACATTTTCAATACTAATAAAAGATCATACATTCTTATCTAAAATAAATATATTGTTCAAAACTATTTCTAGAATAAATTACATAACAATACTCAAGACCTGCCTAACTTCTACGACCAAAGAATAAGAAGGAAATTTTCAAAAGATGCCGAAACTTCAATATTTATAATTTTTCTATTGTTTGCGTCTATAGGTCATTTAGATATGAAATTAAGATGGGTGTTTCTGCTTTTTCATTTTAAAAGTTCGGACTTGCAAGTTCTTTCTTTAATCCACATAGTAATTTGCAAGATTAATTAAACACAATAAAGTTGTATATTTTTTTATTAATATCTATTTTTTGAAAAATACATAAAAATGTACATTTTCGTAATAATTTCAATTTATTTTAAAGAATATATATTGCGATACTTATTTACACATTTTTACATATATTAGGCTAGTCGGGAATACTTGACCTCTATTCTAAATTCATATATTTTCAACAAATAACGAGATCCTAATTATAAAGAAAAATATTGCGAAATATTTTTCATTGTGTTTTTAAATACTTATTAAGATAAGTATTTTAATTTATTAGTATTATAATACTGGTTAAACTAATTTATTATTTAGCTGTAAATATTTTTGCCTTATTCTATGTTTAACAAAAGAAAGCATTAGTATCGCAAAAATATTTCACTTCCAGTTTTCGATGAGTTTGGACATTTTAACCCTTTCATTCCCAACTTTTTCCATCCATAAAACAATAAATCTTATATTTAGTCATAAATTTATTTCAAAGGTAATATATATAAACATTTTTTAAAAGAAGGACTAATAGCAGAGTACGAATTGATATAGCTAACAAAGCAACTGAGAGGTGTTTATTTAAGTTTAATATAACCACTGATGTCATTTAAAATCATATATTTTCAATAAATAAAAGTATCAAAATTTTGGCTGAAATACATATTGCAATTAATTAAAATACAAATTATGAACATTGAAAAATAAAATAAAAAATATTTCAAACAGTTAATTTACTTAAATTGCCCAAAACAGGAAACTAATTCCGATATTATTATTAAAATAAAATAAAATATACTTTCATTTATCAACAAGGATTGTGAAATCATGTAAAATACATATTTTTCGGTGGGAAAATGTATATAGATTTTAATTTTGTTCATTTTGAATCACCGGGGGTGTTAGATGGCAAGAATGTAAATCTGAAATGTTATGATTCCAATTGGCATCACGGGGAATGAAAGAGTTAAGAGGTCCAGAACACAATTTGACTATTTTTAGAAAATGTCTGGATGTTTGTGTATGACAAAATTTTGAGGCTGTTCTAGCCCAGAATTATAGCACAGAATCTCGTAAATTTTTTGATTTAGTTGTACATTTAGTAGACTCAAATTGGGGCATATGAATATTTGGCACAAATCTCGAGGATATATCTCAGTCCCTATTGTGTATAGACATAAAACCTTGATGTGTAAGAGGATCATTACGATATACTATGCTGAATTAATTTCAGGGCATCTCGACCAACAGGCGGGACTACTATACTGCAATTTTTCTATGTATTATTATTATTATTATTATTATTATTATTATTTTAATACCACACTTTTTATACTAACATATTAAAATAAATAAATAAAAGCCTAAATCATTCATTTATCTATAACTAACATAACATTTACGAAAGGAGTTACCATTTCTGCTCTATTGGTTCTATTTCTGCTTTATTGGCGTAATGAATGATTTTGAATACGAATTTTCATGTTAGTATCAAGACTAATGTAAAATTAGTCCAATTTCTTTTACGAACAAATAATATTCATAATGAAAATGAAATTTAGTCCTATTCAGTCATTTTATGAAAATTTTAAATTTCGAGTAACTTCCAAAGTTTTGAAAGTAAAATGGTAATATTGAATAGGTTTCTGAACAGTATAATATATATATATATTTAAACTGATCCGATTACTTTAAGGTCATACATTCTTAAGATTTAAAAAAAGAAAAAAATTGTTTACTTGTGCAGTCTAGTCCATAATTAACTAAACTAGTCCCTAATTAATTAAGGAACTTTTCTGCAAATTAACTTTAGAGTTAATTTTGCAAAACATTGGAGTTATGAGTAATTTTGATTATGATGCAAAATTTTCAGAGTAGAAAATTGATATTAAATAATTATTTATTTTCAGAATCAAAATACCTCAAAAGTCTAAAAATGACGAACTATAGCAGAATAACTTATAAATAGACATCGGATTTGTAATTTTCGGATTTCTCATACATCAAAAGGGCTAAAACCTTCGGGGGAAAAAAAAAAATACGGGGACAAATATCAAAGTTCCTCAAATATCAAAGTTCCAGTATTTATAGTATGATGTGGAACAAAAAACTTATGTTTAAATAATTTCAATATCTCCATATCTTCAGCAGGTTAAAAAAAAAAAAAAAAAAAAAAAACAGCCAGAGACCCTAAAAAAAAAAAAAAAAAAAAAAAGAAGAAGAAGAAAAAAGAAAAAAAGAAAAAAAAATGAAAGTATTTTAAAGGTCTATACATGCATTTTAAAGGAAAAATAAAACAGCAGGTTTCCTTTCGGAAATATTCAGTTTTTAAAGGTTTTATACAGGTTTATTTATAGGAAATTCTAAATACCTGCAATTTTCTTAATAGTTTTTTTTTTATTTATTTATTTATTTTATTTATTTATTTATTTTATTACTTTTTACAAAAGTTATAGTAACAACTCTAAATAATTATGTGTCTAACAGCTGTATTTCATTAGAATGTATTTTTCAATTAGAAATATAACTTCGACTATGACTCAGGACTGAAATAAATTCTGCTTTAAATTAATCGGATTCAATGCCAAGGCGATGCTTTAACTGGTTGAAAATATTATATCGTTATACTTAGGATATGCGAGAATATATTATTAGCATACATAACTTGTCCAAAAGAATATTATCATTAAATTCGTAATTATATCAGTAGGAAAATCGTTTTGCTCTGTTCTCCTTTCGAGGTCAGACTTGCGTGCTCCCTGTAGACCTTTATTGTTAGTGCTGCTTTAGTGACCATGCATTGGTTGCCGATTAATTTTTATGACCAACTTACTTTAACAACAAATTGAACTGACATATATACTAATATTTATCCAAAATTATGTCATTTACAGCACAAACTGAGTTAACTGTAAACTATATGAATGTATCACATTAAGTAAAACCACAATCATCTATTATAAAATTCTTTCAAGCATTCAGCCATAAAAAAAAAAAAAAAAAAAAAAAAAAAAATCTATTTTATTTAACAAATTCAGTGGAAATTGTTCTCTTTGTTTCTAAACAATCTATTATAATATTAAAATGTAAAAGAATTATTTTTTTTTTATCTAATTTCATCCTTTAATAATGAAAAGATTTGCTGTTAAAAAATTGTTAAACATTAGTCATTTTGTAATTTTTCGTTTCATTTTCTAAATTTCCCATTCTTTTCCTCATTTCTAGAAATGTCATTGTTTAAGCCTGTATATCTGGATTTGAAAACGCTCATTGTGATGTTCAACAGACAGTAACCATATTGCCGTCTCAGTTCGATGACTGCTCCACATTGTTCACGAAGCTCAACGCCTTGATAATTTATATTGTTAATTTTATTATTTTATAGAATTTTGGGACATATATAATTAATTGTATTTTTACTTTTCTTACCCATATAGTGGCATAGAAAGTATTACTTTTGGATCAAATTTTCAAAATTAAAGTTTTGCTGTATTTATATATTTGAAGTCTTAAAATAAGGTAGACTGGGTTTTACGTCGCACTAGTGCTGCGCAGATGGGCAATTGGCGACCTTAAAATAAGGATTTTAGCGGTTATTCCATGTGTTAGCGTGTCTGATATCAGCATATTTCAAGAAAAAAGGTAGCAGGAAGAAAAAAAGGTAAAACATTTAGATAATGTTCAAAATTCATTATTTTAAATATATATATATATATATATATATATATATATATATATATATATATATATATATATATTTAACATAAAATTTCAAAAATTTTTAAGTACTCAAATGTTTTTGGGGAAAAAATTATATAAAGCTAGATTCACTAATTATTAATTCATTTTGTAGGTATCGTTCATGTAAATGTGCGTTCGGAACTTTATAGCCAAAAGTGACGAAGTCTTTTTTAAAATCTTGCGCAGAGTGTCAAAAAAGTAATTAAAAAAAAAAAAAAAATAGTCTTCAAAATTTAGAAATGAAACTTAGTTTGGTCTTGAAATCAACTGCGATTTTGCTCATAAATTTTGAACACATAATATATAGAATCACAAATGAAGCATTAAAATGTCCATAATTACTTATATTTCAATATACCGGGTGTCTCATAAGTCTGAAAATATTTAAAAAATTCATAAAAACTTAAGGAATTGGTAGACGTGAAAGCGGTTTGCAAAGAAGCTTTTCTCATGAAAAGGTTTTTTTTTTTTTTTTTTTTTTTTGAAAGAAAAAAAATATTAGTTAAAATTTTCTTCGATAGAGAAGGCTGTACAAGAGAAAATCACAAACTATATAATATTTATTTACATGTAAATGTTTATAAGCATATAATTTCTATCCTATGTGCCTGACATCACCACAGAGTACAGTTTACAAACGAGTTAAAACACCGCTAACTGCAGCTGCAGTCTGCAATTTTTAGCTGAGGTAAAACATCGTCACCAATAATGCTTTATTTACTAAATCAGAAACTTCAATTTCAGCTTTAATAAAAACTTCATGTATGCACAATTAAGAGGAAAAATAAAAAATGAACTATTAATCGTTAAACGGTGCAGTTTATGGAACTCTGATTTGCGTATATCTTTTTTTTTTTTTTTTTTTTTTTTTTTTTACAAAAGGGGAAAAAAAAAAAAAAAATTAAAAAAAAAAAAAACTCCTTCACGAGAATAACTTTGTGGCAAACCGCATTCAATTCTATGAATTCCTTCAATTTTTATGAATTTTTAAAATGTCTACAAACTACCCATTATATATATATATTAAGTCGAATAATTGAGGTTAAAAAAAAAAAAAAACTGTAGATATAGTAATTCCTATACATCTATCATCCCCATGTTAATGAGCAAAGATATTTGATACCGAAAAAAATTTTTGGCATCAGCCATTAGAGAGTATGGAGAGTATAAAACTCGAAAATATAGTAATAGAATAGAATGTTGATGAATTTTCAAAATGTCAAAATATTGCGTGGTTTTTAATTATTCTAATAAACATATGAAAAGAAATGAGATAAGTTATCATACGTAAATTATATTTGACTAAATTATGAAAAATATAATTTTAACAATTTCTTTGTTATTATTTTGGTTTAAATACAGTTTTGATTTTTAATGGAATACTTTTATTTTAAATTTGATATTTTTTAAGATTTTATATTAGAAAGTAGTATAGAATTTTTAAAATTCTTTTAAATACAGTTAGCAGCGGCGCAGGTAAAGAAAGTTTGTTTTAGTATATAAAAAGAGTTTAACTTTAAATATTAACTAAATTATTAGATATAGTAAAAGAAAAAGAAAAGAAAGAAAAAAAAATTGAATTTAAACTGTATTTGGAGTTTTTCTTTTACCGTTTGTACATAAATTATTCATAAATTTTATTTTCAAAATTATCCGCTTGTATTCCTGTCTGTATTTTTTCGGGGAAAGACAGCCATTAGAGAGTCTTTCCCCCGAGTAAAAAGGAATCACTTTTCCCCCTTGATGATCAATCTATGTCTTATTACTATATATATGGTTGAAACTCCCCAGACCACTTAGTGATAATTAAAATAAATTATCAACAGGAAATTAGATTTCTTTTATGATAAATGAATACACATGCAAATATATGCGCTAAACTTCAAAATTGAGTTTCATCTTAATTTTAATCAATTAATTTTGTTATTCCATAACCTTCACCAGGGACATTCAAAAAAAATTTTTTTTTTTTTTTCCCCCCCAAAGAATGTGGAATTATAGACAATTGTCAAAACGACAAAGTTTATTTTGATTTTTCTTTTTTATTTAGACTGTAAAACTACAAAATTACTATTTAACAATTACAAAGCGAAAAAGAAATTTCTTAGTTCTCTGATGCGTAAAATGTGATTCATACGATTTGTATCAATGTGGCGTGAGAGAACGACATTAGTTTTTTATTGTACCATGACCAAACGCATGTGTTTATAATATGTTGCTGTTTATGAAAGTAAATTTATGTATATATATATATGTATATCATTGAATGTATGAGAGATAAAATAATTTGCTTGAAGAAGGAGTAAAATGAGGACAGTAGAAATTTTGATATATTGACCGAGAAATGATACATAAACACTTCTTAATTTATCAACGTTTGATTTCTGGATTGGTAATTTAAACAGGTGATTAATAGAGTTATTTGGTTAATACTGATATGATGACAGAGAAATTATATATAAGAATTTATCAATTTAGCAACAATAATTATTTGATAAATAAATAAATAAAGTATTTAAGAGAGCTACTTATATACGACGACAGAGAAATCATACCTAAAAATTTAATGGCTACACTGACAAAAAAATAGTACCGCCTTCATCTAGAATGAATAAATGGTCATTTTCTAAATCCTTAAACTAGAAATACAGATTTCCGAGCTATCCGCATACGGCACGCCAATAAACCGAATAGACGAAATGGTCCAGAATTTCTAATCGCCACATTTCTAGATGGTGAAACAATATTCTGAATCTTTTGTATTACGAGAAATTCTCGCTTGATTTTCTAGAATTGGGTCATAAACCAAGATTATAGCTGCTGAAACTCGCCTCTTGTATTCACATTTATTTGGAGATATTTTCAAATAGGTTTGTCCTCGATAGTATAGGCAAACGCTCAAGAATTCTAACAGAGGTCTCTACAATTCGCTTTCGAAGGGGACTAGAAAAAATTTTATAAGAAATTTATAAGGATGACATGAACTATTTTTTCTAGAGCCGCAATTTAGATTCTAGATGTCAGTTATAGAATTTTTTCCTCAGTGTATTGGCGTGCCTTATACTCATAGCTCGGAAATCTATATTTCTAGTTTAGGGATTTAGAAAAACACCAACTATTCGTTCTAGATGAAAGCGGTATATTATTTTTCTCAGTGTAAGCAACAATTATTGAAAGATGAATCACTAAGCATTTAAGAGATTTACTTGAATAATCCTGATATGATGACAAAGAAGTCATATCTAAACATCTATTATGCAGCATTTGTAGCAGAATGAATAATTAAAATAGGAATTTAAAAGAGTTACTTCTGGTTTTCTGGTATCGAACACCAAAAATAATTTTCCCCTATAAAAAATCTGTCATTTCTTTGAGAATCAATTTCTTTGAGAAATTGGAAAGTAGACACTTTTGGAATTTTGTTAAGGAATGAATATTATGTAAGACAAACAAGTAGTTTTAAAGACGTTTAACCCGTTAATGCTCGAATTATGTTTGAAAAATATTATTAGCTGATTATTTCCCTTCTAAATTAATATAGGCAACTGACAGTAAAATATATTAACCTAAACAATTCTTCTGATAGTTTTAAACTTAAAGCCTATTCTCATTTATTGACGTTTAGTGGTCTAGCGGGAGAACTTCGACATAAAACAAATTTGAGATAACAGACTAATATTTTATTATATGTTGACAAAGATCTCGAAAATAAAATATTACAATATATATTATTATTTTAACGTAATTTAAATTAGTATACCTGCGCAAAAAATCAAATATATGTGCGACGAATCAAAAATCACAAAATGGCTATCCAAATTATGAAATAAAAATTAATAGTAGGCACATTAATAGTAGGCACAAATATACGTGCCATTTTATTAGCTGTCGTCAAATGAGGACACTGGGCGTAAACGGGTTAATAATGTGTTTCTCTTAAAGTATAAACGTAAAGATGTAACGACCATAGATTGTAAAATTCATAAGCTTACTAAAATATGGATTTTAAAAGAATATTACTCAACACACTTATTTATAATAAGTTTTTATCTGCTAATAAAAATTACAATTTTAATATTAATAAGAAAATATTTAACTTTTCATTATGATTCCCCGAAATTCTAAGTTACAGTTATTTAATTATTCATTGTGAAACTATTTATTATAAAATCCTATAAATCGACTCTAGCGTTCGTAACTTCTGTCCTGACGAATTTAGATCGAATCCAACTAGAGGCAAACTGTAACTTCTATTTTGAATCGCAAAAATAGTAATAATAATAATAATAATAATAATAATAAAAGTTTACAGCAGTTTTAAAAATTTTCACTACAAACAATTTAGAACAGTGCTGTGAAATAGTTTACAGTAAAAAGAATTAGAACCAAAACTACTAGCATTGTATGCGAGAAAACTGCCCGAGATTTTTGTTGCAGAGTACAGTTTATATTCCTTTTTCATTTCTAATGGCACACACAAATATACGTATTCATAATTAATTGCCTTTGAACTAGCAAATAGTAACAATCTTTATGAAATTATCAATCAACTTTTATAATTAAACGCCGTAGTAACACATACATACAGACATATAAGCAGATAGACAGCATGCATGCATACACACATAATTATTCAAATATATATAGTACGTGAATGTATACATATGTATGTATATACAAGTGCAATTTTTTCTGATCTAGAGTTCATGTTTAAATCCAGGATCAGAATAAATTTGATAAACTTTACTAAACGAATTGGATTAGTGCATATATAGTATTACCTGAATTACTAACTGTATCATTATTAAATATCATTGCGAACTGGACATATTTTGCGCCAGTAAAAGTTAAATGATTTAAATATTTATAAAGGTTTTGATGAGTGGATTTAAATATTTTTTTTTTAAATTATTATTATCTAAATTTAATTTATCGCAATTTAACCTCTAAATTTATAACTCAAATTTTTAATCTCTGAATTCGCAACTTCAACTTGAATTTCTAAACACTCCCGCTAGGTTGCAGTTGGAGGCAGCGTTGCCAGATCTGGCCCTTTTTTTTATTCAATAGTCACCAATAATTTTCAAAAGTGACATTTGATATACATAATAGACTATCAAATCTTCGAAGTGATTAGCCAAACGTTACAAATAAAAATTATTGATAACTATTGAATTAAAAAAAAAGGCCAAATCTGCAACCCTGGTTGGGGATGGGGATGACGAAAGTTTTAATATTCTTGCCAATTTTAAATTTTGAATAATATGTATTAAAACCTTGAATAGCACCTCACTGTTTTTTTTTTTTTTTTTTTTTTTTTTTTTGGGGGGGGGGGGGGCATCCAATGTCCTCCTTCTGAATGGATCCTTCCTAGGCTTTCAAACGTTTCGAAACTGTTGTTTCATCTACTTGTAATGATTCTACAAGAGTTCAGGTAGTGTCTGCCATGGGTCTTCATTAAATAATTAAATTAGAAGACTGGATAGAAGAAGTTATTATGGTTATGGTCTTTTTTAAATGTAGAATATTAAATTAACACAGTTGTCGACGCAGAAAATTATTATGTACATGGTTTCTGGCTTCTCTGTTACCTCTTTATTGTTTAATTTTTCAAATGTTCTATATTTTCATTTAACATGTTCATCCACTAAGCTCTTTAATTGTATTCTGCACTACTGATGCTTAACTAAACAGTTAATTAATGTCTGTCTATAGTTGAATAATAATAAAGTTTCACTAATGTTGAAGTACAGTCAGATATCAGAATAATCTAAATAAACCCAGTAGGTAAAAAAATATCTAATGTATTTTTGGTGTTCAAAAAAAGTTGTATATATCAAAGTAACTTACTTAATTTTATTAAAGAATCATATTATAGCTAGAAATAAAACGTTTTATGCTAAAATAGTATGCTAAAACATACTGGGGTGGCGTGGGGGGGGGGAGGTAAGCCAACAAAATTTGTCCCTAATTATAATATTGATCTGAAGGAATGCATAATTTCATGGTAACATTTATTTATTACTTTGTCCGAAGCACTGTTTTATAAAAAATAAATAAGGCTTAATGTCTTATTAAATAAAATTTGATTTTCATAGCTATATGTATATTGAACTGATGTGTAGGTAAAACTAAATAGACAAGTCATATCTGTTGATGTAAAAATGTCTAATATATGTTCATTTTTGGTATTGAGTGTACAAGAAAGTTAATACACTCATACCATTAACTACAAAATATTTTTTGTTCATCAGAGGATATTTATGAGAAAAACTTAATGTATTGATTTCACAAAATTATACACAATTTTCATTCATTTCAAAATTTAATGATTGTTCTTGTTTTCGACACAGATACTTAAAATAACATTTCCAAAACTCGATGAATTTTCAGTAATAAATACATAGTTCACATATTTCTTATAATATATGTTTATCACCATATTATTATCTTGTTTAAATTGAACGAAAAAGGATAACAAATAAAAGTATGTAACTTTTGTTTTGACAGGTAAAAGTATGTAAATATAAAATTTTTCATTAATTACACTATAATTTAAAAATAGCATTAATTTTTGTATAACTTTTATTTTCAATTTATAAAAATTAATATTTTAGCTAAGTGCTAGAAAATCAACATTTAATTCTAATTAAACAAAAAGTGAAATTGTACATGCCCTCACTAATTAATTTAACTTGAAGTGTGTAAATCAATTTTTTCCCCAAGAATCTATTTTAATAGCTAATTTTTAAAATTTATAATGCAGAAAATGTATTAAGAACTAAAAAAAAAAATAATAATAATTTAATTAATTAAAATCATACTGCTTAGTGAAAAATATGCTGTAAAATTCAAAATACTTTTTTCTTGTATATTTATCATTTTTCTAATAATAGTAGTAAAGGTTTGCAGTTATTTATTTTATGCTTATTTTAGTTTTTGCGCTGAAATTGCTTTCAAGATTAAATGTTTTTTTTTTTCTTTTTTAAACATTTTAAAGTACAAAATTTTTAAATATAAGAAAGAAAAGAAAACAAACAACAGCTTTGCAACAAACTTATCAGATTCTCTCGTTTGGAAATTAAAGAGCCAGAATTGAAATAAATGTCATCCATTGACTCATTTTGGCATGAGGAAAGGGCATGTTTACAAACAAACGCTCCATCAATCTATCTTTGCCACTCTCGAGTGACAAAAGATCAGCCTGTATTGGTGGAAATACCAATATTTTACCACTCTATTCATAACTTAAATGCGAGTGACGTCAAGTGCCCTTTCCTTATTGTCAAGTATTTGTTTACGTATTATTTGATTTATTAATAACACATATACATCAGATTTGTGTGCTTGACTTTAAGTCCCACCACACACTGAAGAGACACGAGACAAAGTTTGAAGCGACATGCGATACACGCATGTTCTAAACAGTTTTCAGGAGATGTAGTTGTATTTAGAGCATGCGCGTGTCGCACGTCGCTTCAAACTTTGTCTCATGTCTCGTCAGTGTATAGCGGGCCTTAGTCCGCTTATAAATCTTCGTCAGATAAGGACAGATAGCACATCACAGAATTACAGGACGAAGAATTCGAAAAACACCCAGGGCCAGCGCGGGAATCGAACCCGCTCTCCTACGCTCGAAGGCGATTAGAAATGTGACATAACCATTCGGCCACGGAGGGCCCGTTTACGTACAGTGCGGCCACATATCCACAAAACTAGCTGTGAGGACGCGTCCAAAATGTTGGAGGGATGCAAGCATGAAATTTGGGAAACATCGAGAAATTCCGCACTCTGTTATTGCTCATTTTCTCTGAGTTAGATGACTGTCACTCCTATTTTAGCATTGGATTCGGTAAGTTAGCACATGCGCAGATGCTTCCATGGTTTCATGAAATGTGGTCGAAGAATATTATGAATTCTGAATTGATAATATGTAAACAAATACTTGACAATCGCCAACGTGCTATGTCGCCAAAATGAGGCAGTGGATAACGTTTTCGCATTATTTACCCACAATGCTTTGTTTGGCTCTAGTTTGCCGCACGACAACTTCGCAGTATTGGCGCTGTTATCGTTGGCCGAAAATTTAACTTTATATTAATCCGCTTAATATATACTCGCTTTGCTGATAGCTGAGGATAGGATTACATCACAAAGAATTGGAAAAACATCGTGAGCGAGTTTGGGACTCGAACGCTCTCTCCTGCGGGCGAAGGGGATTTGTTGATTGGAATATAATCACTTAGCTACAGAGAGCCCACAAATTGGTACTACGGTATTGGTAATTGTAGTAAACACTTACATTCGAAATTTCGCGCCAGCGTTAAAATATTTTTTTGAAGAGGCATTAATTTGGTGCTTTATATATATATACATCATACGTGTATGCTTGACTCTCTGCTTGTAAATCTTCGTTGAGATGAAAGCTGATTGCTCGCGATAAGATTAGAACACAAATAATAAGAAAAACATCATAAGTTTATCTGGGACTCGAATCCACTCTCCTGCGTGCGAAGGAGATTTGAGGATTGACAATACAACCACTTAGCTACAGAGATCGCAAAAATTTTACAGTCCAAAATATGGCATTGTTAATAAACATTTGCATTCGAAGTTTCGTGCCGTAGTTAAAATAATCCGTTAGAAATGCATCACTAAAGTGAAATAAAGAGTGCAGAAAAAAAAAACTGCATTTAAATAAATAGTTATGTAAATAGAGGAAAATATGTTGGGAGTAAAAAAGAATATTTATGAGCCTTGACTAAGCAGAAAATAACCGATTACATGCTTCATTAAATTTTACAGACTTAAACTTTTAATTAAAACTTATTGATTTTTTTTCTTTTTTCATTTTTGTTTTTAGAGTAATCCTTTATTTAATATAATCAGATTTACATATTAAGTATATGACTATAAATATTTGTATTTTACAGAGTGTTTACATATTTCTCTTTTTAACAGATCTTTAGTTGTTTAACTAGTTTTAATTAAATAGTTAAATGACGCATAGGTTTTTATAGGCTAATTACTACTTATCCAAGCTACATTTTTATACAAATGTAAATTACGACAAACAACGTTTTAAATGAACAATAAATGAGTTAATAAAGTTAAAATCAGCAATGGTTTATATTGTTTTCTGAATTTTTCCTATTCAAGTATAACTGAATTCATTAAAATATCCTAGGCTGATTAATAGTTTGGGGAATATCTAAAAAATTGTTATGTCATCGGATGTCATTGCAAGTTAGAGTATATTATTTGAAAGGCAATATTTTTCATAAAGCTGAAGAATCAGTCCTCTTAATGCAATTTCATGGGTATATATATAATTGATAAATCTGTTTAGTTTTACAAGAAGCTATACTAATTGACCGTGATATACAGAATGAGATATATCCCTAGTAGCACAACGATGGAAACCAATATTGGGCGATGTTGGGGCAATATTGGCCAATATTCAAAAATATTCAGCAATATCACCCAATATTGGTTTCCATCGCTGTGCTACTGGGGATAGTTATACACTATTACAAAAAAAAAAAAATCACCGCTGAATTCTCTCCTTTGCTTATGTTTATCAGACACATCTCGTATTATGACTATCTGAATGATTTAGACTAACTGAATTTTTATTATTTGTGAAAATTTTCCATTTTATGTATAGATTAAGATGACGTTTGGTGATGTAAAATTCACGGGTCACTTGCTCTATTAAAGATTTAAGAATGCATAAAAATAATAAATATGTAGAATAACTGGATTAAATTTATTGCATTACATTGCAAAAACATTTCTGGGATTGAGAATTTCTACGAAGAAGAAAATATAGATAATAAAACTGCGAGGTATTGCTTGCTGTATTGTACTCAAATGTATTCATTATACCTCCTTAAACTAAAAATAAGTAAAAAAATCTAAACTAAATATAATAACTAATGATATTTGAACAAAAGAAGTTAGGTACTCTCAGGTGAAATTATATTAATACTTGGGCTTAGCTCTTGCCATGGTTAAAGAAAAACAAAGAAAGTGGATATTAACTTAACGTTCATTTAAATGGTTACAATATATAATTCTTATGATTCTCTAGTGTACTAAATAAGTGACTAACTTTAAATCTAACTTTAACAAACTCTAACAGTGCTGAGATTCTCTAACAATTACCTAATACAACTACTGTTAACTGTTCTGACCACTCTCCTTCCGAGTCAAATGCTGCTGTTGTATTGGAGAATAAAATTAAAATTTTTTTGAACTTCACCTAACTTTCACAAAGTAAATTAAAATCATATCAAATCTAACATCTCAACAAAAGTTTGCCTAAAATCTCTGCTTAAAACTAGCAGAACATATTTACAAATCTACTATCCAAATTCCGTTCTTAGCTAAACCATTTCAACTGTTAGTGATTTTGCCCAAATTGTTTACATTCTCTACGTCACTTTCATAACCTGCCAAATTCGAAAATGCTGTTCAAGCTCAACACTGATAATTTGGCAAATTTTTAAAAAATCTAAACTTACAAAGTTTATTAAGCACATTACAAACAAATGAAATTATGTACTGTAATTGCTGATCCGATCTTTACAGAGATTTCACTATTACACAGGAATTAGTATTAATAATTAGTTTTGCGTGAGGTTTGGTACAATAAACGTGAAATATTCTAAATTTTGACCCTAAGTAATTAACATAAAATAAAACAAAAACATATTTGATACTAAATCGATATGAATAGAAATGATTCCGCTTTGATACATTTTATTTTTTCTTAATTTAAAATTCTATAAGAGTCCTTCTTTATGTACGGAAATTTTAAAATTCTATGCAATTTCTACAAATTGAATCGGAAATATTAATTTTTTTATTTTTATTTTTTATTTTATTTTTTTTATTACAACAGCAACTACGCTGTAAAAAATAAGCAAAAAAATCCTGTTATATAACAAAAATTATTTGGACACAAAGTTGCCAGAGAATATCCGTGTACTATGGAAATAACCGTTGAGAGAAATTTTCAATAACAAATCAATACAGAAAATATTCTTATATAACAGATTATTTCCGCAGAACACATTGTACAAAAATTCGCTTTAACTAAAATTCTCCTGCTCTACTAGCAAAATTGAAGCAGGGTTCACCAGATAATGTACAACAATTTTTTACCTTACAGCCACAGAAACACAAATCTGTCACTTAGCACTTCACATTCCTGTTTGATTCCAAGTTTTCTGTATACAAAACAGGAAAAAAGTACAACCAAATGAAATCTGTAATCATTTTTACAGATACTATCCGGTTTCAGAGAAACGTCTTTTGTCAGATTAAAGTGTGATTTTATAGAAAATTTTTGTAGTTTTAGAAAACAGAAACTTTCTGTAGGAAAGTACAAAAAGTTTTCTCTTTTCTTTAAAAGAGCAATAATCTATTTTTTTACAAAAATTATTAATTATATATATACATATATATACATGAATGGGGAGAATTTCGCCTTTTCGTTACCACTAATTCCATGCAGATATCTTTACCTTATATAAAAAGTAATTTTTGTGATCATATAAGATAGAGAATATCTTAAAAAAATACCAGTAGAAAAAAGTGCGGAATTCTCACTCCTTTCAGTGTAAAGTGTGAAGGTTTTGCCTTGAACCTCTACTGAGCTGCTTTTAAAAAATCTACCAGCCATTCGTAGAGTGTCAACGCTTATTTATAAGAACTTAGATGTTAGGAATAGCACCGAGCTACACCTTGTCATCTTTGTGGGAGATGGGGGAAGTTAGCTTAGATTTAAGTTTTAATTTTTCTATTTTTTGTGCAATTTACAGAAATTCTGATGAATAAAATGGAAAAGTGTGGCCAAATTTAGAACTTTTTTTTTTTTTTTCAATGACCACCAATAAGTTTGAGGAATATTGTTTAATATACATGAGATACATCTTCGATTTGATGAAGCAAAATTATAATTAAAAATTAGTGGTAAATATTAAATAAAAAGTCCCTGAAATTGGCAACACTGATTAGAAAACTTAAATCTTTGGTTATAAAATCTGATAAAACTCATCAATTAAATATTTGTTTAAGCGACCCACAAAACACTTATCCTAAGAGCTTGTAACTATGCCAACTAACTCCGTGTGCGTGGTTAGTTGTATTAACGTGATATGGACAGATATACTTATGCAGAACGCAGCAAATTTCAAGGAAAAACATTTTATTGAACCAAATCTTTTTGTTTTTATAATATTTGACCAAATATTTCTGTTAAGTGTATGAATAAATAATGAATTCCTCAAGTAAAATAAATTCTGATTATTATTACAGCTACGTATAGTTGTTCAAACAGATTTAACTCAACGTTCGGAATGTAGAAGAAATGAAGTTGTGCAATTGTTTATTTAAACAGGTTTGTTCAGTTTTACTTTGTTCGTACAATACAGAATCATTTTTGACAGCCCATCTCCATTTTTCCCTTTTGGACTTATGCCAATCACATTATCATCGATTTTGTGAATTTTTCAAAGGTACTGGCGTGACTGGTGTTTCACAAAAACAATGTCATTTATTTTATTTTCAGAATGGCCAAGAGTTTCTTGGTTTTAACTAGGATACGCTGTTGGTATTCTTTTATGTAACGTTTTGACATTTTTTTAAAATTTCTCTGAGATTCGCAGGAATAAAAACCCTCATCGTCTTAGCAAGAGAATGAGGACCAAGACTTTTCATCTTGGAGAGGTTTTTCAGCCTTTAAACTATCATTAAGTAAAGTTAAGATATACCGTAGCCATGTTTAAGCTATGTCAATTAACCCTATATTCAACTATGCTAACTTGCAAACTTGCCCACTGGAAAGCCTAGCATAAGATGGATCATATAAAATCCCAAATATCAAAAACAAAAACTTATGATATATCCATTTAGCCACTGGTAATCATTCTTCCGAAAATTGAGGCATAGCTGAGCGCCTCTATTTGATATACAAAATCACCAGACCAAAAAAATGTGTGATGGAAAATTTACTTACCAGTCAGAAAAATGAAGAAACAGATTTTTTTTTTCCTTCATGACGCTTCCAAGTAGACTAAATTTACTTTGGATGGTGCACCTATACTTACACTTCCCTTTTTGAAAATAGGACCATTAAGAGAGATACACTTTTGTACATTGTCTTTTTATAGAAGTAAATTAATATTAAGTCCTATGTGAAAAAGATGATACCAAAATCATGGCTCGAAAAAGAGATTGCCCTTAAACAGAGGTGAACCTTTAGAGAGGTTTCACTGTATCTTAACCTCAAAGTCCACTGTAAAAATTTTCCTTAAAATAATGATTTGATTAATTTTTTTCTTTTACTCTCACTTTACCATTTATTTAGAAAACAGTGGAAATACATTTAATTTGCAAAAACGTTTTTAGACCATGCATAAAATAACTGTCGTATAGACATTTAATTGGAGTGAGCTCAATTAACCGTAATTTTACTTCTAGTTTGACTGTTTGGCAACGTCGACATTTTAAATGTCTTTTATGGTGGATTGGATGCAGCATTCCTGTAAAAGAAAAAGGAATTCAGTACAGTCCTTTTATCCTAATTTAAAGGATAAAAGGACTGTATTTGTAAGGTAAGTAGCAAGTTTGCGTATAATTTTGATTTATTTTACGGTCTATAAATTATAAAATCAAAATATGATTAAATAACTGTTATCTAAAAATACGGTCAATCGTATAGACAGAAAACTGCCGTTCAAATAACCGTTTTCTTACGGCATAAATTTTTACAGTGTATTTTATTATAGAGAATTTTCTATTCTAACAAAACTTTTGTTAGCGAGCAATATATTTAATAAGCAAGCATTTTTATCAACTTAGCATTTTTATGCAATAAAATTTCCAGAGTCATTCATATTCGCAATAGCTAAATTAAAAGAAAAAATCATTCAGTTATATTCACGGTTTTCAGTTCATATAAATATCTCATACTCGCATTACAATTTATGCTCATTGATCCTATTCTTTCAATGAGTTTGAATTCTTTGCAATTTTTCAGTTATTTGGAGACAACAATTGAAATGGGAGACATGTCTGCAAAAAACAAAGACATGTATGTCAGGCTGCTATTTTATGCTAATCAAGTCGAATTTCAGTGTATCATTTCAAAAACAAATTTGTGATTGTTATCATTAGAATTGCTTTAGATTACATTTTATTTCAAGAATGCTTGGTTCAACAAAAGCACCAATAATTGAACTTTTTGAGGCTAAGAATTGGTGGAAGTTATACAATTCGAAATTATATAGAAAACGTATTTACATATTTGAGAAAATTTTTCATGAATTGTTTACGTATCCATTATTATTTCAAAGTGTTATTTAAGTATCTATATATATTTATAAGTGAAATACATGCACACACGCACACACACACACATATATATACACACATATATATACACATATATACAGTCGGTAACAAAAGTGAATCCTGTTCTTAGTCAGTGTAAGAACAGGATTCAACAAGGATTTATTTAACAAAACCGTATGAAGTGTACTTTTTTTACATAGGATTTTTCGCTAGTGTTCGGACACTTTTGTTACCGACTGTATATATATATACACATATATATATCATCTTATAATAAATGATGCATAAACTAGTTATGGTATATGCTTAATTTAGTTTGTGTAAATTAATGTGTATTTATATTTGAAAGAAAAACTTTACATAGCCTTATGTATGTTAAAAGTAAGTTTATTTCGATAGAAAAATATAGTAATTCTTAATTAACGCAATGTTGAACGGTCACGCGTTAGCCCGTTTCATTAAAAAGCCTAGCTTCCCTTTTAGTAGACATTCATCTAACAAAAACACTATTTATTTATTTATTTATTTATTTTTTTTTTTTGTGTGTGTGTGTGTTTAATTCTTTTAGTGATATCAATATATAAATTCGTCGTTGGCAAATACCGCATCGATTCCTGAGGATACAGTTTAAGTCATTCAAACACAAATACGAAAAATCCTTCTTGTTAAATAAAGGCAGAATTGCCAACTCTATAATTTATTCCGGAGCAATGTTAGCCCTGCTTTTATTTCATACCACTTTTTCTTTAAAGAATAAATTTTTCTTATTTTATCGTAGTTATATATTAGAGAAAGATGTTCTAAAAATAAATTGGTGCGAAATACAGGCAGAGCTAAAAATGCTCCGGAATACATTATAATGCTGGCAACTATGCAAATGTACCGTTTTGAAAAAAAGGACAAAGGCAGGATTTATAAATAAAAATAGAAAAACATGTGGCAATAAAGTGATAATTAACACATGGCTGTTAATATTAAATGTAATTATTATTAAATGTACAGTAAGGGAGAAGAATGCTATTGCGGATATTTTGAATAACTATATTTATTATCACACACAATTTCTCTAAATTTTTAAACTTTGGTTACAGTGGCATATCTGCCAACTTTTTAATTTATTTTTATTTCTACTCTTTTGTATCGCACCACTTTATTTATATAAAATTTGCCTACAATATATAACTTTATTAAAATAAGAAAAGTTACTCTTAAAAAGTAAGTGGTATGAAATAAAGGCGAGGCTAAAAATACTCCGAATAAATTAAAATGTTGGCAGATATGCAGTGATATTTACTTCCATGAGTAATTATACTATAACACAATTGTTAGTTCAGCAGCAGTTTACAAAACAAGGTCTTGGTCATGAAAAATTAAGTTTTATGATTTGCTTTTTATTTTGATTCATTTTAATATTTGAAAAGAAAAATTGTAGTGTTTTATAAATTATTATATTCAATGTATATTTTGATAGTTATGAACACTGGGTTTACTTTGCGAATTGTTAAGGTGTGTACTTATTTTTTCATAAAAATTTACGCATTAATAAAGACAGAGGTGTCAACTCACCGGATTGTTTTCTGCCAATAACTTTTAATATATGTATTCTCTGTAATTATCTTGGATTCAATAAGACGAAGATAACTTTCTAAAAATAGAGGTATGAAATAAACAAGAAAGCTACCAGTGGCACCTCTGTAAATATAATTTACCATGCTAAGTAGTTTTCAAAATACCTGCGTGAAACCATCTTTTATAAGAAATAAAATTATTTTTATATTTTTTTTCTATTGGTTTGATAACAAAGTGTGCCTTAAAATATTTAATTGAAAAAAAAAAAAAAAAAAAAAAAGATGTTATAGTAAAAAACGCATGAACATCGTAGTGAAACTAAAACTTTTGATAGGGACTTTTAACACACATTTTATTTTATCTTAAATTGTATCAGATATAAATAATAAAATTATCTAATTTAGAATTGTGTTTATTCTTAATAACAATAACTTATAAATATCACTTAAAAATCTAATTACAAATTTTCTGGATTAACGGTTTTTAAACGACCTCATTTCTTGATGTTTTTCTAGAACTAATATATTTTAACAGCTTTTATTAAAGGTTAAGCCCATAAATTTATTTAAATAAAAGCTAAATCATTGAGAAAAGCGTTGGAAGGTGTCTTAAAAATGGTAGAAACTATGATCCCTGTGATTTTTGTAATTTGACCCCCAAAATAAAATGCATGCTTTCAGCCTATAGGTGTATCATTCCCCCTAAGGAAATTAAAAATTTAAATCTATTTTTGAAAAAGAGAAAGTTTTTTACATTAAATAGAAATGTTATATCTATCTACCTATCTATCTATCCAGCTATATATATGTATGAGAGAGAGGGGTATTGGAAAAAGTTATATTTATACAAAATGTTTAGCAGTACTAACATATATCGCTTTTATTCTCGGAGGTATATGTTAACCCTTTGCGGCGCAGGGTAATTCGGATCATTTAAATTACACTCCCACCGGAATTTACGAACAAAATTAACATAAAAGAAATTTTAAATTTTAAGGTTAAAAAAAGGGGCCTTTTCTGCTATGTTATAAATGTAAATTTTTGCTAAAAAATTTCCGGGATGAGTTTTTGCACTTGAGAATTAAAATTAGGTGTTCCATCAGCGGGAACACTGCGACTGAAAGGGTTAAACCATCAATGTAAAAAATTTTTTGAAAATAAACAAAACCAAATACATTATACAACAATATATATATATATATATACATTTTTTTTTTTTTTTTCAAAAGCTTAAATCTATAATAATCATTCTTTTCACAAAAACTTCTCTTGTAGCTCTTTCCAGTTGATTAATCTTTACTATTTTCCTTTTCTTGTAGTAATGACTTTGTATATATTTCTATTATTCTGATTTTATTTTTTACTCCGCTTCCTACACATCAAAAAATGGGTTACTTTCATCTTCTCTTCCTATTCTTAGGAAACGCTCACATTGAAATGAACATCGATTGCTATCTCTCCACTTAAGTGGATTTAGTCGAGTGATAGCAGGGTCAAAGCCGATTTATTCCTTTGAGAATTCAACGGAAAACTTATGACAGTGTAATCAGGTGAAAATATCTAGTTGAATCAGCATAAATCGTCGCTTGTCGAGAAAAATCATGAGTTTGACGCTATCTGTGTGAAAATAATTGAATCCAGCACGATGAAAAAATATGTTCGAATAAATTTACAATCTATTGTTTGGGATTTCTGTAATTTATTTGCTGTATTTGAATCTTTGTCTCTTTTCAATGTGCTATTTCATGTACAATAAATTAGTATCTTTACAAACACTTATATAAAAGGTACTTAGATTACTTAGTATAAAAGAAAAAAGAAGCTAGTAGGTATGTGTTATCTATTGAGTTTCACATCATATAGTTATTTGTTCTTAAAATTTCTTCTATAAGTCATAGCATATTCATGCGAATAGTATCATATATGAAATTTTAAAACTGGTCCGACAACTTTAAAATTAAATAATTAATGGACGTTTATGCGAAATTCTAACCTATTCTTCCATTTTAAAAAAATCTTTAATTTGAAATAACTTATGAAGTTTTCAAATTATAATTTTGAAAATAAATAGAGATCTTGGGAATAATATAGGTAAAATTTAAAACTGGGTCCAAATTTTACATCTTTTTGATCATATGTACATAGTTTAAAAACTAATTAATTAACTTATTAAAGCACTAACCAATAATTAACCTTCAGACGGATACCAAAGGGTCACGCAAGACGTCATAATCATAAAATTTGGTCATAAATGTCAGGGTCTTTTAAGATTTTATTATTTATAATCGAATTATTTATAATATTTATCATAATTACATCACCACTCTTTAGAATGTAAAAAAAGGAAAGGAAAAGTCAAACAATCAAGAAAAAGAGCATAAAAATATCACATTCACAAGTGAGAAGAAAAAATCTAATACTAATCAGAAAGTGTAGGGAAAATAGTCAAGTAAAAGTAACCGAAAAGCAAGAAGGATAGGCTTGTGGCCTTATTAAGGGTTACATACAAACGGAACGCTTGCAATTTCGATGACGTAAATTTTGCAAGTCTTTCGCAAATACAGTCGGCAGCAAAAGTATCCGAGCACTAGCGAAAATTCCTATGTAAAAAAAAGTACACTTAATGCAGTTTTGTTAAATAAATCCTTGTCGAATCCTGTTCTTAGTCAGTCTAAGACATGATTCTACAAGGATTTATTTAACAATACAGTATTAAGTGTGCTTTTTTCACAAAGGAATTTTTGCTAGTGCTCGGATACTTTTGCAGCCGACTGCAGTCATACATTTGGAACGCTTGCAAACGGCTTTGAAACTGGAAGTGTTTCATTTGTATGTACCCCTAAAAAGCGACTACGTCTTACAGTCGGTAACAAAAGTGTCCGAACACTAGAAAAAATTCCTATATAAAAAAAGTACACTTCATACGGTTTTGTTAAATAAATCCTTGTCGAATCCTGTTCTTTGTCAGTGTAAGAACATGATTCGATAAGGATTTATTTAACAAAACCGTATGAATTGTACTTTTTTTACATAGGAATTTTTGCTAGTGTTCGGACACTTTTGTTACCGACTGTACGTACAATCTATAACACAAAATTTTAAGATCAATAGATAAAATTTCTGAATTATTTCGCATCGTTTCGGGAGATTTCGCCTTGCGGACACCACACTGATTTCATGGTTTTTGGATTCATTTACAGTCGGTAACAAAAGTGTCCGAACACTAGCAAAAATTCCTATATAAAAAAGGTACACTTAAGACAGTTTTGCTAAATAAATCCTTGTCGAATCCTGTTCTTAGACTGACTAAGAAAAGGATTCAACAAGGATTTATTTAACAAAACCGTATTAAGTGTGCTTTTTTTATATAGGAATTTTTGCTAGTGTTCGGACACTTTTGTTACCGACTGTACCTCATAACGTGTAAAAATGTCAAAAAACTGAGGTCAAAAAATTTTACCTATACTTAAGTTCCCCATATAAAAAATATGATAAGAAAATATAAGGAGAGAGAGAGAGATAGTTTGTGTTTTCTATATGTTCTTTTCTTTTCTTTTCTTTTTTAGTTTTCAAAACATCCAATGTAGTGAAGTATAAATCATTTGTTTATCAGACAAAATTTTGGTGTCGAATTTAAAGGGCATATTTCAGAATTAAACATATATACCAGGTGCCCCGTAAGTTGTAGACACTTTAAAAATTCATAAAAATTGAAGGAATTGGTTGAATTGAATGCGATTAAAAAAATATTCAAAATTTTTTTTGACAGAGTGTGCAGCAAACACGCATAATGAGAAATATGCAAATCAGGGTTCTATAAATTACACTTTTTACATTATAATCAGCTCGTTTCTTATTTTTTCCTCCTACTTGTGCATACATAAAATTTTAATTGCAATGCTGACTTTATGTTCAAAGCGTTGTTGGAGAAAACGTTTTACCTCAGTTAAGAATCACCGACTAAAATTGCACTTAGTGTTGTTGTAAATCATTTGCAAACTATAATTAACGGTCATGTCGGACATATAGAATAGGAGTTGCATGCTTGTAAACATGTACATGTATATAAATACAGTTTTTTTTTTTTTTTTTTTTTTATGGAAACGTGTGATCTTCCTCCCATACAGCGCTCTCTATCGACAAAAATTTTAAGTATTTAATTTTATCCCCCCCCCCCTAAAAAAAAGAAAACTTCCCAAGAATAACTTCTTTTAATACCGCCTTCAATTCTACCAATTTCTTCAATTTTTATAAATTTTTAAACTGTCTACAGACTTATGAGACTACCCAATACAGACAACCCAAATGTCTACAGACTTATAGAACACACAGTATATATAAAAACATGACAGAAATTAGATATCTAGTTAAGCCTAAAAATTTTTATTTTTAATGTTCAATTCAAACTGATTATTTGCAGGAATTTGTTTGCAACAACATTTTCAAACTCATTACACTGACTAAGAACAGGATTCGACAAGGATTTATTTAACAAAACCGTATGAAGTGTACTTTTTATACATAGGAATTTTTACTAGTGTTCGGACACTTTTGTTACCGACTGTACGTATGAGTTACAGTCCCTGTTAGATATATATGAAAATGTACTATTTATTTATTTTTAGTAATAGTTTAATATATATCACATACACTAGAAATTAAAAATGTATTAATAATTTTCACATGATTTAAGTTTATTAAATGCTTTTCTCTCTCTCCTTAATTAGAAATATTTCTCCGTCTTATTAAGTAGAAGAAAATTACTACAAATATCAATGATTTTTTAACACAAGTATTTTTTTTTTCTGTGTTATTTTTCTCGGAAGAAGGTTCTTAGAACTGCAAAACTATTTTAAATGATGTAAATAACGATGCTTGCTATTCAAAAGTCCACAAATTCCATTTTGTAAAAATTATAAATATTATAAATATTTATATGTTTCTCGGGCGCGTATACTATTTAGTAAAATAATCTTGATATATTCTCATTAAATTAAATGAAATAAATAAATAAAATATGAAATAAAATAAGTAAAATAAAAATATTCTTCTGTGATTGAAATTGACTGAATTACTTTTCAAATTTTGCGATTTTATGCAGATGTTTTTGGTTTACAATAAGGTATCAGTTAAAAATATTTTTTTTTATTTAGTTATTTTGCTGCTTTTAGTTATTTACTTTCTATTCTATATTTTGACATTTCGAGATCGTTTTGTATACATTTCCGAAATATATCAGTTCAAATTTTAAGATGTATTGATTCAGCCAATTTTAATAATATTCTTTTTACTAAATATAGCAATAGAAATCTGGTGTTTATATAAAAATTTAAAATTTTAATTAAAAAAAATTATGAATATTTTTGTGAAATGCTAGCATTTATAATTGTTCCGCATTTGCATTGTTAATACCCTAATTTTCTTCACAGAGCATTTTTTGAAAAATGTTTTATTTTCTTACTTAATAGAAATCACATATTAAACAAAATTACTCTACAATTAAAGTGATGAGAAAAAAGTCGGTTATTATAAATGCTCTGGAAACCAAGCAGTTTACTAAGAGTCCCAATAGTGTAATACTTAGAGTATATTATGTGATACTTACAAGGAAACATTCAAAAGGTGTCGTCTTCAAAAAATATTGAAAAAAATATTTGTGATTCTACTCTTCATAAAATACAAGAAAGTGAAAAAATTATCGGCTGAAATGAATCATGAAAAACGGCAGTTTTTCTAGTGACGCAAGCGCAAAAACAAACGAACGCCACGACACTCAGCGGAAACGGAAAAACGAACGAAAACTGCGACACTTATATATACAAGAATTTTGAGATCAAACAAACCGCTGAAAGCCGACACTTAATATCTCAGGAAATATAGGAGGTTATGTTCTGATATTTTCAAAATAGACTTTCACCTTCTGTCTGATCCTACCCTGAAATCTCTACATTTCTGCGTGCAATATATTTCGAGATATGAATTGGCTCATTTAAGTTATAAATGGACGGACTAATGTGTAAGAATTTTTTCTCGAATATGGCTCGAGCGAATTTAGTTAAATTTGTATATGATATTAATCGCTTTTATCTGATGTGCCTGACATCTCCCTTTTCCCTAGGAAAACTCTTGTTTTTTTTATAACTCAGTTTAAAAATCGAACTATTTTTTACTCCGAAAATACCGTGATGCGGCAGTTTCGCGGACGAATTTCTTCTCTTTCATCTGAAATACTGAATATCAAATAATCGTTTTGGCTCCATCTATCGGAAAGCGTCAAAAATAAACACAAAAAATAAAATAAAAATATTTTTCTCTTTTTAATATATATATTAAATGAGTTATTTATTTAGGTACTTGTATTTTATATGACATTTGTTTATCAAAAATATTCTTTGTATTTACATTGTTTTCATGCTGATACGTTGTTAACTTTCAAAATTGGTTCTATTTTAAAAGGTGATTGCAACAACAAAAAATTTTTCCTTTATTTTCATAAAAATGACAAATAATATGATAATCATATGCAAATATTTGTAATTTTTTCAAAATTAGGTGATAAATCACTTAAACTACGGATTGAAAAAATTCTTAAAACAGAATTTGAAAATAATTAATTTGCTCATTAAGTTTCTAGTATATATAATATATAAATTACAAAATGTTAAGCTATAATAAAATTTTGAATAGATTAAGATTTTTTTTAAATTAAATTCATAACAAACTATACTACTTAAATATTTACCAGTATAAAATTTTCACCTTTTAAAGATTTTTCTATTATTATTTATTTTTCTCTTTTAAATCAAATCTATTCCTAAAAAATTTTAATAAGAAATAAATATAAATAAGAAATTTTTGTCATTTTTAAAATGTACTATATTATGCCTTTGAAATGTTGCATGTGTCCATCTTTTTTATCACTTTTTATAAAATTTTAAATTTTATTTAGTTTGTTATTTTGTTCGAGTATGACCTATAAAACAACACTTTTAATACAGTGTTATAACTCATTACCATGCTCCTTTAATTTTACGTTTTGATCATTAACCCCTAAAAAGTAATGATATCAATACAAAAAACCCTTAACGGGTTAAAAGTTTGTGACGCAGCACTGTACTTTATGGCTATAAAAATTAGAAATACGGGTCTTAAAAATAATGATATCAAATTTTCAGTGACGCTTTGATATTAATTAAATTATACATAGATTTTCTTATTTGAATTTGCTTTTTCCTTTTATTTATATTTACAGTGTAAACGTTATTTTCAACATAAAATAATATATAGCATTTACTCATTGATACCTTTCCATTCACATCTCTTATACTATGAAAGCATGTGTTTTAAAAGAAATTATATGAAATTCCAGTAACGCAGTGGTGTTACATTAAGTGATTTGTTTTTAAATTTCTCTGCAATTATTTTGTTTTGCATATTAAAGTATATGTGCACATTGAAATATTGCTTTTAATTTTCAAATACGCTGTCAAATATATCACTTTCATTAAGCTTATATTATGTACTGAAATATATTTATTTCAATGAATTATTCTATCTTTTGCGTCACGCCATCCAAAACTGAAAAAAATTTCACAGTTTTTTTCTTTGCATCACGATATCTATTTGCATGCATTTTCAATTTATTTGGATGAAATGACACAAAGTAAACATTTCCATATATTTTACTTACAGTTTTGGATGGCGTGACGCAAAAGATAGAATAATTCATTGAAATAAATATATTTCAGTACATAATATAAGCTTAATGAAAGTGATATATTTGACAGCGTATTTGAAAATTAAAAGCAATATTTCAATGTGCACATATACTTTAATATGCAAAACAAAATAATTGCAGAGAAATTTAAAAACAAATCACTTAATGTAACACCACTGCGTTACTGGAATTTCATATAATTTCTTTTAAAACACATGCTTTCATAGTATAAGAGATGTGAATGGAAAGGTATCAATGAGTAAATGCTATATATTATTTTATGTTGAAAATAACGTTTACACTGTAAATATAAATAAAAGGAAAAAGCAAATTCAAATAAGAAAATCTATGTATAATTTAATTAATATCAAAGCGTCACTGAAAATTTGATATCATTATTTTTAAGACCCGTATTTCTAATTTTTATAGCCATAAAGTACAGTGCTGCGTCACAAACTTTTAACCCGTTAAGGGTTTTTTGTATTGATTACAGCGACCACAAAAAAATATCAAAATTAAGCATTTTTGGCGATTTAGCGCTGTTAGGCGATAAGTTCGGTAGCACCGAGATTGCTGTGTACGAACAGAGCTGTGTTTTGCATCTCCACCAAGTACTCAAAATCAATCGCCTAACAGTGTGAAATCGACAAATATGCTTAATATTGATGATTTTTTGTGGTCGCTGTAATTCATTTCAGCCGATATTTTTTTCACTTTTTGGTGTTTTATGAAGAGTAGAATCATATATATATATAAATATATATACTATATATATATATCAATATTTTTTGAAGACGACACCTTTCGAATGTTTCCTTGTAAGTGATACTAAGAGTGCCAACCAGAGCATGTTCCAGGTCGGTCACTAAAAGTGCCAACTTTAGCACCTTTTGGCTACCGAAAATATTTATTTATTTATTTATTTTTAATTTAATCAGTAAAAACTGTTATATAAATATATTAAAAAAATTCTGTTTCTAATTTCTGGTAGCTAGAAAGTGCTAAAGTTTTCAACCACGCGTCTGGGAGCGATATTATTACTTCACTTAAATACTTTGTTATTAGATGTATGCCCTTTTAACAATTAGTTGAAAAATAAAGCTGTTTGATGATAATAACTTGTAGTCTGTATGGTATTGTTTTTGTTTTAATTCTGTACTGTTATTAAGATTATCTTTTAAATTCCATTTAATTGTATGAACTAATTTTACAAAATTATATTTTACAAGTAGGGTAAGTGCACCAGTGATGGACACTTTTAGAGCAATCTCTGATGATTTTAATGTTCTAGTCATGAGAAAATATTTTTAGAAATCTTAAGTTAGTACATATGGTATGAAAGACAGAGCCACATATATGTTGAAATATATACATTTGATAACAATTATTTTTTTTATGAATTCTTATTTGACACCCACTCAATGTTCCAGTAATTGACACTGCCAGTTTTTCATTTTATCATTAATTGACACCCTATGTTCCAGTGTTTGACACTGCTAGTTATTCATTTTACCAGTTATTAGCACCCTGTGTTCCAGTGCTTGACATAAAATGTTAAAATTCTTATATGTAAAAGATATTATATGATTTTATTATTTTTCTTATTTATTAATTATTTCGGGATAGATGTCAATTACTGGAGCATGCCAATCATTAGAGCACTACCCTACAGTAAAAAAAAAAAAAAAAATCTTCATTTGTAAATTTTTATTTTAAAATATCCAAGCTTTGCTGAAAGACAGTTCATTTAGACGCCTAAACGAGTTCAGAGGAAAATGAGATAAGTGAATGATTGAGTAAATCAATTGTTTTCCTGTTGACAGTTGGCATTTTTAGATACGTGCGGATAAAGTTGAGTTAAAGAAAAAAGCAGAAAACATATTGACATTTAAAATCCGTAAATGTCTTAAAATTAGACATAGCTGGAAGCAAAGTTTATACAGACAAATATTTCAAATGATAAATATTACAAATATTGACAGTAATGATAAACTTATAATATATTATCCTTACAGCAATAATAATAAAAAATTAGGGAAATAGAAATGTATAATGCGATTTCAAACAAAAATATTGATAAATTTTGCTTTTAAATATCATTAATCATTTATAAAACAAGAAGGAAAAATTTATTGAAAAACAAAGGAACTCAAAAGCTGACTTTCTCATTATAAATATTTGCGTTTCAAATGGTATAACACAGTATATTAAAATCACACAATCAACTGATTGGGAAGAAAATAATATTTTATTGAAATTTTTTATTTTTCCGACTGAGTGAAAATAATGCCTGGACAGGGAGTCGAATCCCAGATCTTTGACTTACAAGATCAAGGCTCTACCAATTGAGCTATCTAGGCCGACAACCGGTGGACATTACTCACTCAGACAACCTTTAGGCAGTTTTCACTCAGTCGGAAAAATACAAAAAATTCAATAAAATATTATTTTCTTCCCAATCAGTTGATTGTGTGATTTTAATATATTGTATTTCTTTCTCCCATTGTTTAATGGTGTTTTCCTTTAAATGCGGAATAAATATTTCCTTTATTTCTGTTGAGCTATCTACTGATAGACCAGATGTTTCTGCCTTAAGGTTGTCTGAGTGAGTAATGTCCACCGGTTGTCGGCCTGGATAGCTCAATTGGTAGAGCTTTGACCTTGTAAGTCAAAGATCTGGGGTTCGACTCCCGGTTCAGGCATTATTTTCACTCAGTCGGAAAAAATAAAAAATTTCAAGGTATTACACAGGTCGACAAAAATGAAGTTGACAAAAATTGATTTGATGATTTTAGTTGATCTTTATGTTTTATGATGTGCTGAAACCGAAAATGCAGCCCATTTTTCTCTATCACGTGTAGAATTTTGTCAATACAGCGTGTTTACCGACACAATTTCTTACATATACCATCATAACAATAGGTTGGTTGGGTGGCTGGTATGGTTTTACGTCACACTAGTGCTGCGCAATTACAACAATAGGTCTCCCTGATTAATTAATCAACAAAGCATACTATAAAACTTTCCACATAATTATATTGGTGGAAGAGTAATGGAAGAAATTGTGTCGGTAAACACGCTGTATTGACAAAAATCTATATGTGATAGAGAAAAACTGGCTTCATGTTTGGTTTCAGAACACCAAAAAACATAAAGATCAGCCAAAATTATAAAATTAAAATTTTACATGTCGACCTGTGTTATTTGCCATTATATATATTGTTAAAACATGTCTATTTCAAATATACTGTAAATATGTTTAATTTAAAAAAGAGAGAGCCGTGGTAATTAAAAAACAATAAGCAAAAATAAATTTGTGTTTTATTTTAACTCATATTGAATAACTTAATATAATTTAGTGGTTTTATTTTATTACCAGTTTCTTTACTCACTTAACTATTTTTTACGACAATATTTATAACTTTATAAAGGGGTGGAAATTTAGCGCAGAACACATACCGATATTTATGAAATAAGATTTTTTTTTCTTCTTAAACCAACGGTATTATAAGTAGGGAAAAAAAATTAAACAAATACTGGCATGAGTTCTGCCCGAAATTTCTACCCCTTGTAATATATATTTATATATATATATATATTTTTTTCTTTTTATTAAAATTTTTACATAAAACAAAATTAAATAGCCGTTTAGTTTTGTAAAAGTGTGGTACTGAGCCAGAAAACTGAACGTTCTTGTGAACGTCAGGGAATTCATTTTCTTTTCAACGATTAGCGTAACAAAGAAAGTAAATAAAATAATTTCCATTTTTCAATTTAAAAGCATGCTAACTGCTGATAATAGTAATTGATATACTAGGAAATAGCACAACAACAAAGAAGCCTCGAATTCTTTACTAACTTTTCAAAGAAAGAAAGAAAGAAAAAAAAAAAAAAAAAAAAAAGTCATGTTTCTTCAGAATCTGAAGTATATATTATTCAGTAAAAAACTTTTTAGAAAAGAACCATTCAAATAACTTTAATTTTTAAAGAATTGATAGAAAGGACTATTACAATAGCAGCCAAGTTTACTGCTCTATTAATATCATTTTTTAAAATAGTTAAATATTAGTGTTATTTAAATGCAGAAATTGAGCTTTAAGTAAACAAACACTAAAAGGTTTTTAAAAAATTGCAGATGCTTATTTTAAATAAAGAATTAATAAACAGAAATAAACAATGCTTTGCTTATGCGAGTCGCGGGACACATGCGGTCCTCGATTTAAATTAAATGATCTCGGAATTGGGATGTACAAATAAAAATTATATTCAAATAGGTATATAAATATTTTAAAAATGCATTTGATACTTTACAAAAGAGAAATAAAATAAAACAAAACTAGCAAAAATTGAATAGAATAAAATATTAAACAGAATTCAAAAGATGATGCAGAACATGTGTTTTGAACTTGGAATATATGTTCTGAACGTAGTATCTTGAGTATGAAAATGTTTAGTTGAACATTTTTATCTCAGAATTAAAATTAAATATAGATCTCATTAAAAAAAAAAAAATCTTTAAAATTGTCTGTGAGTTAATTATCTAGAATGCATATTTGAGAAATAGGGTACATTGGAAAATAAATTATACTTGCAAATGTTTATTTTTTTTTAGTTCAATTTTAAACAAATGACAAAAAAAAAAAAAAAAAAAGGCTTTAAAAGTATGTGTGTGGGTTGAAAAATGATACGAAACCTCTAAAAGTGTATAAATTTTTACAATTTAATTTTAGTATATAGTCACTATGCGTTAAATTTTCAGATACGTATAACTCACTGTGATTTAAAGAAACAGGTATGTCTTTTTTTGTAACAGTTAATTTTAATAACGTGATATCTTTTGTATTTCATTTTGAACACGTTTGCAAATCACGTTACTCGTACATCTCCAACAGGTAAAAAATTAAACTGCAGTTTTTTTTTTTTTTTTTTTTTTTTTTTTTGGGGGGGGGGGGGGGGTGTATAAATAGCAACAATGTCCTTTATGTATATATATATATATATTAATAATTTTGATAAATAAATGGGATATATATATATATATATATATATTGCTATACAAAATAGTAAGTTTAATCATAGCTTATTTTAAAAATTAAATCACATTAGTTATTTGTCACATGTCTAAAAACACAAGAGGAAATACAACGCATTTTTATATTTTAATTAGGCTGACCAGATCAAAGTACCTTTATAATAGAGAAACGTTTAAAATTGCTACAATTATCCAATTACGAATGTATTTTTTCATTCCTAATAAATAAGGACTAAAAATAACGTATTTTCGATTAATAATTTACTTTCTACAATTTTTTAAAACTTAGAAAAATGCCTTCAAAATAAAGGAAGTCTTCAGATGTCATCAGTTGTCCCCAGAAAATGGGAACATTTGGTCAGATTAATTTTAATAGAAATCTAAAGAATAAGATATACAATGTAAACTTTCAAACAAATATTACAACTATTAAACGCTGTTCATATCCATACAAAAAAGTAAATAAAAAAATAAAAAAAATAAATAAAAAACGGAATCACAGAAGCGTTTGATGGAAAAGAATGGTTTCAAATACTTCGAGTTGAGTTTTAATCTTGTAAATAATGACAGATTCTTCACGCGCACTTAACGCTTTAAGCTTGATAGCTTAATTACCCCTTTACTTAACAATTATGGAATTAAGATTATTTTTAGATACACCTCTAAGGTAAAAATCTTTTGCAGCGTCCATACATTTTTAAAAGAAAAACACGAACATAAAATTAACAACACGCTATACTCTTTATATGAACATTCCAAATCAGATTGATAACAAACTTTCCTTCCTTAAAAATACACTTCTAGATTTAGGACAAACGTATATGTATATGTATGTGCATATATATATATATGCCATTGTGCATCAAAGCAGTAATTACATATTTTTATTAAGTAATTGTTTAGAACTAACAAATACATTAAACTATAACTTATTTATTTCGCATAATAAATCATAATAGATTACAAATATATGCTTATCATATTACGTCTAAAAAAAGAAAAAGTTTTATGTAAATTTTTATTAAATATTTCGTAGAGTGTAATAAAGCGAATTACTAAATCATCGAAAATGTACATATATATCATTTCATCTCTTTGGTATTATGCAAACGTGACAGTTTTATTTGTTTGAACCATTAGTTTTCAAGTTATTACAAATAGAAGAAATATAACTCAATTTTTCTGCAGTGCGGCTTTTTTTTTTTTTTTTTTTTTTTGTCCCTTAGTGCATATATAGTTTTGTGATAAACATGTTATCCAATTTTGATGTTCCTATGTGTAGTTAAAAAACAAAGTAAAAGAAAAAGAAATTGAAAAGTGAATAGAAAAAGAACAATTTAGTTTTAATTTAAAATTTGGAATCACGTGTACCTTCATCTATCCATAATGCATCCTTCACACCAGGGCCCGATTAACTTCATGTGAGGCCAACTGTACACATACTTCCGTACTCCCCATCACCACCCTTCATATTAAGCATGAGTAATAAAAGATGCATTCATGCCCATATACTAGACTAAAATGACTGAATTTTCTATTTTAGAATACTATTTTTTCCAACTTTAGGTGAAAATAAGACAAAATGGTATTTTCTGAGCCAATTTCAGGCCTCCCTGCTACTCAAGGCCTAGGCACGTACCCCATGTGCACCTGTGTTAAACAAACCCTGCTTTACATCATTTCTCATTCTGTTTTCTTTTCTACAAATGTATAAATATGTATTTCTTTTAAAGCTTACTTTTGTGAAAATTTGAATTAGTATCAATATGCAAATTATTATTATTGTGAAAGCTGTATAAAATTCGTTAATTATTTTATAAAGATTTTCAGTGCAGAATACGGCATAATGATCTTAAATATAATTTCAATTTTGTAAAATTCTAACTGTATTTACCGAAGCTGCAGTGCACACACACACACACACACACACACACACACACATATATATATATATGTGTGTGTGTGTAAACATATATATCGAGAATTATATGAAACAAAGTCTTAAACACTTCACACTTTTTTGAAAGACATTTAAAATTGCTTTCAGGATGTTTATAATAATGTTCACTGATATCACTATTTTTGTACTGCGAGGAGCAAAGTTGTAAACTGCAAAATTATAACGTCGTCATATTGTATGTTTGTGTCCCTTGTTAACATATTAGCCAAGATTTATTTATTTTATTTATTTATTATTATTATTATTTTATTTTGTAAAAATACACATATATAAAATGTAAAATCTCCCTAATTAATTATATCCAGATTAAAATAAAAATTTGTAATTCACTTTCTTCCTCAATGATAATCCGTAAGCTTAAGGGGAAAGTAAACTCAATTTCCGTAATTCCCCTCGGGAATTTTTTCGTGTACTTTTTTCAAATTTTCCTGCGTTACGTAGATCAAAATTCTATCACACAAAAAAGGTGAAACTTTGGTATTTAATGTGTTCTCTATCACTTTTATAATCTTATTGTTGGCCTACAGGAAGTTTTATAAAAGCTTAATTCCAAAGGAAATTCTTTTTTTTTTTTTTTTTTTTTTTTTTTTTTTCAACGACATATTTCTAATCAGGTCAGACTGGTATACCATACATAGTTTAAAAATTTGTCAATGTCATTGAGATAAAAATAAATAAATAAATAAATAAAAACAAGTTTGGCAAGAATAAATAAAAAAAAGGCAAATTAACTAATAAGAAAGTAATAATTAGTACGTTTGACCTTTAACTCTCTTCTATGTTATTAATACGGTATTAATCATACTGTAATCTATACGGTAATCATAACCTATGCAACTGTTTAATACAAGAATTAAAAAAAAAAAAAAAATTCCATGATACTTTGTGCGGCCTCTTTGTGCAATCTGCATCAAAACATTATAAATTTAGTCAAAAAAGTTTTAAAGTTGAGTATGAAGTTTTACTGGTTGCAGTTAATTGCGATGTATTCTTTGTTTTACTTCCCATTGCTTAAGAATAAATGGTAATAATAATAATTATACTAATGAAAATAACAATAATAATAATAAATTTCTGAAGTTAATCGTACTTAAATATAAAATTCCTTCGGAAAACTAACAAACAATATATAGATATAAAAATCACATACATTTTATTTCGATTTATGTATGAGTATATTTAGCAATGTATATAACTCTAATACACCATTATTTAGATTTAATGAAATTGCTGTAACATGGAAATAAGATACTATGGATTTACAATCTTTTAGACATATTTTCTTGTTTTTATGGCTATACATATAAACATCTTAATTTTGTGTAACATTATGTATAAGTATATATAGATATAGATGGCGCTTGCTCACTGCTGTCTTAAAGTTTTTCTATCATTAATTTCCTTTCTATGAAAGTTTTAATGTTCATTGATTTACTTACAATTTAAATTTTACTAACTCACTAAATAATTACTCAGTGAATTTCATCGTTAATGAAAATGCTCAGACGTTAATTCCTTATCGATTAATCGTTGTTTGCAATTCTTTTATTTTTAATTTCATTAATTTATTGGCATCTTCCTATTCTCCAGTTGGTGTAAAAGTTTTACATGCGGCTACTCTGTTTTTTTCTAGTTTTCTCTCTGTATTCCTTGATGATTTGAATTAATAGTTTATTTAGTTTCTCATTCAAAATGGTTTTGCTGCCTCGATCGGGGCTGAAACAATATAAATTGCTATGATTAGCTATATTGTTTTACTAAATCGATGCAGCTTTCACAGCTTTATGAAGTACATGCCCCCTGAAGGGTTTTATACTTCAAATTTTAAATATTTTTTTTTATCCAATTATTATTTCTGTGGTCCTTTATTTACTTTCTCCGTCATTAAGTTTAATGGTCTTCTTTTTATTATTATCATTCATGTCGGCGTAAGTAGTTTAAATTGTCTTTGTCCCTTATTGATTCTTAATCTGTATCACAACACTTTTGTGTCAGTCTTACCTACATGTTACAATCAGTTATATTTTTGTTATGTTGGTATTTTTTTTTTTTTTTTTTTTTTTTTTTTTTTTTTTTTTATCTATTAATTGCTAAATTTTAAGGTTAAATTTTATTACGATATCTATCATATATATATATTCTAAGCATAAAAATCTCAAACCAGTTTTAAACAAAATGTAGCAAGTGTTACAGGACTTTTAACAGTTCCTTAAATATATACCACTTTTTATGCCGCAAGCTCCGTACTCATTGAAGGAAAGAATTGTAAACAATTACTGATGTTTGCTATGTAAAAAAGTGGTATTCAGTTGAGAGACGGATTATAGTCTTCTAGTTCTGATATTAATGTTAACAAGAAAAAATAAATAAAAAAAGCTTCCATAAAGCTTAAACAGCTTCCTGGGTTATCACGATATATGCTTTAAACAATAAAAATGTGCGTGTAATAAAAATTATCTTCAATAAAAATTTACGTACATAATTAATTATTATAATATTCAATTACTGATACTTTGTGTTACAAATTTACCTTCCAAATTTAAGAGATGTTCTTAAAAATTCTGTAAAATAGAATTTTATCTTACAGAAAATTTAAAAGTAATCTCAGAAATCTTACTCGAAAAATACCAATTAAACGGGAACAATGGTGCTTATTACAAAAGAAATAAGTGAAATTTACATTTCTTCAGCATTAAGAAGTTGTTCTGAAAATATATTTAACCTACATAAAAAAAAAAAAATAATAATAAAAAAAAATTCTACGAGTGTTTAAAACCGATTTCTTACAATAGAAAATTGTTTTTGAAAAGCACAATAGTTAATAGACAATGAGTATAATAAATTTCAAAACTACAATTTTGAACCATTGTTCAGTTATTCAATATTCAAATATCTTTTCAAATAGATCTTTATATCTATTGAGCATATACTCAGTAAGGTAAGTATTCTGATAATAATAAAAAAAAAAAATCGACTATGAGATTTTATTGTGTGTATATGTTTTCTGGTTTTCTGAGTTAATTTTTTGTCAAATTTTATGGTAGTGTACGCATGTATGAGTGAGTGTATGAGTGTGTGTATGAGTGTACTTGTATATGTGTGCATGTGTGTATTTGTATATGTGCGTATGTGTACATGTTTATGGTAAACACGATAATGTTTCAACGCTTTTTTCGATTGAGCTGAAAGTTGGCAGGTACGTTAAGTCACCGTAGTAAGTCTTATCGGGACACATTTTACACGGGGGACATGAGGGACACATATTTTACAGGAACACTTCTACAAAAATAAATAAATAAATAAATAAAAATAAAAATAATTCTTTATTGTTATGTCTTATGAACCAAAATTGTTTACAATGTGATAGTATCTAAACGCCTTATTTGATTGTGTTAATAGTTGGTAGGCATCTTATAAGTCACCGTCGCACAAACTGTACAGACTTAGATTGGTGTAGAGCTTATAATTCTTTTACAAGGACGCAAATAATAATTTATTATTATTAAGGCATGCATACTCAGATTATTCAAAGTACGGTACTTCATATTCCATTGAGTTAACATTTGACAGGTATGTTATATTTCACCGTCGCACGATTTGTATAAATTTTCGTAAGAATAGGTCTTATAGTTCTTATACTTCGACACAAAAAGTTCTTTATAATCATCAGAACTCAATCAAGCCGAACGTGGGCCCATCACCTTGTTTGCTGTACCCCCCTATCTTACAACGCCGGAAGAAAAAAAAAATATTTTCGAAACATTAAAATATATTACACAAAAATAAATTAATGTTGCTAGATATTTATTGGGCCATTTTTAATATATTCAAAAAGAATTTTTCGCATGCTTTTCCGCGTTCTCTGAACAAACAAACAAACAAACAAAAAATGTAATTTTTCCAATGTTTTTAGTAATAAAGCATTATTTTTAAAACTGTATAGTATATAAACAAAAAGTTCATATAGTATGTAATTACATAATGCAAACTCGTTGTAGAAGGCTAATTTTCATATTTCTTCAGTTTCCTTTCTAAAATTTATTTCATTAGCCTTCAATAACACGTGTTTAAAGATTAACAATATTTTCTACTAAATACCATAGTTCCCAACATTTTAATTTATTCCGGAACACTTTTAGACTTGCTTTTATTTCGAACCAATTCATTTATAAAATAACTTTCTTCAATATATAACTGCGATAAAATAAGGGGAAAATACTCTTAGAAAAAAAAAAAAAAAAAAAAAAAAAAGAAAAAGGAAGTTTGTACGAAATAAAGGCGGCTCTAAAAATGTTATGCTATAAATTAAATTTTTGGCAACTCTGAAATATGAATATAAAAATCTTATTTAGTAAATTATTGCGATAGTCACTGCATATAAGGATTTTTTAAAATATGTGTACAATTTGTTAATTCTCTTTATAATTACCTTCGTATCATGAAAGGTCTCACAACTCTCAACCAACTTAAAACTAGTATGTTGTGGCCACCACAAGACTTTCTTCTATATTTTCCTATACAAATTCACTCAAAAAATATTTAAAAAGAAAAAGAAAAAAAAAAGATTTTTCCCCAAGTTTTTTTTTTTTTTTTTTTTTTTTTTTTGTGTGTGTGTGTTAAAAGTTAAAAAAATCGATAACTTTGTTTCAAAGGTATTGACGAGATTTTTCGAAAGATACCCATCTTGAAATTTTACCATACCCCCAGGGCGGGAAGGGGGGGAGCGATGCCCCCACATGCACAAAATTCTTTTCCTAATTAACTACTACTATTATCAATAATTCATATTGATTTTACAATCACAAGTTAAGAATAACTCTCATTATGTACATTTATACGAAATTTTGTCCTATACTGCCATGTTAAAAATTTAGAAAAAATACGATCACAGCGCCTCCTATTGAGCGATTGATCCCCAAATCTAATCAGTATCATTTTATGTCAGGGGCCAACTAAATACCAAGTTTGGTTAAATTTCGTTAAAAAAAAATAATAATAATAAAATAAAATAAAAAATAAAATAAAAATACGATATTTTTTCTAATTTTTTTTTTTCGTAAAAAAGTAAAAATAAAATCGATAACTTTGTTTTAAATTATCACAGATTTATAGTTCAACCATTCGTTTTAAAGGTATTGACGAGACCTTTCGAAAGATACCCATCTTGAAAATTTACTCCCCTCGAGGGGGGACTTCCCCCCCAGGGGGGTTGACGAGGCTACTACACATACAAAAATTTTTCCCAGTTGACTATCTCTATTATAAATAATTCTTTTAAATTTCATAATGATTACAAAAAAAAATAATTCTCTTTATGCACATTTATACAAAATTTTGTCCTATATCACCATGTTAAAAATTTAGAAAAAGCGGGATGGCAACGCAACCTGTAAAACAATTTTTACCAAAAGTTGATAGGCACTAATTTATGTCAAGGTGCAACTATATACCAACTTGTATGAAATTCTGTGTAGTAGTTCCTGAGATACAGTTGCCACAAATTTTGTTACACACACACACAGACAGAGAGACAGACTGACAGACAGACAGACATTTTCTAAAAATGGTCAAATCGTGTTCTACAGCTCTCAAAACGTGTAAATCCATGAAAAACCCGAGGTCGAAAATTTTTACGAATCCAATACTTTCTTCTATTAAATATAGAAGAAAGTAAAAAGAAGTAAAAGGGCTACTGAATAAAATAAAATACTCGTATTATAAAGAATAATTATAAGATTTAAAAAAAAAAAAAAAAAAAAAAAGAAAAAATTATATACCATGTTTTAATTTTTCTGATGAATCATAGAGCTCTTATCAATGTGCATAAAATTTTAAATTGATAATGACGTCAATTTTTGTGAGATGCATAATTTAACTTTTTATAATTTTTTAACGTTCACGTTTAATTAAATGTATTTATTTTTATGTCGAAAGAAAATGAACTCGTATATATATATATATATATATATATATATATACATTTTTTGGGGCAACAATTAAATTATAGCTAGTATTTTAGTGACTATTTATAAGGTATTAGGAGGTTATTATTTTCATATTTTAATTAAATATAAGAAAACTAATCAAAAAACATACAAACAAACAAACAAACAAGAATCGAAGTTAATAAAAATATGGTAATATCAGTATACATTATTTAGGTCATGACCTTTGAATTAGAAGTTTCAAAATCGTCAGTTTGTCTAATATTGCTCAAACAATAAGAGAAATATCATTTCTAAACAGTCATCAAAATGTACTTTACTATAAAAGCTGACCTATCACTCAAGACCATATATATATATATTACTTCCTTTCATTTATCTTTCTTAATGAAGATTTACTTATCAAAGTTTAAATAACCTTCACCATTATGATCTTCCTATAGATCTTCAATGTATAAATGTTCAATTGAGAAACGATGTAATCTATTTATGATGTGTAGCTCTAATACTCTAAGGTTGTTAAGGAGTATCATAAAAAAAAAAAAAATAAAAATGTAACATTATTGAGTTTTATAAGTACGTTTAGTTTAAATGTCTTTTTGAAATACATTAAATAAAACCAAGAAGAAAGTTTCGGTTATGGTTGAAATCATAAAGGACATCTGAGCAAGTCCTTAATGTAACAAACCTTGACTATACTAAACAACTTTTACAACTGTAATTTTTACTATAATACTTAGAAAGTATAATTGTTTCTTTCACTGTTTTGTATTCACTGTTTTGTTTTTACGAAATATGTTCTTATCGAGTTTTAAGATATTTATTGTTTATTGTTTGTTTAAAATCTTGAAATAGGAAATACTTGATGAAAGGTTCAATAGTTTAGGATTTGAACAGTTTTGCAATGCATGTATGTACATTATTTTATAGATATTTTAAATGGAGGTTTAAATTATAATGTTTCAAATATGTTTATTTTATAGAAAGTTTACGTAATTCCTTCGATTTTTTTGAGTGAAATGGATACCCTAACAGCAAACTTATCCATAGTACATCCTGAGGATTTCCCTTAGATGTGCTTTCATCCCTAGGATATCCTGAGGATGTGTTGTGGATGAGATGTGCTGTTAGGGTAGTTATATCACATCAAGTTAAATAAAACATGGACAAATAATATATACAGTTAAAAAGATGAATACTAATGAACCACTGAAGTTTTTTTTCTAAACTGGAAAAAAAAAATATATATATATATTTTTTTTTTTACTTTATTTCCTTTATTTCCTTTGTGATTTGATTTGGGTGGTCTTCGTTTTTGATCAGAATAATTGTCTGAATACTGAAATTAAATCGTCTTTAAATTTCAAATGTTTGCACTGATAATATTATATTACTACTGAACGTTATGTTTCTCTCTCTCTCTCTATATATATATATATATTGGCACTCTTTGTTTAGAGCTTCGTTAATATTTTCACCTTACTTTTACTTTCAAAAATGATGTTTAAAAATCACACAAAAATCGAAACTTTCTATGAAATAAATCACTTAATATGTTCTCTTTAAAATTTAATTTTTAAATGCCTGATTTTTTTTTTTTTTTTTTTTTCAATAAATCTAAAATGTTTTATTCTTACCTCTATTAAATAAATCACGGGAAAAATACTTTTAAAAATCATACTTTATTTTAACTATGGTTTACAGCTAAAAAGCAATTTGTTGTCAATCGCAAACAGGAAGCATTAGCGCTCCTATATTATTCTAATAATACTTTAGAAGACAAAGTTGGGTATGTTGCCGAAAAGCAATACACTGCATTGTACAATAAAATTTGAAATGAATAATATGATTTATAAAATTGTAAAGTTAATATTTTTTTAACTCAGTATAACCTTTATATGAAGCCGTTAAACATATCTATTTTAAAATTTTAAATAAAATAACATTATTGTAAAATCTAAACATTGCTTAGTATTTAATATTTAATACTTTGTAATATTCTTAATTATTAAGTAGAAAATTGAAGTTTTTGTCTCGCATGCCACTTCTTACATGCGATATTTTAGAAGCAAGTGTTTTTTAATTGTTCTATTTTAAATGTTGATTTATTTTTCTCTGGGGGGTGTATATTTAATATGTTTTTTATAGGTGTATAATGTTTACTATGTGAAATACCATTAATGAAAGCATTATTAGACATAGGAAAGAATAATGTCTTTATTTAAAATTACTGGGCAGGAAAAAAAATATGATAATGTTAAAAGCAATATTTTAAAAAGTTAAAAAAAGAAAAAAAAAATGATTTTATACTTTTAATATTTTACAATTAAGCAACATATAATGAACATGTAAACTTCCAAATGTGTATTTATGCGGAAAGCTCTTAATTATAAAGGAAAAAAGAATTTTTTTAAATGCTGTTTTTGATACTTTTCCTGTGTTGTAAAACGATTTCGTGTCTGAAGTTTTCATTGTACCAGTTGTCTGATTGAAGTGATTAAGAGTTAGTTTAGTTTCGAGATTTACATTTCTACTATGCAACTGTTATTTATCATAAGTATAATTTCAACGATTTAAAAAAGAGTTGCTACCTATTGTTTCAGGTATTCCTTATCTATATAAGAACTAGGATAGTGTTTTGAAAATTGTATTCGTATACATAAATGGTAGAATCGGGGTTAATTCTGAGTTTTCCAGAATATTATCAGTAAGTTAACTGTATTATTAGTGGAGATCAATTAACGCAATTCCACACTACCATCACCGTTTACTAACAATAACTGTTGAAAAACCACAAGCTTTATACAAAAATTCTCTTTACAACACGAATAAAATAGTATATTTAATTAAAATTATCAATTAAAATTACAACTTGTCAAGGCTTTTCGCCCTGACCACCAGGGCATCATCAGGACAAAGCCTTATTTATTTATTTATTTTTTTATTTTTTACGAGTACAGCAACATTTGAATTATATATATACAAAAAAGATTCATAGTACAGTTACAGTTATTAAGATGAAAGAGTTGAAACAGATGAAACAGTTGAAAACAGATGGACCATACATGAAACAGTCTGAAAAACTGAATTTAGTCGAGCTTCGATTGGTTACCATAGCTCGACTAAATTCAGTTTTTCAGACTGTTTCATCTATGGTTCATCTGTTTTCAACTGTTTCATCTGTTTTAACTGTTTCATCTATAATAACTGTAATTGTGCTATGAATCTTTTTTGTATCTATAATTCAAATGTTGCTGCACTCGTAAAAAAAAAAAAAAAAAAAAAAAAGTATTTTGTCCTGATGATGCCCTGATGGTCAGGGTGAAAGGCCTTGACAAGTTGTAATTTTAATTGATAATTTTAATTAAATATACCATTTTATACGTGTTGCAACGTGAATTTTTTTTATAAATTTTGTGGCTTCTCTATAATGACACGTGTGTTTATGATATCTCTATGTGAGATAAGATTTTATATAATAATAACTGTTGAATCATCATGTCAGAATTTTCGCACATAAATGTGAAAGCTAATATTATTTCAAAAATGTGCGATTTATATTGAAGCAATCAAAGCATTATTATTAAAGAATTACCCTATTCTTGTTTAAAAAACAATTAATGTTAAAAAATACTGTTGAAATGTATCCGACTTCAAAAAACTTTTATACATCTGTTTATGGCAGCAAAATTACGCTTAGATAAATTAAAATTCAACCAATCGTAATGCTCAATGTTAGAAAATGATTCACTATGTATTTTTTTCCTTATATTATTTATCCAATTACAATTAGTATTTTCCTTTAAAGTTTAGAAAAATAATATAAAATAATTATTTTACTCTAGTTTTTGCTGTTTTAAATTTCAGTTAATATTGTTATCTGTCAGAGTCGTACTTTATTTATTTATTTATTTTTAATAAATTCCAAGTATAAGTCACTTATTTCCAAATATAAGCCATTAATATTTCTATTATACCAACCACTTGCGACAATCTTTAATATTTTTTCTGCTACATTTGATTATATCTAAAATATAAATTCGTTCTTAATAAAAATAATCTTAACGAGCTGTAAAAAAAGCTTTTATTATTATTATTATTAATTGTGCAATGAAAAAATTGAAGACTTTTATCAACGGCAAATAATTTTCATGTATGATGCATTACTACCTGAAAAAAGAGGATGCAAGGATACTCTATAAAAATGTTATACCATAATTTCATTCGGTGTTATATTTTTAGCAGATATCTAAATCGAAAACAACAATAACATCCAGAAATATAAAATAGAATGGTTAAAATGAAAAGAAAAATATTATGTTGATTATAAGAATATTTTAATGTATAAACTAATTCAACATTTTCTTTAACATCAATCGTAACAAAAATTTTTATTTAAAATTTAATTTTATATTTTTTAATTTATTAAACTTCATGCACATTAAAAACTGATTAACAATGTCATATCAAAATCCTATAACTGCGCAATCATTTTTGCTTTATCACGTTTACGTATCAGCTGGTATGTTTTACTTATTTTATTTTTAAAATTAATGCTTCTGGTGTCCATTTCTACATTTACTTTTGCACAAACATGCGTTTATTTTTCTTTTTTTGCATTGGTGGCTGAATATATTATTTATAATAATTAAATATTTTCTTTGAAAAAGTAAATTGAAATTAGATTATTTTAGTAAAAGATCTTAATTATCACAAGGATATTTATTTATTACTTCCTGTTTCGTCACTTTTATTTATTTATTTATTCAACATATACAATATTTTTCATATGCGATATTGAACACGCCTTGAAATATTTTCTTTTAATACATTTCCGTTTTATAATGTCACATACCCTTGGTGAACAGTACGGATTTCAACTCAAACTAGTGTTATTAAGCATAAGGTCCTTGATAATGGTTCATGCTACTACCAGCTACTTTACTAATAATGCTTTGTTTACGGTATTGCACTCGTGGAATAAGCAAAGTTCTTAAATGGAACATTTTGATTTTGTTAGAAAAAGGGTGTGGTCTTACAAAAACAGTACAGTCTAATTTGATCGCAATGCATTAAAAAAAAAGTAAAATTATTGCCTTGTTTGTAGAATCGCTTAGTCATAACACTATATGGGCTTACTACGGTACCTTTAAGAATTTTTTTTTTTTTTTTTTATTACTGATGTTTTTTTAAATATATCTTATAACTGCGTAGTTATTAAAAATTATGTTATGAATTATTTACAGCCGTGTTAATGATTTAAATACCTCTTATTAAATGATTTACTTTCATAATAAATTCGATCATAATGAAAAAAAAAAAAAAAAAATTGAAATTGTTGCCTTGTTTCTACTACGAATTAGTGACAATCAGTAATTTGTACATGTTATGTCCTTTTCGTAAATTGTTTTCGTTACTGATGCTTTTAAATGTATGATAGAATTATGCAATATTTATAAAATGCTATGTTATGATATCTTTTCATTTTTACAAAAATATTTATTTATTTATTTACAAAAATATATATTAGTATAATAAAAAAAATAATAATAATAATTACCCTTTTCATTTATAAAGTCCAAGACTTGCTTTTTTTTTTTTTTTTTTTTTTTTTTTTTAATCAATACCAAAATCTTTATTAAATAGGTTTTGGTAAAAAATGTTCTGAAAAAAGAGTTTTATACGTTAACCCTTTCGCCACCAACGAGATATATATGTCCCGCGGGCAGTTTCAAATTACTATGAGATAAATATGCGTTGTATGAATACTCAGTACACATTTTACTGGTAGTCCACAATGACCTTATTATCGAGATAGTTGTACTGCAGAAGATATATTACTACTAAGTACTAATTTTATTTGCTATTACTATTATTATTATTATTATTATTATTATTATTTTCCAGAAAAAAAAGTATTGGCAGTGAAAGGGTAAAAGGTTAAAGTATTTGATGAAATAGTTGCCAACTCCCCCGTATTATTCGGAAGATATTACATCATGAATTTCTCATAACAATTTTTTATGTATTAAACCATCGAGCTCTCGATGTATTAAACTGTAGATTATAGATTTCTATTAAAAAATAATGGTGACATAAACTATATAAAATTTCAAAATGTCGGAACCTGATGAAATTCCAGATAGTATTATCTACCTTATTGATATTTGCAATGGAAGCTGTAGAATACGATGCAGATACATCAGTATCAGATAGTATATGACATATCACGACTTAACACCAATTTGTAGTTTTAAATAATAGATAGCTCATTAATCAATACCTCTTGCAACTAACAATAAAACAGATTTTTCAGAATTCAAAATTTTAAAAGGCGTTATAAGGAATAAATGAATACCTTCTCAATAGATTTCATTATTTAAAAACGTTACTCATTTTAAAACTTTGAAAATTAGAAAGAAAAAAAAAACCTTATAACGTAAACATTTGCTAAGAAAAATTATTTATTCTTTATTGAAGTTAGAATATGAAATAAAATTTTCCAAAGACATGTTTAACTCTTTATCTACCGAATTATGAATCACACTAAAAATGTATTTGAAATGTACTTAATTTAGTTACTTAAAATATTTTTTAGTGATATATGCAATAAAAATTATGCATACCATGTCCCAATAGCAATTAAATAGGATTTTTGTTAGGTGGTTCATTAGGTTACTATTGGTATATAGAGGTCGCAAAAGATATTTAGACCTTAAAAAAGTGTAAAAATCTATTTAATTTTTGTTCCTTGTACTTTTTCTAAAATTGGTGGGAGATTCATTAGGTGATACATACTTGCAACCAAACCCGGAAGATTGTTTGTCCCGCCCCTTTTCGCCTATTTTTTTAGCCGTAAATATATTTGAAGAGAATTACTCTAAAAATTAAGTGGTGTACAAAAATGGGCGGGAACTAACAATCTTCCGGGTTAGGTTGGCAAGTATGGGTAGTATAAGAATCAATTATAACACATATGACGATCGTGAAAAATGCCAAACAAAAACAGCAATAGCACGCTTTAAAATCCTTTTTAGAACAAAGGTGTGTCTAATGTAGCGTTTAATACCTTTTAGTGAAATTAAAATGGGGTACATACGTTCTATTCTTTTAAATGCCTTGGCATTGCTTAAATAAATTCGATTTTATACGTTTTATAAACTATTGGTACTTTAAAGTACCGTCGGTAGATAAAGGGTTAATAAGAGAAAAGTAAAAAAGCTAATATAAAATTAAATAGCATATTATTTTATTTTCAGTTCATCCTCATGCTTAAAATAAATAACGAATCAAATAAGTACATATATATAACCATAATTTTAAGGCCAGTGTGACTATTTTGAATAATTTTGCTATTTATCAATCAAAATTTCTCCATGTATTTAAAATTTTGTCACACTGGCATAGCTGCCAACTTTTTAATTTATTCAGGAGTATTTTTAGCCCCGCCTTTATTTCGCACTTTATTTATAGAGGAATTTTCTTTAACACTTTCGATTGTGTTGCCATATTGCGTGACTAGTTAAGTGATAGTTAGTGATAGTTAATGTGCATAATCGTTAAGTGATAGTTAATGTACATAATCGACGATTAATCGTCTATAATGTATATCAAACATCACTTCTCAAAATTATTGGTGACTATTAAATAAGAAAGTCGCGCAATCTGGCAATACTGACTTTCGAGACCGCATGCTTTTGTCTTTTTGACAGTCCGCCTGTGAGAGTTATTCCCTCAAGTTACAATATTTCAGAACAAAATTTTCTATATTCACATTTATATTACAAATGGATATACATAATAATTATACTCTTTCTAATCAAAGTATTTGTATCCATAGTATATTGATTGTACAAATATGAATATAGATATACTGATCAAACGTCCCCATTTTCTGGGGACAAATGGGAACGCCCTTTTCTTTTAAGGCATTTTTCTAAGTTTTAAAAAATTGTAGAAACTAAATTATTAATCAATAGCACTTTATTTTTAGTCCTTATTTATTAGGAATGAAAAAATGCATTCATAATTTGATAATTATAGCAATTTTTAATTCTTCTCTATTATAAAGGTATTTGATCTAGTCAGCCTAATATAGGGTATATTCTTAAGAAATAAATAACATGCAAATTGTGAAGGAAACGCCCACTGATGGGTTTATATATTTTCAAATGACGTGAATCTACGTCAGCGGTCGCGAAAGTATTAAGATATGAGATTTTATAATTAATGATACATGCAAACATTTTTCAATCTGACAACTTTAATTAATTTATTCTAGAAATAGACAGTCTTATAAACATATGTTCAGGCATTGTTGCCAAATTTAAAGACTTCTTTATTCAATTATCACCCATAAATTTGAAGAGCGATATTTGATATGCATGACAAACGATTAATCTTTGAAGTGATTAGGCAACCGTTACAATTAAAATGTAGTGGTGGATATTGATTAAAAAAAAAATCACAAAATTTTTGTAACACTGTGTTCAGGTTCAAAAACACGGTCGTGAAAAACAATGTATTTTAAGATATCTTATTACTTTTATTTAAATATGTAAAATTGAATAATTCATGCTTTTTTTTTTTTTTTTTTTTAAGAGATTTGATATATATTTTTAGAAATCGTGTTTTATACATTTAATTGCTTTTAACAAGGTGACTGATAGTATGATTTATAAAAAAAAAAAAAAAATAAAAAATAAAAAATACAAAAGATTTTTAAACAACATTTTTTTAATGAAGTAAATTATCTATATTAATTCTTAAGTTACAAAGCGTGTTAATGAGAAAAAACAGTTACTCAAAATATTTCTCTGATTCAGACATGAATAATTATAAAATACTGGTAAATTTCGAGAAGAACTTTATTATAATAATATACTTATGTAAATTAACAATTATACACCAGAATCTTTTAACAAAACAATTTTCATAATTTTTTTTTTTTTTTTTTATATACCTTTTACTATCGTACTTTGAGTGTTAAGTATATTGATGTTAAATTGTTAAACTCTAATAGAGTATGTAATTATGATGTAGGTATACAAAATACAGAATAAAAAAGGATTATCTCTAAATATAATTAGTTAACAATTATAACTTTTTATAATTCTCCATAAAAAAGTGCTTTATTTTACATTAAATAAAAAAAAAAAAATAGATTTCAGCTTTATTTCAAGGTTTAAGTATTCATGTTTCAGATTCTTATAAAGTATACTTTTAAAACTTTTAACATAAAACGACTGGTAATCATTTTATCTTAAGTGTGTTGTGTAAAATTAGGAGAATAAAAAAACAGATATGTTAAAAATCGATTATATATCAGCATTTTAATGACTATAGTATTAATATATAATTAATTATTGGGGAGAATATATTTTTGACATATATATATTTTTTTTTTCTTGTGGAAGCCGTCATTTTTAATTTTTACTGAGAAATTAAATAATAAATTTAGATTTAAAAATAAAAATAAAATAAAATAAAACAGAATAAATATTGAGAACCTCGGTTATTTACTTTTAACTAAGAATTATTGCAAATTTACATTTTTTTTTTTTTTTTTTTTTTTTTTTTGTTACAGTGTAGCACATCAGCATTCCATTATGAGAAAAATGTTTCAATTTACTTTACATAAGGGATTATATTACTAAAATATAAATTATTTATATATATTTTTTTTCATGCCTATTATTATCATTTTTTCATTTTTTTTATTAGTAAAAAAATTCAGGTTTCAAATGAATAAATAAAAGTATGCTATTCAGCATAAATAATAATTGGCTAAATCCAGTTTAAAGCAGAAGAATACATTTCTCAAATACCTAGACTACTTTTGATAGTGAAATCAACTATTCTATTTCCTTCAAATTGTTGTTTAATGTACTGTAAAGGCAAGTCATTACTGTCCCGTCCATATCACGAAATGGCAGAGGCAGTCTGTGACTAATTACTTAACAAAAAACAAACATGTCTCTGGGTAGACGTTCAATTTTAATTCGAATTTAACAAATTGAAGACCACGTCTTTGTAGCTAAGTGATTTCTTTTCATTCAAGTTTCCTTAATTAAAGTAAAATTTAAAAGTGATATATAGTAGTAAATAATAATATACATATATTTGATTTAAATGTTAATTGTTTAGCAAATTAATATACAAATTTATGAAATGATCTGGTGTTGTATTCACACAGTTTTTTCTTGCTTTAATACACTCAGAAAAAATTATGTGACTACCGTCTAGAATCTACAGGTTTTGATCCAAGTTTTAATTTTTGGGGCCTATTTTTGTGAAATTTTTATTTATTTTTGTGAAAAATCAAAATATTTTTGTGAAAAAAAAAGAATTGTCACTAGAAACTTTTCATTTTAGTAGTTACTCTGTCTAATATTTAATATCATTTTAATAGCATTTTATTAAACAAGTATAGACACTCATTAAAAATAATACTATAAACATGGGAAAAAATTTACGAAAGTATTACTTTTATAAATCAAATTTTGTGAAAGGGCTGTTTTTATAAATCTGAATTTGTGAAGGGACCCATTTTATGGATTTGAATTTTGTGAAGGGGCCCATTTTAGGGATTTGAATTTTGTGAAGGGGCAGCAAAAGGTTCCCAATTTTTGCCTGAATCGACCCCTGATCTAAAATGTGGCTCTAGTAAAAAGAGTTCCATGTCATTCTTATAAATTCTAGTTCCCTTTGTTAGTGAGCTCTAAAATCCCGTATTTAGAATTCTAGAGCGTTTTCCTATATTCTCGTGATCATTCTCATCTAAAAATCTCTGTAAATAAATTCGAACACAAGAGGTGAGTTTTATTAACTATAATTTAGTTTTATAACCCAATTCTATGGAATCAAGTGAGAATTTCTCGCAATACAAAGGATTCATAATGTTCATTATATTATTTCACCATCTAGAACACTGTAGACTAGAAACTCTCGATCATTTCGTCTATACAGGTTATTTGTTTACCTTTTACGCATAATTAGGAAATTTATATTTCTAGTTTAGGGATTCAGAAGATGGCAACTTATTCGTTCTAGATGAAAGGGTATATATTTTTTTTTCTCGGTGTAGTTAAAGAAATACTTTTATGCGACATATATATCCTTTCCTCATTCGAATATTGCACCAATATTATAAAATATTTGATTGTTATTAAAATTGAAATTATGATTTAAATTATTTGCAGAATTTTTACCAATACCATTGTTTTAAACTTATCTATCATAAAACCAATGTAACATTTAAAATGAGATAATGAATACAAAAATTTTTTTAACATTAAAAATACATTTTAATTTAAAACATTAAAATACACGACAAGCGTTTCGGTTAGAACACTAGCCCTCCTCAGTGTCAAACATACAAGCACAACATTTACAAAAAATTCATAACACATCATAATATAGGATCTATCATAGTCAAAATTTTAATTAGAGGAACAGAGGGGAGTATGGAATGCCATTTCTATTTTTAACTCACCATAATACAGGGATGAAAGTTTTCCGACTTTCAGTGGAACTCTTCCACCAGAAATTTTTTACAATAATCTGTATCCTATTTAATCAAAAGATATTAGAGTAAAAATACGCTCTACTTTTCTAAAAAAAAATAGTGGTACCGATAACGATAACCACTTTCATCCCTGATAATAAAACGAAAAATTTTTAATCATTGTGGATTCGTCCATTACAAACTTTCAAGTGCTGTTAATGTGTTTGGCGGTTTTATGTGATTAAAAAAAAAAAAAAAAAGTTACATGCAAAAGTTTCAGTTAAAGGGGAAAAAAATGAAATGAAATATGAAAGAACCATTTCTTCTGAAGGATAATATAGAATAGGGCAGTATTTTTACCGGATATCATGAATAATTGCAATATAAACGTGTTATTTTGAAATTATTAAAAATAAACTGTAGGTAAATAATAAGATCCTTCAAGTTTTACAAAATCTCAAATAATTTGGAATAGTTGGTATTCCATATTACCGGAATCACCATCTTCGAGAATAAATTAACCTTAACAATCTCTTCATAGAAATAAGTTCATGGGAATCAGACTATTAACTAACTCAACTCCCTTGCCGGAAATTACACCAGGTTTTTCACTAGGTTTTTACTGTTTTGTAAAAAGATTACAGAACTCATAATATTTACCTCCCAAAGAAATCGGAATCTTGATAAATCAAACAAGCTGTATGGCACAGAAATTGCCTTTTTCACGGACACAAGGAGAACTGCCATTCATATATGAAGCCTATTGAAGACGCATTTCCAACAGGTTCCAGAAATATGCAGGTGATATATAATATTATCTTTTATCCGGCTATTCCATTTTTTATTTTAACGGTTCCCCTACATCCAAATATGATGTTCAAAATATCGAATTTGGTCTTTTGAAATATACTTTCAGAAACTCCTTATATAATTCCTAATCGATACAAATTATTTTGTGTGGACCTGTAAACGAATTGTTAATGTTTTCCATACCATAAGCCATACTTGCCAACGTACTAATTAATATTCCGTAGTATTGTTAGCCCCGCCTTCTTTTTCACACCAGTATCTTTTTATAGTATTTTACATCTTATTTAGTCGTAATTGCATTTGGAGAATATTACTCTAAAAATTTATTGGTGTGGAAAAAAGGGCGGGACTTACAATACTACGGAATATTCATTAGGATGTTGGCAAGTATGCCATAAACTGTATTTTACTTGCTTATGTAAAAGAAATGTATACTTATTTTATTTTGTTTAGTCCTTGTTATAGATATTAAAATATACCAACAAGAAATTTTGCTCGTAAGCGTACTATATTTGAATACTTTTGAGTGTCCCCGTACACAAATTATTTGTCTGATTTTAATAGAATATTTTTAGTAAAATCCCCATGTGATACAAATTTAGAACACCAAATTTGGACATCTTGCGATTATTTGTTTTGAGTAATGCTAATAACATACTTATAATTTTCCACATATATTTATATACAGATACATAGACCAACTATTAAAAATCAATTTTTCGTTAGCAAAAACTCAATTTCGAAAAAAAAAAAATAGATTAAAGAAAACTTTATCCACTAACGAATAAAATATATTAAAATTTAGAATCTTCATAAACAAAATAAATAAATGAGATAATTACGATAAATACTCATGAACGTAAATTTATTTAATATAGATATTATGAAGTTTTTATTTCATAAGTTTTCTAACCCACACAGTCACTTACATACATAAGACATCTATAAATGTTAAAAAATAATCCTTAACACGTTGAGCGCTATGTCAGCCATTCCAGATTCTAGACATTTTGTCATATATCTCTAAGTACTGAAGGAATCATCTTGAAACTTTAGGAGTGTGCAGAACATATTATACTTCAAATATTTCAGTGAAAGTTTTACCTCGAAAGTAACAGCAGTAGCAATAAAAATTAAAGCGTTGAGCGACCTGTCAGCCATCGGTGGCTGACAGTGTCAAATATGATATAAAGCCACGTCAACCATCGATGGCAGATATAAAATAGTACATAAAAACTAAAAATATTACATTTAATGATTGAAAATTTATTAAAAATTTGTTTAATTTTTATTTATTACAGGAGGAATCATTATGGAATTTAAATGGATTTTAAGAATTTGCGTTTCGCTCAACGTGTTAAACTTCTGTAAATATCCTATAAGCACGACAAATGTCTCTATTTTTTACATCTATTAGATATCTGTTAAATATCCGTTAAATCTCAAAATATCCAATAATTGGACTTCATAAATCTAATAGATATTAAAAATATCTAAATCTTGTTTTGATCTAACATGTTACATCTATTAGACATTCAAAATGGGCCTTCTAAATTTCGTCTACATTTAAACATCTAATCGATATCTATAATTAGTTCTGGATATCCAGGACTTTTAATGGACATTCTTAAGATATTTTGCACCTTTTATAGATCATTGTATGTATTTTAGATATTTAATGGATATAAGGGACTGTGTGAAAATTAATCTATGAAACGCAAATGTGTTGAAGGTGAACTGATTCAAAATATCAAAACTTTTTCACTAAACTTAATGAACAAATTGAAATGAAGAAAAACAATCACAGCCTATATTCCATCGAATGTATTATAATTAGGTTGTTGTTTTATTAGCATATGTTTAATCGTTAAAAGAAAAAAAAATCATCGTGTTTGCAATAAGCGTAAGAATGTCACTAAAGCATTCTTCTATTGTAATTTATAAAAAAATACAAGAAAATTGCATTCTTCATTTTAATATGAATTCCAAATGTAATGTAAGATAATAATACAACAATATAATTTTTAACTAGTGAATACATATTGTGAAAAAAATTATGTAATCATTTAAAATTATACATAAATTACAGCAATATATTTCTTTAATGAAATTTCTTTTGTATTGAGACCTGAATCTTCTTTTTCATTAGAAAGGTAATATACATTAAAAATAAATTATTAAATAAATAAAAATGTTCATACATCAGTGACTTTATTTTTTAAAATCTTTTATTTATTTATTTATTTTTTCATTAAGGCTTTAATATATTCAAATACGCATTCAATTAATAACATAAATATATGAAAATATTTCAACAAATCAAAAACAATAACATTTTAAAAATACAAATTTCCGAATAAGATTTCAATGTATTATGGGGACTTTCCATCTTTGACATGGAAAAACTGAAGATTTCATATAAAAGTTTATATTTTCATTTAATATTTATAAATTGAACTATATTAGGTTTGTTCAATAAAGTACATATTTAGGCAATAATTCTTATGGTTTTTGATATATTATTATTATTATTATTATTTACAAAATTAAAATCTTTAAGTTGCATTTTCTTGGTTTGCATTATATATATATATATATATATATATATATATATATATATATATACATATAAATTCAAGATTTTCAAAATCTTCTACAAATATGAAAAAAAAAAAAAAAAAAAAAAATACTTGACCTTTTTTTTTTTTTTTTTTTGGGGGGGGGGATGATTATAATAGAACCTGCTTAAATAAAAGTATAACAAAAATCATGTTCTTTTTTTTTTTTTTACACAGTCATGCATCTTTTAATATTTTCTTTAAAAAAAGTCAATAAATTTAAAAATCCATCCCTAATTCTTTTAAGGTTTTAAAAAGGATCTATTAGACACCACCAAAAAACATAAAGTCTTTTCTTAAAAATAACTGTAGAAGTTTTAACATTTTGAAGATCCTGAATTTATAAAAAAAAAAAAAATTCAAACTGAGAAAACTGAATTTAAAGATTTAAAATCTGTAAAAAATGTATCAAAACCCATAGCATTGTTGACTGCATATATATTTTACTGAAAAAAAAAACTAATGTAGTTTAATTTATAAATAATAAATGGAAATATAAGTTTTTATATGAAACCTTCAGTTCTGTAAAGTCAAAGTTGTCAAGTCCCCTTCAAATATAAAGTTTTATACACTTCAACTCTTCCATAATTAATAAATAAATCAATTAAAACAAATAATTGATCTTCTAACTTTTAAAAAAATTATTTCATATATTACCTTAGCCATTTAAATTAAAGTAAAAATATTTTATGATGTTTTTATTAACTCGCTATCTTATTTGTCCAGTCTCGCTTCCTTGTTTATCCAGTACAAATGTTGTAATCGATTCTTAACTAACTTCCCGAATAGCTAGAACATTTGAAACTTTTAGAATAGCTCAAAACACGATGACAATGTATTCTTTAATTACTTTTACTCTATTAATAAATGTTTGAAAATATCTTATAATTGCTCTCTTTAATACGCATTTGATCATTTTCTTTCAAATTGATGGAATAATTCATTAAAAATTGTTTTTAAAAGTATTTATTATTAATACATAGAATTGTCAAGTTTATAAGATTCAACAGAAAATTTATAAAAGCATGGTACATAAAAAGTTCATTTTATCTTGTTTTATTTTAATTTTAGGCTTTGAAATTTTAACTAAAATCATAATTTCAATATATTTAAAGAATACTACTTTGCTTTAGCAGTCTAATATATATATATATATTAAAAAAAAAAAAAAAAAAAAAAAGCTTTATTAATTCAAATTAACCTTGTGGAAAAAATTGCAATGAGTTTTCTCTATGTTTCTAATAATAATAATAAAACTCTATGTAAGTATTATACATATATATATATATATATATGATTCAATATGACAGAATCCAGTACAAATCTTGCAATCGATTTTTAACAAACTTCCCGACTAGCTAGACATTTGAAACTTTCAGGATAACTCAGAACACTGTGACAATACATTTTTTTTTTTAACACTTTTAGTCAACTGCTTCAGGTCCCAACTGCCTTGGGCAGCGTTTATATGATTCGACAGAAAATTTATTTAACTTCCCAACTAGCTAGACATTTGAAACTTTCAGAATAGTTCAGAACAAGGTGAAAATGCATTTTTTAATTACTTTTAGACGACTGTTTCGGGTTACAGCTGTCTTCGGCATCATTACCAGTACAAAGCCAGCGATCGATTTTTAACTAACTTCCCGACTAGCTATCCATTTGAAACCTACTGCCTTCAGCAGTGTTTATATCATTCAACAAAAAATTTATTTAACTAACTTATCGACTAGCTAGACATTTGAAACTTTCAGAATCGTTCAGAATACGGTGAAAATGCATTTTTTTTTAATACATTTTCCAACTGTTTCGAGTTCCTGTTGCCTTCGGCAGCATTACCAGTACAGAACTTGCAATCGATTTTTAACTAACTTCCCAGCTAGCTAGCTAGCCATTTGAAACTTTTATAATAGCTCAAAGCACGATAAGAATGAATTTTTTTTATATACTTTTAGCCAATTGTTCCGTGTTCCCGCTGCCTTCGGTAGCTTGTATAGCAGGTCCTCACCCTAAACCGAAAGATAGGTGGCACACGGTGACTGTGTTCTGTGTTCTGTTCTGCCTTCGGTAGCGTTTATATGATTCAACAGAAAATTTAAAAACATGGTATATAAAGAGTTCTTTTTATCTTGTAATTATTTTATGTAATTTCATTTATTAAATAATAGAACATTTTAAAACGATTCTAAATTTACTGATTTCCAGTTTTAAATTATATTTTTATACGAAATATAAAGCTTTAGAGAAATAATCGTAAGAGGTGTTTAGAAAAATATCATATGTTTTTCAAAATTTCACAAAAAATATTTTAGTGAAAAAAAAAAATAATAATAATAATAAATAAATGACAATAAAAGTTTGTCCTAATGTAATAAATTACGAAAATTTAAACTTTTAAATATTATACATAGTTTCACACACACACACACACACACACACACACACATATATATATATATATTAATCTCCTTTATTTTAGGGCACATTGAAAGATGAGAAAATTACGCTTTTTTTCCCCTACCACTATTTTTATATAGAAATCTTTATCCTATTTTATAAAATTGTGTCGACATAAGTAGGATATACATTTTTGTATAAAAATAGTGTTAGTAAAATAGGCTGAAATTTCTCTTCACTGAAGGTGTCCTGAAAAAAATAGCAGGAAGTAAAACTTTCGTCTGTGTCATTCTGTATAAAATTGCCAGTTACCGATTTATGTAAGCGTAAATTTAAACAACATTTTTTCTCATAAGCAAAATTTTGCGAATAAAATTTCATGTGATTTTAACCAATAGATATTGAAATATAGCTGTACTGGAAATAATAGAAGGGGAGTAAGAGCAACATCACTCGCCTAACGATATACACTCAAATTGTCTATGAATTTATTTTCATATCACAATGCCCATATCCCAAATGAAGTTTGTTTCTTTAATACGCGACGAAAGCTGATATATAGCCTTTCCGCACACAAAGAATATTGTGAAGTATAGCACTTCAAACGGTCTTCCAATAAACACCATGAATAAATGAAATTTTATATAATGCGTTTCATCCATATCAAGTTTTGTGCAATTATATCCATAGAAAATGTGATATACTCTTTTATATATATATATATATATATATATATATATATATATATATATATATTGGAGGAACTTCAGCAAAGCAGCACTACCTGTTTGCTTATACTACCAAAAGTTGACAAACATCAGTGTAAAGGTGTAATTAAATACAATTTTCTATTGAATTCTGTGTGCGTTAGTTCGAGCGTTAGAACTGCCGCTCAGTTTTGTCAAATACTGAAAGACAGATAAATATACATTAAAAAAAAAAAAAAAAAGGTTAATTCGTATTCTGGACTTGCAAATCCATCAAAAACTGGAAGTAGAAAATTTTTACAGGACAGAAGTAAAAAAAAAAAAAAAAAAGGAGAGAATAGGGGAGAGGATGAGGGGGGGGGGATTTTTTCCTTTTTAAACGATAAAATTTTAATGTAAAAATATACTTTAAAGATTATTTGTATAAATTACAAGAATAATCAAAGAATAAAAATTATTGCTTTTAGTATTAAAAAAAAAGAAAAAAAAAATACTGGAAATATATAGCAGGAAATTTACTTTTTCATTCGGAACAAGATTTTTTTTTTTTTTTAATTTTTAATTATCTGTTAAAAAATAAATAAATAAAATATTTTACTTCGTAGCTGCCAAATCGTCCGCTTTCTAAATTCCACTATATATATATTCTAATAATAATTCATGTATTATTTAAGTGAATAAACGTGTTTTAAAACGGCAAAACTGTTTTTGGGGAAATACTAGTGTCAAAAAAAAAAAAAAAAAAGAAAAGAAAGAAAACGGACGAATGGACAGCTATATTATTAGTTGTAAAACACAATAAAAATTATCAATATTAAAATAATAAAATTACCAATATTAAAAAACAAAATAAAAGCATTCATCTTAAAATATGAAATGCTTCATACGAAGCTATATAAATATTTTAGTATTTAAAGTAATATTATTAATGTACGTTCCATTTAATCATGAAAAGAATATATATATATATATTTACAGCTACTAAATTCACCCAATTTTTTCATACCAATATTTCTTAAGAAAAATTTTGTTTGATTTAAAGACTAAAATTCTGCTATTAAATAAGATAATTATTTTATAATAGTTGTGAGAAGAATCAGAAGAATTAAAATCTATGATATATATATATGTGCTTTTGTTCAAAATAATAATAATAATAATAACTAAAAAAATGTTTAAATTTATACGAGAAATTCTGAAAATAAATTTATTAAATCTATAAAAATTATTTTAAAATTTTTTGTTTCGTTTTGTTATTTAAAAGTTAAATGAAAATGTGATAAATATAGACAAAGGATAAGTTTACATCAAAATAAATTTTGATATCGCTATCAAAATATAAGTACATAGGAAGTACTTACGGAATCTTCAGGTAATTCATCCTAATAGACAAATGCAATTTTCAGCTAATAAAAGGTTTTAATATCCGGCCTAGCCTTGGACATTGGCGCACACAGAAAATGTGATGTTCCTCTGAAGCACGTCAAAAGATTTTGTGAACCTCGTTCAAAGTTTGTAATGCCATTTTATTCGAAACTAGTTCTTTTCCGTCACGGTTGGAGGAGTCTATTTGTTCACCCATTTTTCCAAAACCGTACAAGCAAGGAAAGCTGAAAACGGATTCTTGAAAGGGAAAGTTTTAACACAGAAGGTGCAATATTGTTGTTTGTATTTTGCAATTTTATTTTACGACTTTTTTTTTTTTTTTTCTTTTTTCTTTGAGAGAGCGTTAGAATTTCGGGTTTTCATTGAAGCAGTAAGCTTATTCAAAGGCTTCGCGTACACAGTAGTTCTTGATGGCTTCATTATTTTTTCTCATTAAGTTAAAAAAAAAAAAAAAAAAAAAAAAAAAAGAAGACGAAGAAGATTAAGAAGAAGAAGAAGAAATGGGCGTTTTATTTAAAGAATGTTGTTTTTTATTTATTTATTATAAATTGGGAATGTAAATTAATAATATATACTAAAACGTTCATATCCACATGTAATTCTAATTGATGAAATTATACGGAATAGAATTACGCATAGATATATGCTGCATATTCATATCCAACACTTATTTGTTTCCCATTTTTAGTAGTTCGTTGCTTTATTATTATTACTTTTTTTTTTCGCTTAAATCCCCCCCCCCAAATAAAAAAAAAATGACATTTTATTTAAAAAAATTAATCGAATTTTAAATTAATAATAAATGCTTAACAGTGTATCAGTAGTTATATATTTGGATTCCTATGGTCCTTATTTTCTTCCTGGATCTTTCACCACTAATTCTAAATAACAATTTTTGTCTTAAAATAATTCTAGAAACTAAAAAAACAAAACAAAATTGCTTGTAAAAAGTGACAGAAGACTCGGAAGTGAAAGTAGCCCAGTCCTCTATATTTGTCCAATATTTTTTTTTTTTTTTTCAAAACTGTACAGGCAAGAAAAGCTGTAAATGGATTGTTGGAAAGAAAAGTTCACTTCTGAAGCGTGGAATATTATTGTTACGGCATTTTGCAATTTCAGTTTACGATTTTTATATCTTTCTTTTTATTTAAGAAAGCGTTAGAAACTCGTTCGTTGATTAAATTAAATATTGTTTTTTTTTTTTTTTTATGGACAAAAATACAGTAGAAACTGAGCAAAGGCTTAAAAAAATATTACAAGAAATTAATAGTATTTGTGTCCCTGAAAGAGCAATGTTTAATAAACACACAAAATTCAGTTTGGTCATCGTTTCGAAACTATCAAAAGTAGAGTCACCAAAACTTTAATATCTCGGTAACGATGGTCAAAAGACCATGAAATTTTTATGTATATCTTTTGAAGATTAGTACTGCCTTATCCATATAGAAATATTTCCTTTGCTATGACTTCTGTCTGTCAGTCCCGAGACATTTTGACTGTTGTTTTATATTCGTTCTTTTTAAGCCTGATGAAAAATCGTGATTAAAAAGTTTAATACGAAAAAATTGTTTCATGTAATTTTTGCAATTTAAAGTTTTGTCATTGTACATCAATTTTTCAGTGATTTTACTGATTTATGCTTCTTGTTCACAAAACAAATATACAAAGGAAGAAAAAAAAAACAATGATTTTTGGATAGAAATAATTCGGAAGGTACAATTCATAAACATTAAATGTAAGTAATTACATTAAGTAAGTAGTAATAAGTAAATTACATTATATTTAAATGCAATGTTTACTTCGAATCATCTATAGAACAAATATTGGTATTTCATTATTTATAAGTAAATTTATCGCGTGAGTGGGGGAGGGTGTAAAGAGGTTTTTCAAGTAGACAGTACAGGGATGTACAGAAACTTCAGCAGGTACACAGTTTTTATTACGCCGCAATATTTCCATATAAATAAAAGGATTTCTTTTTCTTGCGTTGTTCACCGCCAGACATCTGATTTATATCTCTTCAATTGAAATAACCAATATTCTATCCAGAGGTGTTAAAGAGGGTAAAATCCAGAAATCAATAAAGATCGACACAAAAATGTGCACAAGGTTTTTTATTAACTAAAAGCATAAAATAAGAAGGGGAGGTGCCCCTAACGGATAAATTTTCAAGATCTACATTAGAAGGGGAACTAAGCAAGAGTGATCAGAAAATAATGATAAAGTTCCAGCCAAATTCAAATTATCATTATATGTTGGCATTTAATTTCTTCGCCTTCAAGAACACATAAAAAGTGTTTTTTTACGATATGTTATACTCTTATCAAGTTAATAATTTTGAATACACAGAGCAGAAGTGTAATATATATTACCCCTTGAATTAAGCCAAACTTTCGTAATGAGAAATGAGATACCACAACGGACAGATACGTAAAATATAGCTATAATTTAATTCTGTTTATAAGATGAAATGATATCATGATATTTTGCTTGCAGGGTGATTTTCTTTAACATTTCTTTTTTTATTTTATTTTATTGATGGTGAAACAATTCGGTGGTTATTAAAGATTAATATTGAATACACGAGTGAATTATTATATGAAGGGTTAAAGTAGATTTGTATTAAAGTTAAACAGAAATTTTTAAAAATATGTGGTTTCTACATCACAGAGGGAGAGAGGCAGAGAGAGAGAATCATTTTAGTAAATTATTTTTTAGATTTGTTTAAATAAAAATAAAGTAGGATGAATTAATGCAGTTTTCTTTTTTAATTTTAAGTTTACATAAAAAAAAAAAAAAAAAGAAGAAGAAAAATAATTCTAATAACTAGCCAAAATGTTTCGTACCACTGGTTTAGAAGGCAAGAAATTCGGGAATTTCAATTTATTTATATATACTTACTATGACAATCTTTTTGTTTTTTCAACATAAACTTGTTGTTATCATGTATTTTACAGAATCACCCCTACAATTAAAATAGTTTTCTCGAAATTTGGTAATGATTATGTCATTATCAATACACGTTCTCTTCTCAGTGACGCAAAGTAGTATTAAAGATGACCTAACTTGGCAAATTACGAAGAAGTGTGATATTTGTTTAATAACAATCCTTAAAAGCCCTGTAGTTCTGCCTAAACATTCAGCTATGAAATATTTAACCTATTTTTTTTAAGTAGGTCAAAAATTTAATATTGATTTGCAAGCAATTTCGATTTTCTTCCAAATGTAAATAAATTAAAAATGAAGTTGTCGTAAATACAAAATTGGATATTACATATATTTCTATATTCTGTGGAAAATAAACTTGGTGCGTAAAAAATAAATAAATAAATAAATAAACATTTATATTTATTACCTCGAAAGAAATTTGCTTGATCATCATATAATATAGTTATTCTGCTAAATTAGATATTCCATTTCATTTTCATTCTGATATTGGAAAAAATTGGTGAGTAATATACATATATAAATTATATAGATTATCGCGAACTAGATTTGCATCATGAAAAAGTAATAAAACTATTCTACCCAAACACTCAGTATGAGATAATTATTACTATTTTTTTCGATGTAAAATAATTCGATATTATATAATTCTTTGCAACCAATCTCACATCTCTTGCAGAATAATAATAATAATAGTTAATGAAATACGAAGCGATAATAAATACATAATTACATATTCCTATTTTCTTATTCATCCAATGTTAAGAATGTTTGGTGCGTACATCACTATTGCATTTTTCTATAAAAGAAATACTGATAATTTCAATGGTTTTATTCAATACTTTAAAACGGTATTGTATGCTTTAATAAACTTTTAAAAATGTATGCTGGTTCATTCAAATTATCTAAATCTTAATATTTAAATACATATTACAGGGTAATTTTTTTGTCAAAGATGAAAAAATTTTTAATACTAAATAAAATAAAATATTATTTAAAAAATTTTTTTTCTCCCTAATAAAATTGATTAAAAGAATATCAAATGTAAATAAGAATGGTTATAGTAGGGTAATTGGGGTGAGTTGTCTGCTCTAGGGACCAAGGCCTGGATAATAGGATGATTTCTATAGGAGGTCTTTCTTAAAGGTACATTTTCAAGCAAATTTCAGAGAAAACCATGGAAAACTCTGAATGCCTAGGCTAAAAATACGACCTGCGAACGGGACTGGCATAATTGGTATACCAGATTAAAGATCCGAATCTTTCGGCCTGTGGTATCTTTGCGATTATTAGAAAAGGGAACATTGTGTGTTTCTAAATATAAAACAACAAATATTTAAAACGAAAAAGATAAGTTATATATATCGAAAAATACTTATATAGAATTAATAATATTAACATGTTTGCGGAAATCCTAATTAATATAAAAAATACAATATGAAATTACAATAATATTACATATATAATTTCTTATTTAATTTTTCAGTGATTTAAAATGCAATCTAGTAATATGTACACAAAATTATGTAAGAAATATTGAATTTAAAAAACATACAAATGAATAAGATAATAATCTTTATGCTTCATAAAAAAAGAGAGAAAATGTATTTATGTTTTAAATTGTCAACGGCAACGTTATCTTCGCCATATCAATGTTTTCGCATTACAAGCATAATAAATATGTTGAAAACTTAGATTATTGGAAAAATAGATGTAATACTAATTTGAAAAAGTTTCTGCTTCATGGTTTCAATCTTGATATCGTAAAATGATAAGATCTGATTTTAGTAAGTGATAGCGTGATAGTGAACAAGTGCACAAAATAAATCTTTATTTAAACAGTTTTCAAGATTGTAGGAGGATTTGATTATAGAAATAAATAGTTCAATCTTCGATGGTCATCTTATTACAAATAATAATAGTAATTATTATTATTATTAATTTTTCTGTATATGCACATTATTTAGATTTTTTTTTTTTTAATTCAATTTAAACTTCAAGCAGTCTAAACTCTAGGTGTTATTATTGTTGCTGTTGTTGTTTATTTTCCGACTCTATGTGTTTTGTGTGTCTATGTGTTTTAATGTGAAAAATTACAAGGAGACTAAAAAATTAATGATTAGAAATGTTTAATTTATTTGTCTATTTTTCACTCTATATGTTTTAATCTAAAAAACTACAAAAATATTCTCAAAAAAAAAAAAAAATTAATAGAAACAGGTATTTTTCTCTTTGTACCATGCTAAAATGCTTTGTTTGACCTGAAGATGCCATGTAACTCATGGCGTAAAGCTTCATATATGGACGTGTTTTAAGTTTTCTTTTCTTTTTTTTTTTTTTCTTTTAACTTTTAATGCTTTTTAAAAAATACTGAAATACTTTCTCTTTTCAGCATCGTTATCAAGGGCAAACCATTGCAACGTTGAAAAATATGAAGATATTTCAGATTATAATACGGAAACATCACGTAGTTTTCCTTAAAAATTTAATTTAATTTAAATTCTTAAATTATTGTTTCTTCCTTTATCAAAAGATCACTCTTAAAAGTATAACAATTCGACGATTTTTATTTATATATATATTTCTTTTTTCAGTCAAAGTGAATTAATTAATAACGCGAAACTCGAGATATACTAAAGTTCAATTTTCTCAATTACAGAACCCAGATATCTTCCGAATGATAAAATTAACTTTGAAAGTGCTCTCCATTTCTACTAAATAATAATAATCTGGTGTGTCACTCACACGACTTTCTCTTACCCTGAAATTTAATACTATAAATACAGGTTGGAGATTAAGAGGTAAGATAACGATATTAAGTAAACCTATGCTAAACAATTCAAATTAGGCTTCGGAAGATTTTTATATGATAATTAATTTTGTGTGAGGGGGTCTACCGCCCCCCTCAACACCCGTTCCATTAATGCACCTAGATGTATATAAAATTTAATTCGGTTATTAAAAAATAATTCCGTTTTTAAAAATAATTTATTAAAATTATTATTTAAAAAAATTATCTATTATGATAATGCAGACGATTTCCATATTAGAGAAGTAGTATAACACTAAATATCCAAAAAAAGTCCATTTTATTCTCAATATTAAAAAAAATATATATATACGATTTTTTTTTTTTTTTTTTTTTTCGTTAAAAGTGAAAAAAATCGATAACTTTGTTTTAAATTATCGCAGATCGATGGTTCAACCATTCGTTTTAAAGGCGTTGGCGAGCTCTTTTGAAAGATACCCATCATGAAAATTTCCTCTCCTCGAGGGGGGACTTCCCCCCCAGGGGGGGGGAGGCGAGACTCCTATATACACAAAAAAAAAATTTCCCAGTTGACTATCTCTATTGCAATATATATATATTCGTTTCATTTGGTTTAAGGCAGTCTATAGACGTTGAACTCTACTTACCTGCAATTTCCCCCCACAGACGTAATATATTAGAATTCTCTTGATTGTCCCTGTACATGAACCATTTGCTTGATCTTAACGAAAAGCTTACTGTAGCATTTATATATGATACACATTTAGAATACCAAGTTTGGAATGTCTGCTACTATTTGTTCTTGAGATATGCTGATAACAGACAGACACACACACAGACACACAGACATACACACAGACACACAGACATACACACACACAGAAACACACACAGACCATTTGCTAAAAACATGATTTTCGTATTCAGGGGACCTCAAAACGTGTAAATATAACAAAATCTCGCGTTCCAAAATTTGACCCAAAAACAATACTTTCTCTACCTTATGGGTAAGAGAAAGTAAATATAAGAAACAGATTTAACGTAGATGTTTTATAGCAAACATTAGATTTATCTCTGTAATTTTTCTTAAAATCATGACCACTATTGTTACATAAAAGTTCTTTTGGTGAGTCAGGAATGTCAAAAATAATAACTAATCCTATCACCTTCAGGTTCCCATGAAGTTGTTAACGCATATTTGGTATAGATAAATTTAACTGTCAGAATTTCGATATTGCTATAGGTGTTTTTTATTTATTTATTTTATTTATTTATTTATTTTTTTTTTCTAAAGAAGAGTTTCGTGATAGAGTGTTCTTATGCTAATGATTTTTACTCTCTCTTACCCATAAGGTAGAGGAAGTATTGTTTTTGGGTCAAATTTTTGAACGCGAGATTTTGTTATATTTACACATTTTGAGGTCCCCTGAATACGAAAATCATGTTTTTAGCAAATGGTGTGTGTGTCTGTGTATGTGTCTGTCTGTTATCAGCATATCTCAAAAACAAATTATCGCTGAAAGTTCAAACTTGGTACTCTAAATTTGTATCATATAGGGATGCTACAGTAAGCTTTTCGTTAAGATCAAGCAAATGGTTCGTGTACAGGGACAATCAAGAGAATTCTAATACATTACGTCTATGGAGGAAATTGCAGATAAGTAGAGTTTAACGTCTATACACTGCACTAAACCAAATGAAACGAATATATATTTTTTGTAATAGAGATAGTTAACTGCGAAAAAAAATTTTGTGTATGTAGGATCCTCGCCTCCCCCCTGGGGGAGGAAAAGTCCCCCTTCGAGGGGAGTAAATTTTCATGATGTGTATCTTTCAAAAGAGCTCGCCTATACATTTAAAACGAATGGTTGAACCATCGATCTGCGATAATTTAAAACAAAGTTATCGACTTTTTTTACTTTTAACGAAAAAAAACTTAGAAATAAAATCGTATTTTTTTTTTTTTTTTTTTTTTTTAATATTAAGAACAAAATGGACTTTTTTTGGATATTTGGTGTTATACTACTTCTCTAATATGGAAATCGTCTGCATTATCATAAAAGATAATTTTTTTAGATAATAATTTTAATAAATTATTTTTTAAAAACAGAATTAATTTTAATAACCGAATTAAATTCTATATAAATGTAGGTGCATTAATGAAACGGGTGGTTGAGGGGGGCGGTAGCCCCCCTCACACAGAACTAATTATCATATAAAACTCTTCAGAAGCCTAATATGAATTGTTTAACACAGGTTTACATAACAGTACTCGTTATCTGACCTTTTAATCTGCAACCTGTATTTATAGTATTAAATTTCAGGGTAAGAGAAAGTCGTGTGAGTGACACACCAGATTATTTCTAAATTTCTAGGGCACTGTTATTCTTATCACTGTCTGTTAAGACCTATCCTTCTTCTCTTCTCAAAGTTTATCTCCCCGTACTTGGATAAATTTGTTGAATAATGTATGATTTTATATTTTTTGTTCAGAGAATGGTACCGCAATTTATCAAAATCTATTTAAAATTTATTTAATGGCAGAGAAATATGTATAATAATCTGGAGTGTCACTCACATGACTTTCTCTTACCCTGAAATTTAATACTATAAATACAGGTTGGAAATTAAGAGGTATCATAGCGAGTACTGTTATGTAAACCTATGTTAAAATAATTCAAATTAGGCTTCGGAAGAGTTTTATACGATAATTAGTTCTGTATGAGAAATTCATACCCCCTAGGGGAATTTATACCCCCTGTGTGGGAAATTTATACCCCCTCGGGGGGAAGCGAAGCTTCCACATACACAATTTTCTTTCCTAGTTTGCTATTACTACTATCAATAATTCTTATTAATTTTACAATTCCACGTCAAAAATAACTCTCATTGTGTGCATTTATACGAAATTTTATCTTATACGGCCATGTTAAAAATTTAGAAAAGTTGAGATCGCAGCGCCACCTGTTGAGCTATTAATCCCCAAATCTAATCGGCACCAGTTTATGTCACGGTTCAACTAAATACCATGTTTTGTTAAATTTTGTTCATTGGTTCGTGATATACAGCGTCTGCAAAATTTGTGATACACACACACACAGAGACAGAGACACACAGACAAACATTTTCTAAAAACAGTCAAATCATATTCAATATATCTCAAAACGTGCAAATTCATTGAAAGCTGGAGTTCTAAAATTTTCATGAATTAGTATCTTCTTCTTATATATATAGAAGAAAGTAAAAATTATTGTATACTACCACAAATTTTAAAATACTAAGGAATACTAAGGAATAATAGTAAATATATTATTAATGACCTTATTCTGAGAGAAAAAAGCTGACCTGGGAGGGGTAAAAAATGAAATTATGCAACTTTAATCTTAGTTTGATATTGTAATCTTTTAACATAAATTTAAACTATCATAAAAGGGGTTATTGCAGACAGTGGTATAGTTGAAAACTACGAAATTTTTACTAACTGGTAAACAAATAAAGTGCAATATAATACTAATAAAAATGTGACAATCACAGCTGTTATCTTTCTGGATTTTTCAATACTACTAGTTCCTTAAAGTTATATTCAACATTTTGTAAACAGAAAATATCGTTATTAAATAAAGCGATTTTAACTATATATATATAAAATCTTGCTATTAAGAAATCTGGTGGTGTGGCAACTCTAGAAAATTCATATTTATTGGCCTTTTATTAATAATTTTTAATAAGATAGAGAATAACCATCTGTAAGAATATTGAAATGCGTCATAAATTTTTAATGACTTTTAAAAAATATATTGTAAATTTCTTTCTGTGCTATGGAAAAGAAAATATTATATGCCGTTACTTGTAAAGAAGAAAATCAGAAATAAATTTAGATAAGAAAAATTTTTGAAAAGGCAGCAATATACGTGATAACTAACATTTTATGTAGATACCAAATTTTAAGAGGCTTGTTATATTTATTTCCTTATTTAATATTTATGAAAATTATTTAATATGAAATAAACAATTCTTTATTAATTTGGTATTTCTCACCTCAAGTTTGCAAGGAGGTATTAGAATGTATCACAAACAGTCAGTTAAAAGTATTTAAATAATGATACAGACATTTTAAAAGGGGAAAAAAAATGTCGTTTTAACATACTTTAAATATTTCGTAAATATATTTCACTTTCAAATCAAAAATATACTAATGAAAATAATAAGATTAGTATAATGTGGGTGATATATAATAAAAAATTTGAATCTGATTTTTGAGGATAATTAATATATATATATATATATTTTTTTTTTCAAATAGAGATTATCCTATTTAACAACAAAATTACATAAATTAAAATGCAGAAATTATGTTTATTGCTGAGCATGCACAACTAATTCTGTTTAAATAAATGTAATATTTTAAATTGGTTGTTTTTATAAAAATACCCATTTCCCCCGGATAACTTTATACACATTAAAATATAATTTAAATTTATAAATATTTTAATCCATGAAATTTAAAGTACAATGAATATTTGAACTATATATAAATAATTAATAATGAGGTAAATTATATTAAAAAGATAATATACGCGATTTAAATTGTTGAAAGTATTTTATGTAATATTTTTCCTTCCCGAACAAGTAAATTTTAGGAGGGAAAAAGTTTGTTTAAATTTTACGCTCTTATTCTTTTAATTTTTAAAACCTCATTTTTTATTCATATATTAAAAATAATGTTTCAATTGTGAAATTTGTTTTTACAAGCAAAATTACATAAGCAATTATTTTCCCCATCTGTGAAAGAATATTTTGCGTGTGCGTAGATGCGTGCGGTTTTATAGGTTAGTGATAGATAAAAAACATTTTTTATTGGTTTAGAAAGGTAAAAAGAAATTCTAACATCTAAACTTTCATTAAATTATTTATTTTAATTTATAATTGCTGCTAAAAAAAATTTAACTTTAAATTTTACATCTACTTTTTAAGATAGCACACGATCATGTTTTATATAAAAATTAAATCATTAAATTCATTCTTTTACTTATTTTTATTTCATATGGCTCGCGCACTTTTTATTTCCTAATTCAAAATTATTAAAAAAACAAAACATTTTCGATATCGTTTGTAACGATACTGATTATTATTAATTTTCTTTTCTCTTTCTTAAAAAAAAAAAAAAATATATTTTGATGAAATTCTGGCAAAAGCAGAATTTAGTTTAGGACGGAGGACTATTAGTTATTATTATTATTTTTTTTTTTTTTTTTCAAATTATTCAATTATATTTTAGATAAATTTTAGATTTTGATAAATGCCCAACTATCGAAAAATGATTTCGACAAATATCCAGCTATAGAAAAATGACACCGCAAAAATCTCAGATTGAGACTAATAGTCCTCAGTCCTAAAAAAAAAAGGAGGATGTTTTGGTTTAAAAAAAAAAAAAAAAAAAAAAAAAAAGATAAACATTATAAAGCTACAAAATTTTATTATATCTCTCCCTTGGCGGCTTTTGAATTTTTGTCGCCATATAAGCGAAGGTTTTGTTTCTTTCTTTTTTTTTTTTTCGTTTAATTTCTTGTGTAAAATCCTATATTGTTCATACTTTTAACAGACACCTTTCCGTTAATTAATAAGAATTCTTTATATTCTGTTTATATTTTTAATGGTTTTAGGTTTAAAATAGTGTTTTAAAAGTAGCAATAATAATAAACGCACTGTAAAAAAAAAAAAAAAAAAGAAAAAAAAAAGAAAAGAAAAGAAAAAAAAGAAAAGAAAAAAAAGAAAAGGGGTGACATACGATATTTACACTGACGAAGCCTCTTAGAATGAAATTACATAAAAATAACTAATATCACTTAGAAATGCGTAACAATATATTTACATATGCATAATACACACGAATTTTATAGATGTATTGCACAAACATACCCATTATGCATACGTGTTATAGGTATTTATAAAAATACATACATAACCTGTAAAAAGGAGTGATATCTCATAAAAAACTATACTATTGTAAAAGTCACTCCGCCCAGCAAAACTCTTGCCTTTCGTAGGCAAAAAAAAAAAAAAAAAAAAAAACATTAAATCATTAAATTCATTTTTTTACTTATTTTTATTTCTTATTATTTCATGCGCACTTTATATTTCCTAATTCAAAATTATAAAAAAAAACTTTTTCGATATCGCTTGTAACGATACTGATTATTATTAATTTTCTTTTCTTTTTCTTTCAATAATAATAATAAAAAACAAAAATATTTTGATGAAATTCTGCAAAATCAGAATTTAATTTAGGACGGAGGACTATTAGTTTTTTTTTTTTTTTTTTTTTTTTTTTTTCAAATTATAACATTGCTTTCAAATTATTCAATTATATTTCCGATAAATTTTAGATTTCGACAAATGTCCAACTATTGAAATCGACAACGCAAAAATCCCAGATTGAGACTAATAGGCCCTCAGTCCAAAAAAAAAAAAAGCAAATAATTTTTTTACATTTTGTGTTTGACTCTGTTTTAAGGAAAACAAAATCTGATGTGTAACAATCAGACGACTTTCATTACACACTACAACACATATATTATTTTTTAATAGTGTAGTCAGAAGACAAAAAATTGATTTAACAGCTTTGACACCTAACAGTTTTACTACAAGAGCACACTGATACATGCAATCTATTACATTGCGAGTTAAAAATGAGAAGTTAGGGTTGCTTTCTGAAACACCCATTTTTGTGAAATCTGCAACTGGCCTACCTAATTCACAGATAGGACAGTGAAGCTAAAACGCGAACCGAAAATATAGTGGCACCACCAGTGTCAACAGAAGGAAACTACATGTGTGAAGTCTACATGATTAGCATCTTTGATCGAACATTGTTCTTCTCTTTCGAGATTAGTTAGTAGAAGGTTAGTATGTGAAGTTTTCTTTTTCTTCATTTTTTAATATTTTTGAATTCACAAAATCATAATAAAAACATTCACAGCTATTCTTCTAAGAAATAAAATTAATTTTTATTATGTTTTAAAATATATTTTGCCAAACATATTCTTATTCAAGTACAGATTAAAATAACAAACTGTAACTCTGAAATAACAGTGTGAAGTCCTAAATATTTAACATTACTTGGTTTAAATAATACAAAATGCTTTAAAATGAAAAAATATTATAGATTTATGTATATTTTCGAAATTTATTTGCTAAATATTTTGTACTTGCTTCTTAAAATAAATTGCTTTCGACAATCAAGTTTGTAAACAATAACAAAGTTGTCAAACGTAAACATCAATACAATGGTTAGTTGATTGGATGTTGGGTTTAACGTTGCACTAATATTACGATATGAACAAAGATACAATAAAAATAAGACGAGCGATTGCGTAAGCTAGAGAGCTCGGGAAACTTACAGCCGTTGACAATAGGTTCGTTGCAGTCAAATTTTGGTTACCGAAGAATATACGGAAGTGTCCTATCTGTATAATAATTTGTGACCTAATTAAACCACCTGTCAGTTTCCCTGTAGTAACCGAGTAATACATACTGAAAGATATCTAAATAATTACAAGATAAAAAGAACTTTTTATATACCATGTTTTTAAATTTTCTGTTGAATCATATAAACGCTACCGAAGGCAACGGGAACCCGGAGCAATTGGATTAAAGTATTAAAAAAATTCATTGCTATCGTGTTTTGAGCTATTATAAAAGTTTCAAATGGCTATTTAGCCGGGAGGTTAGTTAAAAACTGATTGCAAGCTTTGTAATGTTAACGCTGCCGAAGTCAGCTGGGTCCCGAAGAATTTGGTTAAAAATATTTTAAAAAATACATTTTCACCGTATTCTGAATTATTCTGAAAGTTTCAAATGTCTAGCTAGTCGGGAAGTTAGTTAAATAAATTTTCTGTTGAATCATATAAACGCTGCCGAAGGCAGTAGGGACCTGAAACAGTTGACTAAAAGTATAAAAAAATGTATTGTCACCGTGTTCTGAGCTATCATGAAAGCTTCATATGTCTAGCTAGTCGGCAAGTTGGTAAAAGGTCGATTACAAGCTTTGTACTGGTAACGCTGCCGAAGGCAGCAGAAACCCAGAGCAGATGGTTAAAAATATTTTAAAAATGCATTTTCACTGTGTTCTGAACTATTCTGAAAGTTTCAGGTATCTAGCTAGTCGGGAAGTTAATTGAATAAATTTTCTGTTGAATCATATAAACGCTTCCGAATGCAGTAGGGACCTGAAACAGTTGACTAAAAATATTTAAAAAAATGTATTGTAACCGTGTTCTGAGCTATCCTGAAACTTTCAAATGTCTAGCCAGTCGGGAAGTTAGTGAAAAATTGATTGCAAGCTTTGTACTGGTAACGCTACCGAAGGCAGCAGGAACCCGAAACAGTTGGCAAAAAGTATTTTAAAAAATGCATTTTCACCGTATTCTGAACTGTTCTGAAAGATTCAAATGTCTAGCTAGTCGTAAAGTTAGTTAAATAAATTTTCTATTGAATCATATAAACGCTGCCGAAGGCAATAGGGACCTGAAACAGTTGACTAAAAGTATTAAAAAGAGTATTATCACCGTATTCTGAGCTATCCTGAAAGTTTCAGACGTCCAGCTAGTCGGGAAATTAGTGAAAAATCAATTGCAAGCTTTGTACTGGTAACGCTATCGAAAGCAGCAGACACCCAAAGCAGTTGGTTAAAATATTTAAAAAATGCATTTTCTTTGTGTTCTTAACTATTCTGAAAGTTTGAAATGTCTAGCTAGTCGGGAATTTAGTTAAATAAATTTTCTGCTGAATCATACAAACGCTGTCGAAGGCAATAGGGACCTGAAACAGTTGACTAAAAGTATTATACCGTGTTTTTGGCTATCCTGAAAGTTTCAAATGTCTAGCTATTCGGAAAGTTAGTTAAAATTGATTGCAAGCTTTCTACTAATAACGCTGCGGAAGGCAGCAGGAACCCGAATCAGTTGGCTAAAGTTATTTAAAAAAATGCATTTTCACCGTATTCTGAACTATTCTAAAAGTTTAAAATGTCTAGCTATTCGGGAAGTTTGTTAAATAAATTTTCTGTCGATTCATATAAACGCTGCCGATGGCAGCGGGATCTTAAACAGTTGACTAAAAGTATTAAAAAAATGTATTGTCACCGTATTCTGAGCTGTCCTGAAAGTTTTAAATATCTAGCTAGTCGGGATGTTAGTTAAAAATCGATTGCAAGGTTTGTGCTTGACAAACAAACAAACATACAAACAAACGAACAGGAATCGCAGTTAATAAAAACATGGTAAAATGCAGAAAATTTGAAGGAAATCGTTAGATCCGTTTTTAAGATACCAACTTTTAGGTCCACTGTGTAAACTCCTCTGCTCACTGGAAACTAATAATTACATGTGAAAGGACATCTACAGGGTCGATAATATGGCAAGTTTAAGAAAATCCGTAGGGTTCTTTTTTTTTTTTTTTTTTTTTTTTTGTTAGGAACAAACTTTTGGGACCTAAGCTTGACCTATTTTCGCTCGACATCTGTCAATTGTCCTGAACTAAAAAACTAAAACAAGCTAAAGGACATCTGAAAGATCATTTAAATAGCAACTTTGAATAAATTGTTAGAGCTGTTTTTAAGATACGAACCTACGATTCTACATTTGGTTTTCTAACTTTTACCAAACGTTGGAAAAGAATCGTTTGTACGCTAGACCTGTTTTAAATCTGAAGTTTCTTCGTTCTATCTTTATTAGTTTTGGAATGGAGAGATGATAGTCCGATGACACCACACACAAACACACACATATACACTGACGAATTGGCAAAAACCACTTTTTTTGGACTCAGGAGATTTTAAAACATATAAATAGGGCGAAAACACGATATCGTAATATTTCACTGAATACAGTACTTCCATTACCTAAGGTAGCCGGGTAAGGGAATTAAGAAAAGAAATATGAAAGCAAAGCAATCTTTTACAATATCAGTAGTCATACAAAATTGGTTTCATTTGTGAATCCGTGGCTAAATTTTAGGTCTTCTTCTACAAAAGCGTACACCTCTTAATCGAAGAATTGTGGTCTCGAACCGGCCAAAAACCATCGTGTACATTTATGCATTGCTTTCTGTTGCTTCAGAAGGGCAATGATTAATGGCGGCTGGTGCATGTAAAATCTGTCTTGACTGCAATTTTCACCATATTCCGTAAAAAAATTTCCTCTGGGTTTTAACGAAGTAAGAGAATCATCTCCTCAGAGAAGGGTCAAAATGTTGTTGATATGTCTCCGGACCACAATAGCGATAAATCCCAGACAGTTGTCATTTCCCATGCGTAGCTCTTGTGCCATAGTAAACCAACTTAATTCAAATCTTAATTATTAAAAAAACAATTAAAAGATGTTGAAAAATAGCTAGATCCCTGTTAAACATACCTTTGAAGGATATGCTTTTAAAATGTTCATAAAAGGAAAAGTATCATTATTGATGGCGGTATACTAGAATTTACTCATTACTTTCTACACTGTGTTAAACATAAGTGGAAACAGATGGCAGTTTTTCAGAAAACAGATGGCAGTTTTATGGTGTTGGCCGTATACTTTGCGATTTTAGACTTTGCGTCAAATCAAACCATTCGTCACCAAGTTTGGCTAAAAGTGGTAGTTTACGATTTCCACAGTTTGGAATCTCTAATTTTATTATTAGCCGAGTTCTAGAATTTTACAGAAAGTTTCATTGGTTTCTAGCGTAGAACTTTCTTCAAAATTCTATAAACCACTGAGAAGACTCTCTATGAATTCAAATTCTATTCAGACTTTGAACTGAGCGTTGAATCATTGATACTGAATTAGCGACATTACTACTCTGTGCTGTGCTTAACGCTATTTACTTGAATTTTGAGATACGAAAGACTCTTTTTTTTTTTTTTTTTTTTTTTTGGGGGGGGGGGGTGGGGAGGAATTATTTTTTTTTCTTTTTTCGAGAATGTACATTGATTATTGACTTTTGTGGTACGAAGAAATATTTTATTTCACTGTTTACAGAATATTCATAAAATAAAATACATTCGTCGACTAAAACCTGCTTATGTCTCCGCGAACTACTTTCTACGTAAAACAATGTCAATATTTTACATAATAATATCATCACGGTCTCTATTAGCGTTTGTTTAAATTTATTTCTATGACGGTAAGTCATATTATAACGGACAAAAATTTTGTATTTTTGATCATTATCAATATAATTTTCACAAATGTATTCAGAACAGAAAGTCGCAGAAAAGCTGATATAAAAGCTGCTGAACATGATGTTATAATAAACTCACATACAAATTTTCAACGTTCTACGTCTAACCATTTCTGAGTTATGCAAGATACACATACACACATATATGCACATACAGACGTTGCAAGAAATCGGGTAAAATTGTAGATATTACTAAAAGGCGAACTTGTATTAAAACTAAAGTTGTAGTTGTACAACTAGACGTCATAATAGATAGAAAATGAAATTTGCAATATTCTACGAACATTCGTTTTTGAGCAACGCGAGAAAAAAAAATCCGTTTCGCATATCGTTATCACAAGACTTCCTTATACTTTTTATAAGAAAGTAAAAATATATCAACCATGTACTATAGGATGAGGGATATGCACTAAAATAACTGATTTATTTATTGAAAAAGAAGTAGAAATATTTAAATTAATGTGATGTATTGAAATAGTTTGTTCTGTGTATCAAGTTATTCATAAAAAGGAAAAAAAAAAGTAGAATTTTCCTAAATGTAAATAACAATTATTAACGTAAAAATATTTCACAAAATCTGTAGTTAAATCAAACATTTGGTATTCATTATCATGCAGACATTTAAAATAAGATAATTCCTGATTCCTTAAGAAAAAAAAAAATCTAGAGTGTCTACACTTGATTTTCGGAACATTAAGTATTGAACGGTTGCATAAATAAATTAAAATAAGACAAGTAGTTAAATAATCAAAAATGAAAAATATAATAGGGGGTTGAGTATTTTTCCTCATTGTTTAATTTTACGCTATTGCACTATATTTATTGCATATAATTTTAGCCCATACATCAATGATATTTCGTTGTGTCCCTGTAAAAATCTATAAGGGCTAGATTCACCAAATTCTATACATTGGTGTGACGATAATCTATAATATGTGAATAAATTTTCAGTTCACTCGAATAAGACATTTATACGTTATTGCGCTTTAAAATATTTGGGGCCATAGACCATAATGAGGAAGATTTTTTCTTTATGTCCCTGTAAAAAAAAAAAAAAAAAAAAAAAAAAAACTATAAATGCTAGATTCACCAAACTCAATACACTTCATGCGACTGTGATTTATAACATTCGTATAAATTTTAGCTCAGATTAATAAGGGGTTTAGACGCTATCGCGCTTTGAAAAATTTGGCCCCATAGGCCATAATGATAAAGAATTTTTCTTGGTGTCCCTGTAAAAGAACTATAAATGATAGATTTACTAAAATCAATAGGGTTCGTGCTACGATGACTTACGTACAACATATGCACCAAATTTTTGCTCGTTCGAGCAAAGCGTTTAGACGTTAGCGAGTTCACTCACACACATACACACACATAAATATATCATCGTAAAAATAGTGCAAACGGACTCATGGGACCTCAAAACGTATAAAAATATCAAAATCACAAATTCGGATTTTTGACATGATTACATTGCTTTCCTTGCATATGTATGTTCGGAAAGTAAAAAGAAGAAGAAGAAAATGAAAAAATAAATAAATAAATAACATGTAGCAAGTACCAACTAAGCAAACTACATATCAAATGAGATGCGCTATCAGAAATTCACTAGAGTGAAAGTTATTTGGTAATTCATTTAATTATAAAAAAAGAAGAAGAAATATTACAATGTTAAGAATTCGATTTGTCACTATTTTTTATTATGTATAGCAACATATTCTCTCAAACGCGTAAAAAAGCCTATTTTCAGTCTAAATCAGCTCAAACAAGCTCAATTCCTCTTGCGATAATCTTTATTCATGATTTTCTGTCCAAATCGATGTTATTTTTGTGAAAAGATTAACGAAATACTTTGTGAATGATGTTATTTATCATTAACATAATAAACGTTTAATCGTCAATTCTCTCTACAGAAAGATTATAAGGTAAAAAACATACATTTAATGTGCTTAAATATCAGAATTATGTTGTGTTGAGTGATTATTGTCTGATAAATGAATATAATGACTGAACAAAAGACTGTACATGAAAATAGTTTTATATGACGTGTGTACTGTATATATGATATATGATATCTGATATGTAGAAATAATACCGAGCAACCAACAAAAAATCCGATATTTCTAAATTTAAAGGAACTATTCTTTTTTCTTTTCGTAACGAAAGTTTCATGAAACCCTTAATAAAGGAAAATTGTCTTATTTGTCGTTCTAAAAAACGTTTAATATATCATTATTAGTGCCTATTACAAAAAGATGATTAAGTGAATACATAACAAAACTGGAGTAAAGCTATACTGTCAACGATTCTTGGGCTTTGAGCCCTTCCCGATTTTCGGTGTCTATTTCTTGACTACTGCATTTACTGCATTTTGTGACAGTGTCAGTTTAATTTTATTTATCTGTTTACTTATTTTCACATTTATCATTATTTTTTTCCCTAGTGTGTGTGTGTGTTCTTTTTTCCCCATTCAACAGTAGGCTGTTGATCCATAACTGCACATTAGCATAGAAAATACGGAAGAAATGTCAAAAATGCAGAAAAAAATGTCCGTAAAATATCAAGTACAGAGAAACTGACATTGGTTATAAAATGCAGAAAATATAGTCTAAAATAAACACCGAAGAGTTGGAAGGGTAGTTCTCGGGACTCTAAAATCGTCGTCTGATTAGCTACTATGATTTTAATTTAATTCAGTATTATAGTTATGTTTTTAAGGATGTGATGAATGAATTGAGTTATTGGTTGAAAAAGTAGAAGGAAAGTGAAAGTTATATAATGAATGACTTGTATGCTATTTATCATACAGAAAGGGGGAAAAAAAGGGGGAATTTTTTATCCAAAAAAACGTATAAAAAGTTCAATAGAGTATTTAATTGAATGAAATGCTTTTATTTTTTATTTATTTATTTTTAGTACCACAAGTCACACTATTTCTTTCAAGCAGCGTCGTTACCAGTTTTTATCTATCACCTGGAGTGAACGTGCAAACATTTTTGTTTTTATCCAAATGTATAAAGCTAAACATTTGTCATTGTATCTGTCTGGATTATTAGATTTAATCAAAAATTGGTGCAGTTATTAATCATTACAGAATCTAGCTAACGCCCTATTTTTTAGTTCTATCGGATAATTTGTTTGAAAAATATCAAATAAAAGTCCAATTTAAACATTAAAATCATTAAAAGAAAATAAGATTGATGCCAAAAGTGTAAATATACTCTATAACAAAACAAGTGACGCACCAAGAAGGAGTAGGGACACAAATTGGTAGATAGGGTGGAATGGGTGATCCGAATGGGACAAAAATTGGTAGATGTGATGTACATGTGGAGAAGAACAATTGATTACAGTTTCAGAAAATCTGAAGGATTTAATCAAGAGGAAGGTCCTCACAAATTAAACAAGTCAGTAACGCGTTGGTCCACTTCTGGCCCTTATGTAAGTAGTTATTCGGCTTGGTATTAATTGATAGAGTTGGCAGATGTGCTCCTGTGAAGTATCGTGCCAAATTCTGTCCAGTTGTTGCGTTAGATTGGTAAAATCTCGAGCTGGTTGTAGGACCTTTTTTATGATGCTCTAAACGACCTCAGTGGAAGAGAGATCCGGGGACTGAGCTCAACCCCATTTCACTGAGCCGCCTATTAAGGGTATTCGCCTAAGGGTATCCGCCTATTAAGGCTAGATTCACCAAATTCTATACATTGGTGTGACGATAATCTATAATATGTGAATAAATTTTCAGTTCACTCGAATAAGACATTTATACGTTATTGCGCTTTAAAATATTTGGGGCCATAGACCATAATGAGGAAGATTTTTTCTTTATGTCCCTGTAAAAAAAAAAAAAAAAAAACTATAAATGCTAGATTTACCAAATTCAATACACTTCATGCGACTGTGATTTATAACATTCGTATAAATTTTAGCTCAGATTAATAAGGGGTTTAGACGCTATCGCGCTTTGAAAAATTTGGCCCCATAGGCCATAATGATAAAGAATTTTTCTTGGTGTCCCTGTAAAAGAACTATAAATGATAGATTTACTAAAATCAATAGGGTTCGTGCTACGATGACTTACGTACAACATATGCACCAAATTTCAGCTCGTTCGAGCAAAGCGTTTAGACGTTAGCGAGTTCACTCACACACATACACACACATAAATATATCATCGTAAAAATAGTGCAAACGGACTCATGGGACCTCAAAACGTATAAAAATATCAAAATCACAAATTCGGATTTTTGACATGATTACATTGCTTTCCTTGCATATGTATGTTCGGAAAGTAAAAAGAAGAAGAAGAAAATAATAAAATAAATAAATAAATAACATGTAGCAAGTACCAACTAAGCAAACTACATATCAAATGAGATGCGCTATCAGAAATTCACTAGAGTGAAAGTTATTTGGTAATTCATTTAATTATAAAAAAAGAAGAAGAAATATTACAATGTTAAGAATTCGATTTGTCACTATTTTTTATTATGTATAGCAACATATTCTCTCAAACGCGTAAAAAAGCCTATTTTCAGTCTAAATCAGCTCAAACAAGCTCAATTCCTCTTGCGATAATCTTTATTCATGATTTTCTGTCCAAATCGATGTTATTTTTGTGAAAAGATTAACGAAATACTTTGTGAATGATGTTATTTATCATTAACATAATAAACGTTTAATCGTCAATTCTCTCTACAGAAAGATTATAAGGTAAAAAACATACATTTAATTTGCTTAAATATCAGAATTTTGTTGTGTTGAGTGATTATTGTCTGATAAATGAATATAATGACTGAACAAAAGACTGTACATGAAAATAGTTTTATATGACGTGTGTACTGTATATATGATATATGATATCTGATATGTAGAAATAATACCGAGCAACCAACAAAAAATCCGATATTTCTAAATTTAAAGGAACTATTCTTTTTTCTTTTCGTAACGAAAGTTTCATGAAACCCTTAATAAAGGAAAATTGTCTTATTTGTCGTTCTAAAAAACGTTTAATATATCATTATTAGTGCCTATTACAAAAAGATGATTAAGTGAATACATAACAAAACTGGAGTAAAGCTATACTGTCAACGATTCTTGGGCTTTGAGCCCTTCCCGATTTTCGGTGTCTATTTCTTGACTACTGCATTTACTGCATTTTGTGACAGTGTCAGTTTAATTTTATTTATCTGTTTACTTATTTTCACATTTATCAATATTTTTTTCCCTAGTGTGTGTGTGTGTTCTTTTTTCCCCATTCAACAGTAGGCTGTTGATCCATAACTGCACATTAGCATAGAAAATACGGAAGAAATGTCAAAAATGCAGAAAAAAATGTCCGTAAAATATCAAGTACAGAGAAACTGACATTGGTTATAAAATGCAGAAAATATAGTCTAAAATAAACACCGAAGAGTTGGAAGGGTAGTTCTCGGGACTCTAAAATCGTCGTCTGATTAGCTACTATGATTTTAATTTAATTCAGTATTATAGTTATGTTTTTAAGGATGTGATGAATGAATTGAGTTATTGGTTGAAAAAGTAGAAGGAAAGTGAAAGTTATATAATGAATGACTTGTATGCTATTTATCATACAGAAAGGGGGAAAAAAAGGGGGAATTTTTTATCCAAAAAAACGTATAAAAAGTTCAATAGAGTATTTAATTGAATGAAATGCTTTTATTTTTTATTTATTTATTTTTAGTACCACAAGTCACACTATTTCTTTCAAGCAGCGTCGTTACCAGTTTTTATCTATCACCTGGAGTGAACGTGCAAACATTTTTGTTTTTATCCAAATGTATAAAGCTAAACATTTGTCATTGTATCTGTCTGGATTATTAGATTTAATCAAAAATTGGTGCAGTTATTAATCATTACAGAATCTAGCTAACGCCCTATTTTTTAGTTCTATCGGATAATTTGTTTGAAAAATATCAAATAAAAGTCCAATTTAAACATTAAAATCATTAAAAGAAAATAAGATTGATGCCAAAAGTGTAAATATACTCTATAACAAAACAAGTGACGCACCAAGAAGGAGTAGGGACACAAATTGGTAGATGGGGTGGAATGGGTGATCCGAATGGGACAAAAATTGGTAGATGTGATGTACATGTGGAGAAGAACAATTGATTACAGTTTCAGAAAATCTGAAGGATTTAATCAAGAGGAAGGTCCTCACAAATTAAACAAGTCAGTAACGCGTTGGTCCACTTCTGGCCCTTATGTAAGTAGTTATTCGGCTTGGTATTAATTGATAGAGTTGGCAGATGTGCTCCTGTGAAGTATCGTGCCAAATTCTGTCCAGTTGTTGCGTTAGATTGGTAAAATCTCGAGCTGGTTGTAGGACCTTTTTTATGATGCTCTAAACGACCTCAGTGGAAGAGAGATCCGGGGACTGAGCTCAACCCCATTTCACTGAGCCGCCTATTAAGGGTATTCGCCTAAGGGTATCCGCCTATTAAGGCTAGATTCACCAAATTCTATACATTGGTGTGACGATAATCTATAATATGTGAATAAATTTTCAGTTCACTCGAATAAGACATTTATACGTTATTGCGCTTTAAAATATTTGGGGCCATAGACCATAATGAGGAAGATTTTTTCTTTATGTCCCTGTAAAAAAAAAAAAAAAAAAACTATAAATGCTAGATTTACCAAATTCAATACACTTCATGCGACTGTGATTTATAACATTCGTATAAATTTTAGCTCAGATTAATAAGGGGTTTAGACGCTATCGCGCTTTGAAAAATTTGGCCCCATAGGCCATAATGATAAAGAATTTTTCTTGGTGTCCCTGTAAAAGAACTATAAATGATAGATTTACTAAAATCAATAGGGTTCGTGCTACGATGACTTACGTACAACATATGCACCAAATTTCAGCTCGTTCGAGCAAAGCGTTTAGACGTTAGCGAGTTCACTCACACACATACACACACATAAATATATCATCGTAAAAATAGTGCAAACGGACTCATGGGACCTCAAAACGTATAAAAATATCAAAATCACAAATTCGGATTTTTGACATGATTACATTGCTTTCCTTGCATATGTATGTTCGGAAAGTAAAAAGAAGAAGAAGAAAATGAAAAAATAAATAAATAAATAACATGTAGCAAGTACCAACTAAGCAAACTACATATCAAATGAGATGCGCTATCAGAAATTCACTAGAGTGAAAGTTATTTGGTAATTCATTTAATTATAAAAAAAGAAGAAGAAATATTACAATGTTAAGAATTCGATTTGTCACTATTTTTTATTATGTATAGCAACATATTCTCTCAAACGCGTAAAAAAGCCTATTTTCAGTCTAAATCAGCTCAAACAAGCTCAATTTCTCTTGCGATAATCTTTATTCATGATTTTCTGTCCAAATCGATGTTATTTTTGTGAAAGGATTAACGAAATACTCTGTGAATGATGTTATTTATCATTAACATAATAAACGTTTAATCGTCAATTCTCTCTACAGAAAGATTATAAGGTAAAAAACATACATTTAATGTGCTTGAATATCAGAATTATGTTGTGTTGGGTGATTATTGTCTGATAAATGAATATAATGACTGAACAAAAGACTGTACATGAAAATAGTTTTATATGACGTGTGTACTGTATATATGATATCTGATATCTGATATGTAGAAATAATACCGAGCAACCAACAAAAAATCCGACATTTCTAAATTTAAAGGATCTATTCTTTTTTCTTTTCGTAACGAAAGTTTCATGAAACCCTTAATAAAGGAAAATTGTCTTATTTGTCGTTCTAAAAAACGTTTAATATATCATTATTAGTGCCTATTACAAAAAGATGATTAAGTGAATACATAACAAAACTGGAGTAAAGCTGTACTGTCAACGATTCTTGGGCTTTGAGACCTTCCCGATTTTCGGTGTCTATTTCTTGACTACTGCATTTACTGCATTTTGTGACAGTGTCAGTTTAATTTTATTTATCTGTTTACTTATTTTCACATTTATCATTATTTTTTTTCCCTAGTGTGTGTGTGTGTGTTCTTTTTTCCCCATTCAACAGTAGGCTGTTGATCCATAACTGCACATTAGCATAGAAAATACGGAAGAAATGTCAAAAATGCAGAAAAAAATGTCCGTAAAATATCAAGTACAGAGAAACTGACATTGGTTATAAAATGCAGAAAATATAGTCTAAAATAGACGCCGTAGAGTTGGAAGGGCAGTTCTCGGGACTCTAAAATCGTCGGCTGAGTAGCTACTATGATTTTAATTTAATTCAGTATTATAGTTATGTTTTTAAGGATGTGATGAATGAATTGAGTTATTGGTTGAAAAAGTAGAAGGAAAGTGAAAGTTATATAATGAATGACTTGTATGTTATTTATCATACAGAAAGGGGGAATTTTTTTATCCAAAAAAACGTATAAAAAGTTCAATAGAGTATTTAATTGAATGAAATGCTTTTATTTTTTATTTATTTATTTTTAGTACCACAAGTCACACTATTTCTTTCAAGCAGCGTCGTTACCAGTTTTTATCTATCACCTGGAGTGAACGTACAAACATTTTTGTTTTTATCCAAATGTATAAAGCTAAACATTTGTCATTGTATCTGTCTGGATTATTAGATTTAATCAAAAATTGGTGCAGTTATTAATCATTACAGAATCTAGCTAACGCCCTATTTTTTAGTTCTATCGGATAATTTGTTTGAAAAATATGAAATAAAAGTCCAATTTAAACATTAAAATCATTAAAAGAAAATAAGATTGATGTCAAAAGTATAAATATACTCTATAACAAAACAAGTGACGCACCAAGAAGGAGTAGGGACACAAATTGGTAGATGGGGTGGAATGGGTGATCCGAATGGGACAAAAATTGGTAGATGTGATGTACATGTGGAGAAGAACAATTGATTACAGTTTCAAAAAATTTGAAGGATTTAATCAAGAGGAAGGTCCTCACAAAGTAAACAAGTCAGTAACGCGTTGGTCCACTTCTGGCCCTTATGTAAGTAGTTATTCGGTTTGGTATTAATTGATAGAGTTGGCAGATGTGCTCCTGTGAAGTATCGTGCCAAATTCTGTCCAGTTGTTGCGTTAGATTGGTAAAATCTCGAGCTGGTTGTAGGACCCTTTTTATGATGCTCCAAACGACCTCAGTGGAAGAGAGATCCGGGGACTGAGCTCAACCCTATTTCACTGCCTATTAAGGGTATTTAAAGTCACTGAAGTACCAGTGCACGTAGGATCGACGATAATGATGAATTGGTGCTTGATTCCATCAAAACCTGTATGTATGTCAATTTGTGTCCAGTTTGCATTACTCCTTCTTGTTGCGTCACTTTTTTGCTATAGAGTGTATATTTCTTTTGTGTAAAAAAAAATGAACATGGAAACATTATATATATATATATATATATTAAAAATAAAATTGAGAAAAACCATGCTAAAGAAAAAGAACATTTTCAGTATGGAATTCTTGTCGAAATATTACATTTTTTTTGCACCGAAGTAATTTGGACGTTTCTTGCCAAAATCTTTACTTACGCAACTGCGATTTTGATTCATCGTCAAAATGGCAACAAAAATTTTAAAGCTACCAATTCTGATTCCCAAAGAAATTTAAAGAAATGAATGTAGTAACCGATGCTAGTCGGATAACGGAACACACTTACAGTATGCCTTTTAATGGAAGAATTTATTAAAATAAAGTACTGTCGTACTAAATCAAATTCTGTTTTCTGCAGAATTTTATATCAATTGCTTAAAAAACATAGTCTTAGAGTCTTTATTATTCTTTCTTTTATTTTTTGTCATGAGTATCTAAAACAAAAAATTATTTCTACCAATAGTTAAAAAAAAAATAAAAATAAAAAGTGTTTAGTAAATAATGGAATGTTTAATGGCATGAAAAAAATAGAAGAAATATATTGAACTAGGTATTAATGACTTTTTTTTATGTTAATATTAACCCGTTAGTAGTCGCTAGTTGGTCGATTTGCCGCCCATCCTTAAGTGTTGCCAGAATTTTTTATTCGATAGCCACCAAAAATTTTTAGAAGTGGCATTTGATATACATAAAACGCGAAGAAACTCGAAGAAACGTCGGTCACATCACTTTTCAAAATTATTGGTGACAGTTAAATAAAAAGTGCGCAATCTGTAATAGGTGGCGCTGCCTATAGCGACTACTAACGGGTTAAAATACATGTTCCGTGATTACAAATAGCTGATGTTAGAAATATATATTTGCATGATGAAGAAGCAAATTTTCAATACTAAAACTTCTTGGCTTTAAAAATTTAGTAAGAAGTCATCTTACATTGTTTTGCTTTTTACAGATCGTATTGCGTATATGCATCGTGATAAAAAAAAAAAAAAGACTTCGTAATTTTATCTTTATGATGCCATATATGTCTGCAAAAAATTTGCTTTATAATCGAAAATTGAACTTTTTGCATGCAACGTAAATGCATACTCTTTCGCAATTTTCTGAACTGAAATATTTTGTAAATGTCTTCTCTTAAACAACTGTATTATTATTATTATTTTATTTATTTATTTATTTATTTATTTTTTTTTTGAATGTTTAGAAAATAATCAAAGTCTACTTTGTACTCTTTAAAGAACAATAGTTAAAATTTTTGTAATCTAGAATTTTTTTTTCTTTAGTATTTGAGAGTTCCAGGTGTTCTAAGAGTGTGTAATATAAGTTCAAAGATGTCAGGTTGTATTCACATAATCACATATGCCAATATTTTTAATTTGTTCCGTAACATTATTTAGCATCCTCCTTTCTTTATACGCCTCTTTATTTTTAGAGTATTTTTCTTTGTACTTAATTGTGATTTCGTATTGGAGAAAATTACTCTTTAAAAATAAATAAATAAATAAAAAGGCGGATGGTAACAATGTCCTGGAATAAATTAGGAATGTTGTTATGTATGCATTATTATTCTTGTAAGAATTGCAATTCTGATTTGTATCCGCATAAACTGCTTCTATTAACTTGATAAAAGAATGTATGATATTTTTCAATCATCAGAAGACACTAATCCAGTGTATATTTTCCTCAATAATCAAAGATAATAATAATAAAAAAAAAAAATGCATAAACCTAAAAAAAACATGAAAGGAAGGAAACCTAAATTTTTATCCTCACACTATTCCTTCGTTATGTTCCTAGCAAAAGGAACATAACGAAAAAAAAGCAACTTCACGTTTTACAGCATTTTTCATTATTATTTATATATATATTTTAAATTTCAAAAGAAATTGACATAAAGAAATCTGTGCTTCAATTCAAATAATGTATTGCTATAATATTTTTACGTTTTAAATTAGTTATCAGCATTATTAAGGTATGCAAAATATAATTTACTTCAATAAGCAGATTTACTTTAAAAGGAAAAAAGTTAATTTTTTTCTCTTTCCATAAAATTGTTTCTACACTCTCATTACTTACTATTACTCATGTTATTTACACTTTTTTAATTTATATAATATTTAGAAGAGAAACTATGATTTGATTTAGATAAAGTAATATAGAATAATTAGAATATGTTGTTATAAAAATTAATTATCTGTATCATTAAGAAATGAAGAAAAAACTACTTTACAAAGTAGATTTATTTATTGAAAAAAAAATTATTGTGATATAAATATAATGAAAATAATAATATTATTATAATAATTGCTTCTATCATAAAAGATAATCTTGTATTTTATTTGCATTTTTTTTTTTTTTTTTTATTCTCTGAAGAAATTTAGCAGAAAAAAAAATTGAGATAAAATAATATATTGCTTGAGTATTTTGGTTATTAAATTAGTTATGAAGTTAAATCTGATAAAGAACTGAAAAAAGTAAATAAATGAATAAAAAATAAATTTGTTTTAAATGATTTTTCTCAAAAAATGCAATTTTTATTTCATTAGTAAGCAAAATACTCTTTAAATTCTACTTCTAATTTTAAAAACCTTTAATTGGTAATGTCTTAATTTACAATATTTTCGTGTAGCATTTAAGTTACTAAAATCTTATAAAATATGCTACTAATGAAAAAACAATGTATTATTACATTACTTTTTTCGAGTGTACACGACAAGGTTATATATTAAGAAAGGTTTTTCATCAAATGGTTGATAACTGCAAATTTGTTGTCTATTAAAATATATCAAAATTACTTAAAAAATTAAAAAATAAATTAACAAACTTTATTTTTTAATCTTTAAATTATTATAAGTACCATTATGTAGAAATAACGCTAAGTTTTAAAATTGTTTTAGATGATTTATTAACTATATAACTTTTGTAATACACTACATTTATTTAAGAAGACGTTAATAACCATTTAAATAGTATGACCATATGCTTTTATATACTTTTTAAATATTCGTATATTTGACTATATAAATCGTTTACAGTTACAACCATTTTCTTACAATATTAATAATAATTTACTTACTGATAACTTTTCAACACCCAGAAGTAATTAGCGTATACTTGAAGAAAAAAAAAAAAGGTATCATAATTAACGTTTAATATTCTGTTCGAGTAAATGACACACATTTTATTGGTTTTAACTATCAAAACTACTTTACATATCTAACGTCTCGACAGATATTTAAATTTTGACCGATTAGCCATGCCTTAGACATAAAAATGCTGTTTTTTAAATGAATTAGTCATAATGTATGCCATTGATAATATAACCTTTTTGCTTTATTCTACATTCAATAGAAAAATATATTGGATTCGTAAATATTTTCGACTTCCAGTTTTCGATAGATTTACGGGTTTTAAACAGTCCTGAATATAATTCGACCATTGTTTAAAATGTTTGTGGGAAAAATATCTATGACAGCTCTAGCTTAAGAACTAATGCATATAATTTCATGGAAGTTTACATGCAGTTACACCTTGAATTGATTTAGTGTCTATCAAATTTTGGTGCAGATTGCACAGAAGGTGGCAGTGCAATCCACCGTTATTTCCTAATTTTTAATATGCCATTAAATGACAAAATTTCATATAAATGTGTAAAATAAGAATTATTTTTAAATAATTATTGTAAAATTAAAAAGAATCTATATACATATAAAGCCGAATTTGTTTGTCTTTGTATCTATCCGAATTTTTTGTTTGCTCTACAAAGCTACACCATTCAACTGATCGCTACAAAAATTAGTACAATTGTTTATGCTCCTTAGGGGACAATTAAGATTATCATACACAGATGTTCTATAAATTCATCAAAATTCTTTATCGACCTTCTGTATTGGGTTTTGAATCCATTAAACGTTCAGTCGAAATATTATAAAACTGGACAATTTCAATTTTAACTTTAATTTTAATTCTATCTCCTACTTTGTTTTTTCTTCAATTTAAAAATGTTATAATCTCTTCTCCAACACGAGCAGAGAGGGCAGAACTGCTAGTTATCTACAGTCGGCAGCAAAAGTATCAGAGCACTAGCAAAAATTCATATATAAAAAAAAAATACATATAATATTGTTTTGTTAAATAAGTCCTTGTCGAATCATGTTCTTAGACTGACTAAAGCAGAATTCGACAGGGATTTATTTAACAAAACTGTATTAAGTGTACTCCATAGGAATTTTTGCTAGTGCTCGGATACGTTTGTATAACAGTATTAGTAAACTAAAAAAACATTTTTGTAAATGTAGTAGGATAATTCCATCAACCCTTGGAAGACGTATCACCCGTGGTGTATACATTTATAATATAAATATTAAAGATCACTTGAAATATTATCTATCTTCTATTTTAATGTTATTTACCACAACATATTTCCACTGAAAACAAATTTATAGTTCTTAAAATTTATTTTACAGAATATCCAGGCCTTATAGTCCTCCTATATTTCCTATTTTTCCTATATTTTCGCAATTTGTCAGATATTCTCCAATATTTTTACATCAACTCCTATATTTCCTTTTTTTTTTTTTTTTTACGTCTACTGTTAGATGATATCCAGACTGCAAAAATTTACAAATGATACTCTGAAGATTTATGAACTAATTTATTTTCTCTGCTTTCAATGAAACAACTGATAATGGAAAAAAGCAACTAGATGTACTTATAAAATTTCGGAATGAAGAGCGTAACCAAATTGTTAGTAACTTCCTGCATGCTTTTGAACTGGGTCATGCTACAGCAGATATTTTGAAAAACAAGATATATTTGACACTTGTACTTGATAAGTTACCAGTTAATAAATTGTTAACTGTAAGCTCTGATGGACCATCTGTTAACCAAAAATGACTTGAAGAAATTGACAGTGAACTAAATGATAGATTTTCTGCCTCTTATCATAGTTCTTGTAATTTGCATATTGTGCATAATTCCATCAAGAATGCAATGACTCAAGTAGTTAGTCACTGGGATATTGAAGATTTTTTGGATATTGTGTTTAAATTTCTTCATAAATATTCGGCTTGCAAAGAAGATTTCCGAGGTGTCCAAATCGAAGTTGGAACTATGAAAGAAGAAAGTATGAGATTTGTAAATAATAGGTGGACGACACTGATACCAGTAATTACTAGAATTATCAACCAGTGAGAAGCATTAAATGAATATTTCCTGAAATTTACACCAGAATGTAAGATTAAGAGCCAGTTGCAATCCCATTCATATCGATTCCTGAGAACTGTTCTTACTGAATCTACCACTTTGACACGTTTACATTTTTAAAAATCGGTAGGTGGAAGCTTAGAATTTTTTTTTTAATTAAGCAAGTTGAAGAACCGTTGGTTCATATTCTTTATAATGAACTTTTTAAGCTAATAAAAATTCCTTTCATCAATTTCCAAATTTACGACAATATATTTTTGCTCTCACAAGACATGTTTTGGCCATATCACACGAGAGATTTTCGCTCAACTTTTTACTAAACACAAAATTATATCCAACACACTCAGCCTGACCTTGCTCAAGGACAGGACATTTTCAGATGATCAACTTTTTCGAAGCCGTATACAAAAAGCTGACTGTGTTGAGTGAATATGTTGTGTATAATGTTGTGTTGAGTATATATGCTCCCGTGTGATATGCCCATTTACTTACCAACATTACTAACTTTAAAAGCTTGACTTAGTTGGACTTTTAGAGAAATGAAGTAGTTTCATTCTCTTGTATATAATATTAATATAGAATAAGAGTGCCTTTCAAAATTGTTTGATAAGTTTATTGACTCTTTGGTTTGTTTACACCCCCTTCCTCCCCCCCCCCCCCCCCAAAAAAAAAAAAAAATTCTTTGTTTTTAATAATATTGACCAATTTGTCAACTTAAACCGTAAGTGACAGACTTGTCACTTGTTACCTTAAGTGACAGACTTGTCACTTGTTACCTTAAGTGACAAATTTGTCACTTAAGGTAATAGTCTGTGATTTGGAGGCCCTTATCAAAGTGAATGTGCAGGTCCATGCACTGAAATCCTTGATCTAAATCAGATTCCGCAGGTGAGAAAAATTCCAGTTGATCTAATTTTTTCATATATGGGATTAAATGATGCCTTTTTTTCTAACCATGTATTTCTATAAAATGTGTTAATAGAATCATGCATACGTTATTGTAATTTTGAAATTATAGGATTATTAAAAATTGAAGTTATTAGGGCTGTAATTGGGGACACAAATTTTAGAATTTTATGGATAATGGTACTCAGTTTTGTTTGTGTACTTGTGCTCTGAACTACTATGTATCCTATATTTCGTTCGAAATTCCTATATATTTTTTCGTTTAAACTCCTGTATTTTTTTTTCTATTAAACTCCAATATTTTTTCTCTTATACTCCTATATTTTTTTATTCCTTTGCTATGACCCCTGAATCGCCTTTTAACACTTTCCAACAAAGTTGAAAATATTTAAGACTGTGGTTTGTCTAAGTGTCGGTCTGGCCGCCTGCATTACATCTTCCGAAATTAAATTTGAAATGCTTTGACTCATATAAAGTTTTTTTTCTTTCCTTCTTTTTTGAATAAAATAAGGAGTTATATTTGAAATTTACTAGTTTACCCCACCTACAGGAACGGAAAATTGCCTTGTCGTAGCTGAATAACTTTTAAATATATTAAATACGTGTTATTTTACTTTTTGAGTTGAGGTGTATTTTTACATATGTTTAAACAGTCACATATGTCTATTACATGTGTTATGATTATAAACCGTGACAATTAGTCAAAAAAAAAAAAAAAATGTTTGTTTTTTTTCTTTAATTATATGCTGAAAATAATGCTGAAAAATTATCATATAATAGTAAAATAATAAGTTTTAATGATTTTTCAATATAACTTTTTGCAGCGTAGTTATTATTCAACGTCCTTCAATAATACCGATAATATGTCGTGTGTCCTTCAGTTTTATTTTATTTTTAAAGCAAGAAATCATTTACTTCATAAAAACTTGCTAATATACTTTATTCCAATGGATAATTGCACACGCCATTAAGATCACATTTGTCTAAACGTTTACAAATAGATTTGACGGTTAAGAAAAATATTTACTTTACTAAAAAAAAATAATGAATAAATAAAATAAAAACTAATTAATCACAGTGATATATTATAATTCATGCTTTAATAACGAGTTATAATGCTTAGGAAAGTTTGGTGGTGTGTCATTAAAAAAATATTCTTGTGTAATAATATTCCACTAATTTTACTGTCTTAAATCATTTGTACTTGAAAACTATATACAGGGCTGCCCCAGGCAACTTTTTTTTTTTTTTTTTTTTTGGTCATTATTTTTGTACCACTATTTACATATCATAAAATTTAAAATAAATTTATGAATGCAAAATGTAAATTTACCTGCATAAATATATTATAAATTTTACTTTTTGGAAATATTGGTACAAAAGAATAAAAATAAAAATAAGATAAATTTTATTAAATTAAACCACTAATTAATAATAAGAAACAAGTTTTTTAAAAATAACAAAAACTTCCAATATAAGGCTTGTGGTATAGTACACTTACAGGAGTTTTCTAGTAATCTATACTGCGGTTTTCAAAAGTAAGTAACTTTTTTGTGGTGATCACTGAATTTTTTATTGAAAGATTATTTTTTTTAATAAATATTTATAAAATCTGTTATATAACTGCTTTGTATATGTTTTTGTTCATAATGTGTCCCAGTGTGTTTGCAGACGGATATTTTTACAGAATTTGATTACATCTTTGAGGCAAAAAATCTGGGGATCTGACGATATAGTTTCCTAGTCCAAAAGAATTATCCGTAAAATTATTCTTTTTCAAAAATTTGATTTTTTTACTTAACATTAACTCATCTATCTCTATATATATTTTAGCTTTCTGAGATGTATAATTTTATATGAATCTCGCGATAAAATTGACTTTATAAATTGTGTAAATGTCCAAATTTAAAACTAATTTTCAAATACCTTTTTTTTTTTTTTTTTTTAAAGAAAAGACATACGTAGCATTTTTTTTTTTTTTTTTTTTTTTTTTAGGTTTTTTATTTACAATATTTAGAGACTACGTATGGTTTATGTCAAAATGATTGTCTCGATAACACACAAAATAAGTTCACGATACGTCCTCGCTGGGATAACCTGCGTATCCTGCTAACACAGATATAATTATTAAATAATGCAGACTGTCTAGGTCTTATGTGTATCTGCCATTAGGAGTTTTTGAGTAAAATAGTTATAATTGATTGACTTAGAAATGTCGGGGTCTCCTATAATATATTAACCCACATTAGTTAAAACATAGATGGCAGTGGCTGATATTTTATGCGATTTTCACCCAATTTAATAGTTAAATCAGCATTCAAAGTAACAAGGGCGCTGGAGACTGTAACTGATAAATATTAATTCAAAATCTTAATACTGAAGCACTAGAAATAATATACTCCTGTTATTTAAATCAATTTTTTACAGAACGACAATCACTCTAGCGGGTTCCTCTAGACTCAATTCTCTAAAGTAATTAAAACGAATATTATAGAAGAAAGACCCGGTATAATACAATACATTTAAATTAATTTTGAATATTATGTTAATCACTAAAATTTTCCTCTTAAAAAATAAAAATTTGTATATATATGAAAATTTTAGTAAATCTCAAGAAAAATTTGATGCTATGAATAAAATAAAAGCTTTTTTACCTTTGAATAAATTTTATAAATATAACCTGTTTTTCGCGCTAAAGGTAATTTGTAAGCTAATAATCATATCTCAAAGTATATTTCGTTACGTATTTTACACCCCATCCCCTATGTAAAATTAAGTACATTTTACAACTTAAATAAATATAATACAATTAACACAATTCTTTTAGTTTATTTATTTATATACTTTTCACAAAAGTTGAAAATTTAGACTTTTATACTTTCTTTTCATTGAAAAAAAAATTAACAATGTATCTATATCAGCGCAGTTGAACCTTTTAATCACTGTAATCAATTTTTCCTTGCGGACAAAAAGTTTGCGTGATCACCTAAATTCCAAACCTTTTCTCTTCTAATTTCTAGATGAAAATGTTTCTGTGACCTAACTTTTTCAATGGCCAAGTTTACTTTTGCAACGAAATTTAGATCAATGATGTAAAATTATTATAGTTAAAATTGCAAAGTCGCAGTTCCTTTTTCTTAACGACATATATTGTTCATCGTAAATGACTTTTTCCTTTGGTTGTTTTGAACGGTAGTAATTGCATAATGTATTCTTTTGTTTTTTAATGGTTTTAGAAATATATATATATTTATATATAAATGAGAAAAACTAGCACCTATTCTTTAGTAATTAAATTTTAAGAAAAATGTTATACATTTGTACATATTTATAGAATTTTAAAAATATTCGATGTTATTTACAGCTGACATAGTGATTGAATTTTCTCTTCTCTAAGGGGATAGACTACTTTTAAAAATAAGAAAATGAAGAAAATTTTCGATCGATTTTCAGAATTTTTTAAAAAATAAATACATGTACATTTTTTTTTTTTGTGTGTGTGTGTGTGTGTGTGTGTGTGTTAACTAGTATGGCATTACTCTGTTGATTAAAAATATTATTTTAGTTTACTTTAAAATAGAAAATTATTTTTATTGCAGATAATTTTTTAAAAAATTCAAAGATGCTTTCACACTGCGTGTAGGATATCTCAATTGCAATATCCTTTGTCCTTATAACTTTTACATGAAATGAAACAAAACATTCAAATTAAGGTGATTGGATTTTACGTCGCACTAATGCTGCGCAGATGGGCAATTGGCGACGGTCTGGGACACACCCCTAGAGGTGGTCCGGAGACATGCCATCACAATTTTGATCCTCCACAGAAGGGATGGCTCTCCCGCTTCGGCAACCCCCAGAGGTATAATTTTTGATGGGAACATGGAGGACATTGTGGCCACGACAGATTTTACGTTCACCAGCCACCATTAGTGTACACGACGGTCTTTGGCCGGCTCGAGTACCGAACCCGCAATCTTCCAATTACGAGGCCGGCGCTCTACCGACTGGGCTACCGCGGCCCATTGAAATTAAGAATCTGAACAGAAAGGTTTTAATTATTTTAGTAAACTAAATTTGAAATATGAAATTACCATTAAAATTTATATGTTTTCACAATCATATTTTTTTTCTTCTGTTGAACAGAGTTTTTTATCTTTAGTTAAAAAAATAATCTTCAGTAAAAATAATTTTCCATTTTAAAGTATACCAAAATGAAATTTTTATCAATAGAGTAATGTCATACTAGTTAACACACACACACACACACACAAAAAAAAAAAAAAAAAAAAAAGAAAAAAGAAAATGTGCATGCATTTATTATTATTTATTTATTTCATTCTGAAAGTTGATGGAAACTTTTCTTCATTTTCTTATTTTTTAAAGTAGTATGTTCCCTTAAATATGAATTTTAAAAAATCATAGAGTTTCGTGAATTAAATGTTTAAATAAACCTTAAAATATTTTATATGATTTTATTTATGTTGTAAAAGAAGATATATAGACAATCAATATGTCATACAGAACACTCTCTAAAAATATTGAAATATATTATCATATATATGTATTAATTAGTTTTGATTACTTTAGTTTGATTCAGTATTAACTTAAAATTATTAGATAACTGAACCAATTATATTTCGAAAATATGATATGAGAGACACATTGTTAGTGATGCATCTTTGCACTTCAACAATTTCTCTGCTTCCAACCACATATTATTTTGATTAATAAAAGCAATTTTATTACAGAACAAAATTAACGGAACTGTTAATAGAAAAAAATTATAAAAAAAAAAAACTTTTGTGAATTAATCATATTTAATATATCTTTCATTGTTTAATTAATGCATAGTTTTCCATTTGTTGCAATTGTTTAATAGGTTTACTTGATATAATTTTAGCCATTAGCAAAATTTGCAGCATATTCTCCTATTATTTCGTACTCAAAAAAACATTAACAGAAATTCTTAAAATACTGATAATAACAAGCAATAAAATAGATTTGCTTTTCTACTTTCTCTTACCCATATATATAGTAGAGAAAGTATTGTTTTGAGGTCGAATTTTCGAAACTGAGTTTTTGTTATATTTACATGTCTTGTGGTCCCCTGAATACGAAAATCACGTTTTTAGCGGTTGGTCTGTCTGTGCGTCTGATATCATCATATCTCAAGAATAAATAATAGCAGGAAGTCCCAACTCAGTATTCTATGCATGGATTATATAGTGATGCTGCAGAGAATTCACCCTAGAGAATTCAAATACCTTACATCTATGAGTGAAATTTCTGAAATGTACAGTGTAATATCTATAAACTGCCCTAAACAATATGGAATGAATATTTGTTTTGTTTTTTTTATGTTCTATTTTCAAGTCTGTTTTTTTTTTTTTTTTTTTTTTTTTTTTTTTTCTGTATAATATCACGTTTAGAAGTGCCTTGAATAGGAAAGTCCAATTTTTAGCAGGTGATTTATCTGTATGTACATCTGTTATTAGCATGACTTAAGAACAGATAAGTGCAAAAAATTCGAATTTGGTATTGAAGTTCTTATTAGGTTTCCGCTTTAAAATTTTATTCAAGATTGGCAAGTTCAGAGGAATATTAATAACAGCCTTGTATTTTTTGTTGTTTTCTGGCCACTCCCTCACACAAAATTATATGTCAAATAAAACTTTTCCGATTCCTATTTTTTTTTATTTTTTTTATTAAATTACGAACTTTTTTATTTTGCATTATTGCATTTGAGATTTGATCTGAAGTCTACCTTTATAGCACTGAAATGCAGGGTAAGAGCAAGTTGTGTGAGTAACACACCAGATTATCCTCCCCCCCCCCCCTTTCCCCCCGAAAAAAAATCTGTTTTCCCAATTATTAAGAAAAACTTAGTTAAAAGAATAATTAAATCAAATAATTTATTTGCAATGTGATTGAGCATTTTACTTTCTTTACTTAGTAAGATTTAAGCCATTAGCTTGAAATTTGTAAAAATGGTCGGTCCCCTTTTTCCTTCGTACTCATAGATTTATTTATAGAAATCTTTAAAATACTGATAGTTAAGAAGCAAGCTTAAAAGAGATTTTTTTTTTTTTTTTTTTTTTTGGTGAAAAAAAGTATTGATTAGTTGAAAAGGATCTTTGTAATTTCAAACGCCTTATGTGTACTAAATTCAAGAAAATAAGCAACCAAGAATTTATTTTCACATTTGTTCACTTTAAACTTAAGAAAATCAAAATGAAATAATTTGTTATCGACTATATCCATACATTTTCGCATTTACAAATGTGAGAAATTTAAGAAAACTAATAATTAAATTACATGAAGAAATAAATTAACAGAAACTCTACTTTATAGTTGATTTTCTGTTGATAGTAGAAAAGAATATACAGTTATTTTTCATTTAACAGTAGAAAAGACTGGTTCTTTCATACTAATACTACTAGATGCATTGATTACATCTTCTAATACGACTTACGAAAGGAATTATAAAAACAACAGCATGCAAAAAATAAATAAAAACAATATTATATAATAATAAATACTCTATCTTTTCTTACTTTCTCTTACCCATATATATGGTACAGAAAGTACTGTTTTTCGGCCAAATTTACCAAATCGAGTTTTTGTTATATTTTTATACACATATGTTTTTAGCGGTTGGTCTGTGTGTCTGTGTGTGTGTCTGTGTTTGTGACTGTTATCAGCGTATCTAAAGAACAAATAATAGCAGAAAGTTCAAGCTTGGTTTTCTGAATGTGTATCGTATAAGGATGTTACACTAAACTTTTAGCTGAGATCAAGCAAAGGGTTCGTATACAGGGACACCTAAGATAATTCAAATACATTACGTCTATGGGGGAAATTGCAGTTTATAAGTAGAGTTTTACAACTGTAGACCGCACAAACATTCACTGTTTGTTTACAGGGCTACACAAAAGAACTAGCTTATAGTGTGACAATGCTTGAAAATTACTGGAAGTGTATTTCAGGTGAGCTGTGTGTTATTAATGTAGGATTATATTTATGTGCGCCATGTGGTGTGTACATAATCTTCAGAAGATATACAAAAATGCCAATGTTTAAGCCATAACGTTGTTTTTTATTGTTAGTGGAAATGCTTTACTATAATATTTTACCATATCCAGGAAAGCTGCTCAGGTATTTAAATTAATTCCTCATGGCCATATGGTTAACAATGTATTTTTTTAAACTAAATATTCATTGCTTGGTTTTTTGTATATTTACACGTTTTATATATTTACACGTTTTGAGGCTTCCTGAATACCGAAACCAACTTTTTAACATTTGATCTTTGTCTGTATCTATTAGAGTAATTTAAAAACAAATAATTTCAGGCGATCCAAATGTTGTATTTTGAAGTTAACACGTTTGTTACTAGAAAACGTTGATAAATATTGATTAATCTCAAGAATGTTGCGTATGAAAGTTGGATAATTTTAAATGAACTTTTGAATTTAATTGCAGATTTGAATTTTCTATAAAAATATAGGTAAAATAATGAAATAGGGGTTGAGGGGGGCAGAACCCCCCCCCCCCTTCACACAGAAGTTTTTGTAAAATAAAGCTGTTCCTAAGCCTGATTTGTATTGTTTTAACGTAGGTTTACATAACAGTACTAGTTATCTTAACCCTTAATCTTCCATCTGTGTTTATAATATTAAATTTCTGAGTGAGAGAAAGCCGTGTGAGTAATACATGAGATTATTCTTTACCTTATAGAAGTATTATGAAAATGGAAACGATGTATAATTTTTTCTATTTAACATAAAATATGAACATTGAAAACAAAACATTTTTCCCATTTCTTTCCTTTTTTTTTTTTTTTTTTTTTTTTTTTCCTGAAGAAAATGAAATGTACAATTTTATCATTTATATTTTCTTATATTCTCTTACGCAGATTGGTTACAGAAAATATAGTTTTTGGGTTAAATTTTCGAAATTGAGATTAGTTATATTTGCACGTTTTAAAGTTTCCTGAATCCGAAAAACAGGTTTTTAGCGGGTGGTTTGTGCGTCTATCTGTGTGTATGTCAGTCTGCGTGTCTGTTATTAGAATATCTTAAGAACAAATAGCAGTAGGGAGTCTGAACTCGGTATTTTAAATCTGTACCGCATAGGGGTGCTACTTTTCATTGGGATCAAGCGAATGGTTCATATACAGGGCCAACCAAGAGAACTCAATTACACTATGTTTATGGGCGAAATTTTTAGTAGATTCACTTTAACACGTATAGGCTTCATTAAACAAATTTAAATGAAAAAATATTTTTCATATGCATAAAAGCATGTTTCGTGTAGAATATGGCATTAAAAATGACTCACCATTCGTTTACAGGGATAACCAAAAGAAGTAAAATATAGTGGGACTAAACTTGGAAATTTGTGGAAGTGCATTTCAGGTTTTGCTGTTTGTTACGCTGCTCTGCATGCAAATTACCTCCAACACCATTTTTGTGCAAATTCTTATGTAAAATGACATCTTGAATCCGAATATGACGCCCATTTTGCCCTATAACCCACCGTTTTTTTGGGACGGGCCTCTATTTTTTTTATTACTTTTCGGTAATTTTATGGCTATAAATTTTATTTTTAGTGGGGAAAAAGATTATTTTAACTGTTAAATATCTTCTGAGGGGCTACAAAGTTGGAAAATTTTAAAATATGAATATTTGCGACAAGGGGAAAGTTTAGTTGGGATTTGCCACTGAAGTTATGTATTATATTTCTTATATATTTTTAATCTATTATTAATATTATTTATTAAACATTATTATTATTTTATTATTATTATTATTATTTTAAGTTTTAAATTAATTATTTTTCATTTTCCAAATCAAAATCATGGCCATAAAATTACCGAACAGTGATAAAAATCGGGGGAGGGGGTGGTGTCTCGAGAAAACGGTGGGTGACTGGGCAAAATCAGGGCTCTTTCTTTTCTTTTTTTTTTTTTTTTGCAGCGCAGTGTTATTAAATTAGGACTTTATATAAGTATGTAATATGGTATATATATATATATAATTTATAGACGACATACAGAGCTATCAATAATTAAGCGAAAGAATTATTTTCTATGGGATGTAATTGGTGGAAGTGCTTAACTATATTTTATCATATCCAAGAAAACTGCTCAAGAAGGATATTAATTCCTTATACCCATATGATACATAAAGCATTGTTTTAAGTTAAATTTTCAGCGCTTGTTTTATATATAATTACTCGTTTTGGGATTGCTGAATATTAAAATCACTTTTTTAAAGGTTTTTCTTTGTGTAGGTCTGTTTCGGCGTAACTCTGTTTCGGCGTAACTTTCGGCGTAAAATTATTGCAGGCGATTCAAATGCTTTATTTTGAAGTTCATACGAGGTTATTACTTGAAAAGTTTGATAAATATTGATACATTTTAAGGAGTGGTGCGGATGGAAATTGTCTTAATATTTTTTTAATAAACATTTTAATTTAGAAGCGGCCTGGAATTCCATATAAATATAAGTATTATATACAAACCGGGGGTTGACGGGAGTAGTGACCCCCTAACACAGAAATATATGTCAAATGAAACTGTTAATAAACCTTGTTTGATTTATTTTCAACATAGGTTTATATACGGTACTTGTTACCTCAATCCTTAATCTGCTATCTGTCTTTATAGTAGTAAAATGTAGAGTAAGAGAAAGTCGCGTGAGTGCCACACGAATATTATTCTGTTTGAAATAAACTGTCTCAGGGTCCAAAATATGACCGATTGTAAGACTTACGGTAACATATAAATATTCATAATCTAAATATATATTCTAAATTAAAAGAAATAATTATCTGTAAGTATTTTCTAAATTTAATTTAATTTATATTTTATCAGTTTTTCTCAGTTTTCCTTATTCATACATTCGCTTTAAGTCTTTAAGCATTTTGAAATACATTTAAGAAGTATTCATATTTGCAAAAATATAAATGTAACAATATTCCTATTAAGTGATTAAAACTTCTAGAATACTGAATGGTGTCAGAATTTAGCTGAATTAAGGAAAACTACGGCAGTTTTTTTTTTTTTTTTTTTTTTTTTTTTAACTATTATAATAATATTGACTTTTGACAAAATAGACTTACACACAATTATTGGCTAATTTTGCTTATATTTTATGCCTGTGTGTTGTTTCCAGTTTTAATATTTTAGTACTATATTTCTTTACAGAAATGATACTATTTAAATATAAAATAAATTCTTTTATAGAAATAGTTTTACATTTTTCCTTTTTATTATTTATTTATTTATTTATTTATTTATTTATTTTATTGCAGATTCAGAAAATTTTGCTTTAAACTTGATAATTATACAATGATTTTCTTTTTTTTTCTTTTTTTTTAATGAAGTACTTGCCCGTACTATTATTTTCAACGCTCATAAGTACTGTCCATTCAGTGATCGGATGGTTACGGTTAGTACTCTGAAATTTAGCTGTCAGGAACCGGGTTCGAATCCCGGTTTGGCATGTATATTCGAAGAGGTTAAATGTAGTGTAGGAACGTTATGGGGATTAAGGCCGACTGACTACACTTGTATTCTAGGCTTGGGTTGAAGGCTCTCCGTAGGGAGCCATTTTAAGTTGTTTTTGTTCATATTTACTCAATTCTCTGAGAAAAACCATGAAAAATCCCGAGCACCTAGGTCGTCGAGCATGATGTAGTTTATAACCTGGCATTTCCCGTCTACCAGCTTCGAAAGCAGAACCTCTCGAAGTATTTCGAAATCCCACACAATCCAAATGATCCTGGCCAAATGAGTCTTAATGGGCTGAAAATGATATGAGAGCCACGGACCAAACCCATAATCAGTATTTATTTTAAATGTTGCTTAACTATAAGCGAAAAAAATACGTATATTCTTTGTTATAATGTATATAAAACTGTTATTGTTTTGTTAACTATTGTTTTTATTAAATAATAACTAGATTTTCTCGTGTAAAGAAAATGATACAATTATATTGTCAGCAATTTGGAAATCAATTTTCATGACATATTTTCCTGTTATAATAAATCATTTGATGTTAAAAAATAAATAAATAACAACATCATTTACTTTGTTTTTTCTTCTCTTTTGTACTTTATCTATTTCCGTAAATAACGCCCAAGAAACGTTCAACTTTCTAAACAATGCAAACTGAACGTTAATCTCGACAAACTAGTTTATTATGCATTTAAAAATGTTAATCGAGGAAAATGGCGACATTTACACCTATTTTAACAAATTAAGTCATCACGAACGAAATTTAAACAAATAATGCTTATTTAATACAAAAAGAACTGTTAACATGTCATTTTTCTTTTGAAAAAAAAGTGTCACAGAATTTGAATGAATTTGTTTCAGATGATAACAAATGACGGCTGATTTCGGTCATTAACAAATATGAAGTGGAGCGAGCAAAAATTTAATTAGCTCGATATTATGGCTTTTTATTAAAGTGACATGCTTTTTGGGTACGTGATTGAATAGTTGTATGGTTCGATTGTTTTCCATAGATTGTCGCTATTTCATCACTCTTCAATACAATCATATAAAAGGCTACATCACTCTTAAATTTCCGTGATTTAATTTATCCATTCCACAGTTGTTTTCTTACGTTTCTATTCGGGATGATTATGTGCTGAAAAGTAAAATGTAATTGCTCTTTTTGCTTTTTTTTTTTTTTTTTTTTTAATGGATTTCTTAAAGCCTAAGTTCAAAATCAACATGCATTTTTCAAGTATTAAAATGATTGTGTCGATTGTATTTTTTATAAAATGTTCAGTTGTAATACATATAATAATAATGCTAATAAAATCCTCCTTGATATTCTTAAACAAATTTATAACTTAATTAGTAAATCCAACAATTTCTATTGTCTTAAAAATAGCTATCAACTCAAAGAAATTGTAAAAACTCTGAACAATGTTAATGAAATTATTACTTATGATTTTGCTGACTTGTTTAATAATATTAATTTAACCGATCTTCATCAAATTATTTACAACCTTTATTTGCGTTTTAAAAGTGAACTTTCTCTTCCTAAATACCTTTGTGCAGCTTCCTTTAAAACTCTTTTAAATTTTATCATTCACAATAATTTTATTCTACATAACAACACTATTTATATCCAAAAGGTCGGTATCCCACAAGGGGGCTGTAGCTCAAGTCTGTTAGCTGATTTATATTTATACCATTATGAACAAAGTTTCTGTAATGATAATGTCATTGTGTATAGGTACATTGATGATATTATAATTTTTTATGTTAATAACTCTACTCCATCTTCATTAAAATTTCAATATCCCTCTCACCTTACACTAACACATAATTATATTAACAACAATTGTATTAGCTTTTTAGATTTACAACTTAAATTAAATGGTGGTAAAATATCTACTGATCTATATGATAAACGAAAAGATTTCTGTTTTAAAGTAAATTTATTTACACACTTTAATTCTTGTCTTCATTTATCTGTATACAGAAATATTATTCTTAATCATCTATTTCGAATAAACAGACTTTGTTCATCTCATTACAAAAACAAGAATATTAACAATTTAATTAAAACTGCTACTGCTATGGGTTATCCCAAGAGATTTATTTATTCGATTATTTATCAATAAATGTTCTTTGTCTCACAAAAAAAAAAAAAAAAAAAAAAAAAAAATGTATTTATGTATATATATATATATATATATATATATATATATATATATATATATATACATCTTTATATTAAAAAAAAAAAAAAAAAAAAAAAAAAAAAAAAATTAAAATATGGCGGATGGGAGGGCAGATGTTTGATTAAGGAGGAAGGGTGGTGTTGTTTGGCTGGTTGGTTGGGTGGGTTGTTGAATTTAAATTATAAAAAAAAAAAAAAAAAAAAAAAAATAGGAAGCCTGGTCTTATTGCGATTACGGGATACATCATCTCTTTCTGGTTGATATTGATTAAGTTTCAACAATTCATAATATATTTGCTTCATTTAAAAATAAAAAAAATTAGATCTCATTCAAATTTGGAGTGTTCATACTAAACGTAAAATAAAAATACTATTCAATATTATTAACAATAACTAATAAAATATTAAACTTATTCACCATTTTTCTAATTAATAATAATAATAAAAATAATAACAATAATATATTAATACCATAATACTTAAAAAAAAAAAAAAAAAAAAAAATTAAACCTATTCACCATTTTCCTACTTAATACTAATACTAATAATAATATTAATAACAATAATAATTATTGAAATTTAAAAATTAAAATTATTCACCAATTTCTTAATAATAATGACTTTATAATCACTTGTTGGTCTTTTCTTCTGTTAGCTTAAGAATCTAAATTACACTCATGTAAATTGAACCTCTAATCGTACACTTTTTCTTACATCAATTAATAGTAACTTATTTTTTCCACGTTAGATGGCGCGCTCATACGTTGTGTCGAACGTATGCCATACAGTGACAATCGTATTGTTCTGCATTATACTTAAATTTCCCTCTAGAATATTCTTTATTTGTGATTTCAGCTTTTAAATATTAAGCACAATAAATATCACTTCATGCTTACATTTATTTCATTTCAGAAATTATTTCGATTAATCGATTCTCTACTTTTAAACATTTCTTTTCAGTTAGTTCGTTTGGCAACCGCCTGGACTTTTATTCGATTTGGATTTGAATTGCATGTGGCCCTCGTCTTTCACGAATATCATTTTTCATTTTGGTTAAGTTGTTTTATCAGCCATTTTCCTTTTATCTTTCTATTTTTTTTTATGCAAGATTGGAACTAGTATTGTATATTTGCTGAACTAGCTATACAATATTCGAAATCTTGCATCTCATGTTGACAGTACAGCTAGTTTCCTGATGAGAACTGTACTGGGTTTCAACATTTTTAACTCTATTTTTCCTTCATGCATTCCTTTTTATTTCAATAGTATTTTGGTTTATTTCTTGCAATTCTTATCTTGTGTTGCTGAATTTACTCGATAAATGGATTAAAAAAACTATCTCATTATTTTAGGCATTAGTGATATCTACGTCATTTCTCTTCTGTGTAAGTATTTTAACATGATTTTACTAATCGGTGAATTTTACTTAAATGGTATTTGTGACAATAACTTTATAAGTAATCCTTCTAAATATTAATATCATTGTTGGTATTTTCATCTTTCTCTTATTTGCTGAGTATTGTAAAGGAATTAAATTATTTATTATATATATATATATATATACAATCTTAAATAGTGGATTTTGTTTTATTTTGTTACCTCGAAACTTCTGTATGTGACGAAAAAATTTTTGTAAATGCATCAATATTTCCGATATTTTCTCATTCTAAGAATAAAAATAAAATATTAATATATATAATGACCCTCATCTGTCATCAACGAATCCGGTTTTTACCGCTTCAAAACTGAAACTTTTGGCAGCCATTATTATTATTATTATTTATTTATTTTATTTTTTTTTTTTTCTGTTTGTTCAACTTACGAAAACATACATATATTTTGTATCACACCTATTCTTATTTCCTTTAATACCTTGAAAAACTATTCAATTGGAATGTTTAAAGGTATATAAATAAAATATAACGGATCACTGGCTATTATAAACAACACAATTCCTGATAAAAACAAACCAAAACGGTTGCCATTCAGAAAATACAAATTCCAAGTGGACGACTCTTTAATTCCGAATGAATGACTCTTTAACCGTTTTATTTAAAAAAAAAAAAAAAAAAAAAACTCTTAAAATATTTCAGGAACATATTAAAGCCTTAACACTCTTAAAATATTTGTAGAAACATATTTAAAACCTTTAATTATTTTTATCAAGCTTCATTTTTTTTTCCCCAGTATGCTTTCACGGACAAAAAATAAATAAATAAATAAATAAAAATAATAAAATATTAAATTAGCTCATGCATATGAGAAAATGACATCCATAAAATAATAATAATAATAATTTTAAAGTTGTCGAAGAGATAAATAGAATGTGACATTTTCGCACGGTCTTAGTAATAAGTGAAATGATCATTTTTCAACTCTGTGCAGCAATTTTCTTTTTAAAGAAATGCTGTGTATTTCTTTAATTGATATTTCATATATATCTTAACACTTTTGCGATCGCTGACGTAGATTCACGTCATTTGGATATCTGTAACTCTACCAGTGGGCGTTTCTTTCAGGGTTTTTATGTTACATATTTCTGAAGAATATACCCAGTATTCAAATTTGTACAGTCAAATGTAATATTGTTGCGTGCTCGGGGGTTCGTAAGTTGTCCGAGAATGAAAGGCGAGGCTTGCAAAAATCCAGTAATTTATTCACAGAAAGTTCCGGAAAAATACAGGTCTATAAACCAAGCATCAGCTTCAATTCAACCAGTAAACACAGCTTAATTAACAACTGTCAACTGTAAATCCACAGTACTAACTGTATAGCAATAGCACTTAAAGCAAGATTCATTCAAAGAGGTTTAGAACTCCTTCAAATGCAATGCAAGCATTAGCGAATCTGCCTGACTCTGATTTCAGACTGAAATGAACTGACTGCCTTGGCGAGAAAAGCAGTCCTTGTATACCCCTGTAGAAAAGTGTGGAATGTTCCAGAAATTTCTGTATCTCCTCAGCCAATTATATTTCAGCGTCCATATTTGGTATATCACTAATAAAGATTTCTCGCCAAGGTCGCCAAGTAGGGAAAAAGTCGCCAAATTTGGTGCCAAATCCATTACCTGCCTTATTGGAGATTTCTAATGCGTTTTTAAGGGAAAATTACGCTTTCTTACTCTTATAATAATATAATACGCATTATTTTAACGCTAAAACAACTAGAAATGCCGAAAATTAACATTTTAACGACTTACTAAGCCTCTTTGAAAGAATTTCTTCAAAAATGAATACAATTATTTACAAACTCGCAACAATATGGATATAAATAATTTGATTAGGAAGAATTATTATTATAATAATAATAATGGCCCTCTTCTGTCAGGAACGATTCCGGTTTAGACCGCTTCAAAACAAAGACTTTTGGTAGCCTTTTTTTTTTTTTTTTTTTTTTTTTAGAAATGCTGTGTATTTTTATTTCTATTTTATTTTTTTTTTAACCTGCATAAATGTTTCATCATTAGAAAGATCTTTCAAAATTGAACATTTTTTGTGCTTACACTTTTCCCTTAATCTCAATATGTAAAAGGATTTCAACGAAAGTTTATAACTACCATTGCAATTCTAAAATACCCATGGAGGATAAAATTAAAATGTAGTATAAAATTCAGTCATAAAAATTATGGACTAATAGTTATTACGTCATTTTCTTGCAATCATGATAATGTACTTATCTGATATAAACAAACAGTTGATTGTGACGTCATATTTATCAAATTAGTTAAAATAAATAACGTTACAAATAAGGTATGTACCTAAAGTTACTTTGTTACAAATATGGTACACTTTCACTTGGTACCTTATTTGTAACGAAGCTTTGATTAGATATTTTAGAATTAATTAAAATATGAAAATAATTTCAAAATTGGACATTTAAATTTATGATTGTTGCCAAAAAAAATTACCAGTTATTGTTTTATGTATATATATATATTGAGGGGGAGGAAGGGGCATAAGATAAAATAATGTTTTCGCGCGAAAACTTAAAAAATAAAATAAATTATATTTGCCCATGCATATAAAAAAATACTTATTAAAACGAGTCGAAGAAGGAAGCGAAATAAGTACTGAGTATCGTATTATATACGATAAATACGATATATAATATACGTTATGTTAGACCTATCGTCCAGGGTTAGGAGGTATTTTCGTTAAAATAAATAGTTTGTTCGTTCGGTGCAACTTTCACATTAGCTCCGTCAGGTACAACTTTCATATTAGTCCCGTTAGGTGCAACTTGCACATTAGTCCCATTTAAATATAGTGTCCAGCGAAGCTTGCAAAGCATTCGTTGATTCACCACCTTAACTGATTTCACATTCCGTCATTTTTGACGGGGTTATGTACTAGTTTTAAAATAATCATTCAATGACATAAATTTATTTTGTTTTATTTATTTATTTATTTTTATTTACTATTATTATTATCATTACTAGTTGAATTGTAAGTATATAAAATTTTATTTATTTATGCAAAAATATAACTCACACTTTCAAAAAACTTAATTAGCGAAATGAAATATATCTGAATAAATTTTTAAAATATTTAAAACACGAAAATTTTTTTTTTTTTTTTTTTTTTTTTTTAATTTTTCATCTCCAAAAGAGGTACGATTTGGTGGGGTAAAATGGGCATTTTATTACTTTTTGCTTATGCAATGAATATTATAGTGCAATGAATTAATGTTAAATGTATAAAATATTTTGATCAATTTGTTGGAAAAAAATTTTCTTCTGTAAAACAGTTTCTATTTTAAATTTAACAATTCATATAACATTTTATTTCTTTTAATAATGCTTCGTTCTTTTTATATACCTAAAATCTTTTTTAAAAACTAGTATTTTCTCTAGTTTATTAACAGAACATATCCATCATTCACTTTGATAAATATCTGAAAAACAAATTTTTAAAAGCAGATAAAAACTATTTAACACATTTGATCTATAAAAAGTATTTTTCTATGGTGAGAGGAAAGTGGATAAGAAATAGACTTAGAAAGTTTATTCTAAAATTTTCACTTGGTGGACGTTAAAATTAGTTATAGACAATAAAATGACCATCCTTTGTCTATCTCCAAACACATTTCATGCTTTATAACCTCTAGATGTTGGGTTTTGGGCTTAGTAAAGCGCTTCTGGAGAACAATTCTAAAAATATTGCATATCTATAAAGTCGTCTTCAGAGACTGTCAAAAGCTACGTTTCCTCACATGTTTAAACAACTTTCTGTAAGTTTGAAGTGGGAATATATCATAAAAAATTAAAAGAAACAGTGGTTTACTTAGTTAACAAAGAAACTGTCTTAAAAACAAAATCACGTTAACAGAAAAAGATATGGGCAAAATTGTAGACAATATAACAGAACTTTTAGTCAGAACAGTAATGGGAAATCATGCTATACAGGCATCTAATTTAAAGTCTTTTACTTAATAAATCTTACCACCTGAGCCACAAGAAATAAAAGAAATTTTACAAAATGCCATGCGCTTAAAAAAAAAAAAAAAAAAAAAAAAAAAAAAAAAAGTACAACATAAAGCTGAAAAATAATAACTGATGCTGTTGCAGCAAAATGCCTTCTAAACAAAAAAAAAAAAGAAAAAATTATTAATAATAATAATAATAATAATAATTAAGAACTTAGTGCAATTGTGCAATATTTCCTATACACTTGCATAATGGGAAATATTATGTAGAAACGAGCATGAAATTGCCTGAACTCTAAAATACGGAACTGAAATCAATAAAATTACGTATGAAATTGAAACATAGTAGGGAAGGTCATCCGCCGACCTTATTGACCTTATCTTTAATATAATATAAAAAATAGTAGAAATTAATGAGAAAGAGTATATAATGGGTAAATCAACACCAAATTATTTTTTTCTTTATTTTTTTTTTCTTTATTTTTTTTATTACTATTATTTATTTACACACTATCTACCAATAAGTATCTGGACACTTTAGAATGTAGACGTTTTGTCCAATATCTATGAAAATTCTTGAGGAATTATCTTGAAACTTTGCGCGTCTAAAGAACATGTTATACCTCATATATTTCATTAAAAGTTTTGCCTGAAGAGGACAAGAGAACCTGTAAAAAATTAAGCAAACGTCAAAATGTTTTGTATCACTCTGTAAAAAGTAATGCTTTAAATGTGTTTTGGATATAGTATGTGAATATAAAGCTTCTTCTAATTATCTGTATAAATTTTTATGAGGCTACATCATATTTTCATTAAGATATAACGCTTTCTTGAAAAAAAAATTCAATGAAAGTTACCACTTTTTTAATCACCTCATATTATTTCAGCACAAAGTTTGTCCGGAAAAGGAAAGGGGAACAAGTAAAAAATAAATAAATGCAAAAATGTTTTGGATCACCGTGTAAAAAGTAATGCTTGATTTTAAGGACTGTTTTAATTATCTGTATATATTTTTATGAGACTACCACATATATTCATGAAAATATAACAGTTTCTCTAAAAAATTGCCCTTTTTTTTCTTTTTTTTTTAATAACATGTAGGGTATTAGACGCCAGTGCAAATTCCTTTTCAGGAAATTTGGCATACTAAATTAGACGCAGCATACTGCAATTAGAATGTAAAAATGTTAAATATCTTACGAAATATGAGCATTTATAGTAAATAATTTTTGACTACGCATGCGCAAGCTTTTAAAAAATTTTCATTTGCATAATTCAATAGCCAAATATATTGTGCAACTTTTATGAAAACCCGAAACGAATATCGTGTAAATTCAAAAAGTTATGACACATACAATGAACAGAATTTCAGTTCCTCTTAAAATAAATACTAAATTTTAAGGGGTTTTACTCATATTTTTATTTTCATTCAATCAATGCCCAATGATAACAAAGTGTTCACTGATTATAAGTAAATATTAATAAATCCCCTATCATTTTCCTTTTTCTGAGAGAGAACTGAAATTCTGTTCATTCCATAACTCGTAACTTTTTAAATTTATACAATATTTGTTTGGGGCTTTCATGTAAGTAGCTCAACACATTTGGCTATTAAATTATGCAAATGAAATTTCGCTAAAGCTTGCGAATGCGTACTTAAATATTATTTAGTGAAAATAATCATATTTTGTAAGATATTTAACGTTTTTGCATTCTGATTGCTGAGTCTAATGTAGTATGCCAAGATTCCTAAAAATGGCTTTGAACTGAATCAAAAACGTTATAAATACGTGTCTAATACCTGTTATAAATAAATAAGTGATTTTTTTTTTTCAATTTTTTAAAGAAATCATTATATTTTAATGAATATAAGTGATAACCTCATAAAAATTTATACAGATATTTATAGCAATCCTGAAAATCGCATGCTACAGAAAAAAAGCATTTCAAGCATTGCTTTTTACAGGGTGATCCAAAATATTTTGGCTTTTATTTAATTTTTTACTTGCTCCCTTTTCTTCTTCCGGACAAAACTTTTGCAGAAACATATGAAGTATAAAATTTTCGTTATACTTCTAATGTTTCAAGATTTCAAATTCTAAGAATTCTTCTAGATATTTGATAAAAAGTCTAAATTCGAAAATGTCCAAATAGTTATTGATAGTTAGTGTATTTATTTATTTTATTTTATTATTTTATATTTTTATTATATTATGTTATATTATATTATATTTATTTTATTTTATTTTATTTTATTTATTTTGTTTTTTCTCTGTTTCACCATTTTTTTTTTTTTTTTTTTTTTTTTTTTTTTTTAAGGATTCTTTAACTTATTATATATTTGTTTTTATCTAATATATTCTGTTTTAGAGAATAAAAAATATTAATTTTTCTGCTCAAGAAAGTATATTATAGGTCATGAATATGTATCATACTTGCCAGCCTACTAATTAATATCCGGAAGATTTTAGAATCCATCTTTTTTTCTACACCACTTTACTTTAAAATAATTTTCTTCAAATATAATTATGAATAAATGAGAAGAAAAATACTTTAAAAATTATCTGGTGTGTCACTCACACGACTTCCTCTTACCCTGAAATTTAATACTATAAATACAGATTGAAGGTTAAAGGGTAAGATAATGAGTACTGTTATATAAACTTATGGTAAAATAATTCAAATTAGGGTCTGAACAGCTTTATTTGACAAATAATTCTGTGTGAGGGGGGGGGGGGTGGCTACTGCCACCCTCAACTCGCCGATTCATTATTGTAACTACATTTATATGGAATTGAAATTTGATATTAAATTCCAAAGTTCATTTATAATTATCCAGATAACTTTCACACGCAGCATTCCTTGAAATTAATCAATCTTGATCAAACTTTCCTAGTAACAAACGTATTATCTTCAAAATATAACATTTGAAAATCACCTGAAATTATTTGTTTTTAATTTACTCTAAGAGACAGAGACAAAGATCAAACGTTAAAACTTTGACTTCGGTATTCAGTAAGCCTCAAAACGTGTAAATATAAAAAAAAAGCAAGTGACGAATATTTAGCTTAAAAAAATACATGATTTACCACATGGTTATTAGGAATTAATTTCAATTTTTGAACAGCTTTTCTAGACATGATAAAATATTATAGTAAAGCACTTTCACTAACAATAGAGAAGAGTGTTATGGCTTAAATATCGGCAGCCCTGTATACCTTCCAATGGTTATGTACACACCACATGACGCACAGAAATATAATCCCATATTAATAACACACGGCACGACTTGAAATATACTTTCATTAATGTTCAAGCATTGTCGCGCTATAATGTAGTTATTTTTTGTAGCCCTGTAAATGAACAGTGATATATTTCTATACCATATTCTACACGAAACCTGTTTCTACGTTTCTACGCATATAAAAAAATATATATTTGTTTCATCTGGTTTAGTGCAGTCTATAGATGTTAAACTCTTCTTACCTGCATTTTCCCCCATACACGTAATGTATTTGAATTGTTTTGGGTGTCCCTGCACTCGAACCATTAACTTCATCTCAAAGAAAAGTTTGTGTAGCATCCTTATATGATACACATTTAGAATACCAAGTTTGAACTTTCTGCTGCTATTTGTTCGTGAGATATGCTGATAACAGTCATACACACAAACAGACAGACAGACACGCAGACACACACTCAGACTGACCGCTAAAAACATGATTTTCGGATTCAAGGGGCCTCAAAACGTTTAAATCTAACTGAAACTCACTTTACAAAATTTGACCCCAGAGCAATACTTTCTCTACTATGTATATAGGTAAGTGAAAAAAAAAAAGTCTGATGTGAAAAAAAAAGTGTGATTACTGGCAATCTTTTGGATATTAATTAGTAGTTTTGCAGGTATGTGTATGTCCACCTCTAATTGAATAAAATGTTATTTGCCATTAAAATGGATACATAAAAAAAGAAGATTTTTTAATGTTAGTGCTTTTTTTTTTAAATTATTTATTTGTTTATTTATTTAAATTTTACATAATGTATTAAATAAACTATTTACATCATTTTATCACGTTAAATGTCAACACATTAACAACCCAAATTTATTTTTCTTGTATACAAACGTAACAAAATTATATTCCTATGTAAACTGCAGAAAAAGTGACTCACCTGTGGTATCAGTGACAACAAATGTAAAGTTACTGTAATCCATCGCTTTATCACGAAATCTGACGATGATAATTATTACGATCCACTGGTGCCGCCCGTGGGATTTAATGTGTTTAAAATAAATCCCAAATATTAAAAATGTATGGCTATCATTAGAAATCATGATTCTAAAACGAAAAAAATTCAGTTATTTAAATTTTTGCTTTAATTAACAAAGTTTATTCTTTTGCAATCATTGAATAGTCATTCAGTCCAAATGTATGTATTTACTTACTTAATATTCATAGCTGCTAACTGTTCCGTTTTTTAAGACTTCCCACCAGAAATCTTTTACAATTATTTTCAGTTTACTTTATCATAGAAAATATACAAGACAAATATTTAAAAAAAAAAACTAGTGGGGATAGATCTTATTTAAAAATTGAAAGGTAGACTGCTATGTAACAATCATTATTAGAAAGATCAGATTTTGATCAAGGCTAGAAATAAAATTAACAGTCCAAAGTAATCATTTTTTTTTTTTAATATGTAAATGCAAACATTTATGTCACCAGAAAGGTACGCACGCAAACTACTCGTTACAAGTTTCATACGTTCCTTTAAAATGTCAACTAGCTATATCAGTGCCCTTATCTTTAATGGGAAATTTGATGGGAAATTCTATAACAGCTATTATAGTACATTATTACATAAATTTTTAAGGTTAATAAGAAGTAAATATATACATAAACAAAGTGTTTCATAAGTCTGGATACACCAAAATATCTCGAAAGGAAGGTAAATTCGCTGAACACATTGATTTGAAAAGTTTCATGGATTAAATGATTTATCAGATAACGTATCATAAGTGGGTTCCTGAGGCCCCTGGAGGCCTCTCGTGATACAAACTCAATTTTTTAAAATGAAAATCATACTTTTTTTCGCTGAATCGTGTTAAGCAGAAAAAAAATCTGTTTTAAATCGGGTATTTTTTTTTTTTTTTTTTTTTTTCACAGTGGAGGATTTCAAGGCCCCGATTCCCAAAATATTTCAATAACAGAGCAATTCCGCTTAACGCATTCATTTCAAAGGTTTCGTACATTCAAATGAAGTATGATAAATAGATATCCCCATGGTTCTCAGGGGCTCCACGTGACACAAACCCAATTTTTTTCAATGGGAAACCATACTTTTTCTCTACAGACTTGTGTTAAGCGGAAAAAAATATGTATTAAATCATGTAATTTTTTTTATTATGACACGTAGGGGGTCCCCTGGCCTTGAATCTTATGTCATAAAAAAAATCAAGAAATTCCAAAATACCTCAATAAAAAAGAAATTTCGCTGAGCACAATGATTACAAAAGTGTTGTGCACTGAAATAATATATCAGATCAGGAATCATATGTGACCTCGGGGTCCCCAGGAGGTCCACGTGACGTAAACTCATTTTTTTTCAAATGGAAACTATACTTTTTCTTAACATAATGGCCAGACAAGATGTGTTTTAAATCCCGAATTGCTTTTTTTTTTTTATATATATACTTTGAATAATAGGAGCCCCAGGACCCCAATTCTTATGTTGTAATAAAAATTCCAAAAAACCCCATCTCAATGAAAAAGCAATTTCACTCAAAACCAATGATTACAAAAGTGTCGTGCATCCAAATGATCTATCAAATAAGATGTCATAGGTGGACCCCCAGAGTTTCCATGTGATAAAAACTCCAGTTTTTCAAATGGAAACCATACATTTTATTGACGATAAACCATAACTTTTCTGGAAAGCATAATTTTTCTTCATGCGATACTTTGAATAAAAAGCATATTTTCTATTTGAAAAATGGTGTTTATGTCACGTGGGGTCCTAGGGCCCCTGGAAGCCCACATATGTTACTTCATCTAACAGGGCATTTCAATTCACGACACTTTTGTAATGATTGTGTTTAGAGAAATTGTTTTTTCATTAAGGTATTTTCGGATTTCCAGCTTTTTTCATACAACATAAGCGTACCGGGGCCACCTATTCTGAAAAATAAAAAAAAAAAGACATTATATGAATTAAAACAGATTTTTTCTGCTTAACACGATTCTGTGAAAAAAAAAAAAAAAAAATGTGCTTTCAACTTGAAAATGCCCCGAGATCCCACCTGTGTTCCTCATCTAATAGATCATTAAAATGTGCAACACTTGCGTAATTATTGAGCTCAGAGAAATTTCTTTTTTATTCAAATTGTTTGAGGTTTCCAAATTTTTTATAGAAACGTAAGATTCGGGCCCCGAGGCCCCTTACTCGTCAATATGAAAAGGCAATACATTATTTAATGAATGAAGATTTTTGTCCCCCGCTTAACACGGTTCTGTGAAGAAAAAGTGTGGTTTCTTTTTGAAAAAAATTCAGTTTGTGACACGTGGGGCCCCTTGGAGGTCCATTCATGATACTTCATATGATAGATCATTTGAATACACGAAGCTTTTGAAATCAATACCATACTTTTTATTGAGTTATTTTCAGATATCCAGATTTTTAATTACAACATAAGAATCGAAGCACCGGGGCTCCCTTACTCTGCAATAAAATAAATAAATAAATAAATAATAAAAACATGATTTAAAACATATTTTTCTCCGTTTAACACAATTCTGCGAAGAAAATGAATGTCTTCCATTTAAAAAATTCACTTTGTTCCACGTGGAGCCAACAGGGGACCCGAGAGCCCACTTATGATACCTCATGTGATAGATCACTCAAATCCACGAAGCTTTTGAAATCAATATGTTTGTTAATTTTGCCTTCTTTTCGAGATATTTTCGTGTATCCAGACTTATGAAACGCCCTGTATATATATATTTAATACGATAATTAAAATTTTTTATTATAAATTTTGTGTATATAAAAGAGTAGCATTTATACAACATTTAACAAAAATTGTATTTTTGGAAAATTTAGCCGGTGGGTCCTAGTTTTCCGATGACTCTTCAGAAAAAGTTTATCATAGTGGTTAGGATAATTTGATAACTTCATTTGAAAAAAAAAAAAAAAAAGAACGAAAAGAAAAAGAAGAAGAAAGAAAGAAAAAGAAAAAAAATTGTTAGTAGATAAGTATAGCTTGTGACTGAATTAAGAATAAAGAAAAAAAAATAATATTTATTATTTATTATCGATAAATATTAAATATTACAGTTCATACATCAGAAAATGCATTATAAATCATTAATAAATTTTCATTATAAGTTAATTAAAATAATATTTACCATTCTCTCTCTATAAAAAAAAAAAAATATTTCTTCCATTACCCGACTACCATAGGTAATGGTATTTATTATACATACCTGCGAAATCATACTTTTAAGTATTTTTTTTTCACTGGGTTTTTCACTGTTTCTAATGTGTTTTAATTCGCTAAATTCCGAAATGATTATCTTTTCTTCCAATCACGTAAAGATTTTTCACAGAGTAACGATGAAGACCGGAAGAATTCCCCTAGATACTATAAGATGTTCGAACCAATTTATGCATAAAATACATTAAGACCGGCTGATATTTACACATTATCTGTTAAATGTGTTTATTTACATTGAAGCTTCTTTTAAAGCATTTTACCTTGTGCACGGCTTGAAGACCTTGGGGGGAGGGGATTCCCTATGCAGCATCCTACAATAATCTGCTAACATATTAACATCCCATCGTCCCTTAGACCTTCTATACATTTCTTTGCTGTCATGATGAAATAGCTCTCCTTGTTCTTTACACACATCAGCCAGATTTTCCGAGAAATAACATAGATGATAATAACAAAAGTGAAACTTAAAGCTCATACAATCCCATTTTTTGTCAAAACTGTACTGGAGGGAAATCTGAATAGTTTTTCCTTAATCAGTATCCAAAAATACACCAGAAAAACATATCGCTTTGGATTTAAAAAAAAAGATAAGATAAGATAAGATAAAATCGTCGTACTGTGTCGAATTCGGTCAAAAATTTCAATATGGAGTTTTCACCTGATTTTCATGTTTTCAGGTCTCCTAAGTCTAAAAAAAGGATTTTTCAATTGGTCAGTAGTATGTGTTTATGCATGTGTTTGTGGAATCATTTGACTATCATGTCTCTTTAACTAATAACAGGGATCATACTCATCAGGGAAAACCTGGAAAACAGGGAATACTCAGGGAATTTGGAATTTGTTAAAAAAAACTCAGGGAAAATAAAAATTTTTATTAAAAGTCAAGGAAAATCAGTTATAAAACCTGGAAAAACATTTTTTTTTCTCTCTCAAGTTATGTTTTTCTTTTTTAGCTTCGTATCAAAATTTAAATGATTAAGTATTGTGAAAATACGCATATAAATAACGGTTTCTAGCTGAATTTCTAGCATGATCGGCAGTAATATGACATCATACAGAAGAAGTAGTTGTATTTTGTCCTGTCTAGAAAAACGTTTCTTGTAATATGTCGCAAATATTTTCTTAAAAATTGCCTGGGAACTCAGAGAAAACTCAGAGAATTTTTTTCCCATATTTGAGTATGAACCCTATAATAAAGACAGAATGATTAATCTTCAGAATTGAGACAAAGCTGGTTACAGATGATTTTTTTAACTTTTGGAAAATCGAAAGTGGGACATTGAAAACTGGAAGTGCGACCGTAAGTCTGTATCTTAAAAACAGCACTAACGATTTTCTTCAAAGTTTCTATATAAGAAAAAAAAAAAAAAAAAGCTAAAATTTTAAAAAGTCTGCTAATTAAATTTTTGCTATAATTTTTTAAATCGTGGAGCTCAAAACATAGTATATATATATATATAGAGAGAGAGAGATAGAGAGATCGGTAGACAGATACATACATATCTATAAATATACAATAGGTAATCAAATTATTAGATTTTTTTTTTCTTTTACATTTTTCCGATTTGTGAAACAAATACTGGACAAAATGGCCCGGGACTTCAATTATGCAAAGCACATTTAAAAACTCACATTTTCAAACTATTGATTTAATTCAGAGTGCAATTAGGGGACAAACCACAAGTTTAAAGCGAGCATATATACTTTGGATTACCCTGCACCATAAAAAGCCACAAATGACATGTAACTTTAACACATTGTTGTGCAAATTATTTTTAGCATTTTTATGTTTTGTTGTAGAAATTTCGCAATTATTTAGGCAGAAATAAATTTTTTCAATAATAATAATTATTATTAGCAATACAATTTGTATTAAAATCACAGAATAAACTGATTGGAAAGTATTAGTAAGTTTTTTGCTTATAACTAAAACGGATTTTCATAAAAGCTTGCAGCAGAAAAATTCAAAAATTATTAGAAAAACATTATTCTTAAACATAAAATTCATTTGCTGAAATATGAGATTTATATTTCATATTAGTAAACATTATTTTACTGTGCATGCGTGAAATATAGAAAAAAAAAAAATATTGCATAGATTGGAAGCTAGATATATTGGGCAACTTTTGTCAGAAGTTCGTTTGAATAGAGTAGAAATTAAACAAATTGCCAGCAAAAGAACGAGATATATTTTACGTACTTTCCAGAGTTGAAATGTTGAAATTTCATAAGGTTTTTTTCACATACCGCATATTTTATTTGAAGATCCAATTATTTCAAACACGTTTCAAAAGTTCTTTTTTTTTTTTTTTTTTTTTTTTTTTTGTGAACTCACAAGTAAATAAAAATAGGTTAGACTTACAAGCGTATAAGGAGTTTTTGACAAAAAAGAGCTTTTGCAACGTGGTTGAAAAAATTGGATCTTCAAATTAAATACGTGGCATATGTAAAAAACCCCTATGAAATTTCAACTCTGGAAAAAACTTAAAATAATTTTGAAAAATTAAATTATATCTGCTTAAATAATCTCTCAATTTCCACAGCAAAACATATAAATATTATACGCAGTAAGTATGCGCAACAATATGTTAAATTTACAAGTCATTTATAGCTTTTTATTATGAAGGGTGATCCAAAGTATTTGCGCTCTTCTTTAATTTGTGGTTCGTTTCCTGATTGCTTTTTGAACGAAATTGATAGTGTAAAGTGTAAGTTTTTAAATTTACTTCGCAAGTCTGAAGTCCCGGGCAATTTTGACTAGTACTTTTTTAAAAAATCGAGAAAATTTAATATATATATATATATATATACTAGCTGACCCGACAAACGTTGTTTTGTCATATAAATTATTTCTAGCGAATATTTTGCTAGCAAATAATAACTAACTTATTGTAAGTGTGTAAGGATGTGGTATATAAGTGAAACAGGGATGGAGCGCTGTGAACGGTGACTGTGAATTCCGATTATAACGTAAAAGACATAATTACCAAAATTTTCGCTACTTGCTTCTTGCTACTTGCTACTTGGTACTTCCTACTTTCTACTTGTTATTTAAAACCTCCGCTGAATGTCGAACAGCACAAAATTTTATTTCATACAGCAAATATTTCAATTTATGAGAGAATCTCTGATAGCAACGAATTTCACATAAAAATTCCGTCTTTTTTGAATAAGCTGTAACAATCTGGACCTATTTGATGAAAATTTTTTTCAAAAAGTTATTACAATATCTAACATCATTACATGTACATTTATCACAATTCAATCAATCGATGCATGTGAGTATGTTTATAGTATGAGCGAAGTGAAATGTAGAGTTCGTATTAAATAAAAACTTAAACTCGTTTTAATTAAAGGTGAAAAAGTTGAAACTCAATTTATTTTATAACAGGTATATTTTTTTAATCTACAAAAACTTAATTTACCGTCATGCCATTGGATGTATTTTTTTTAAATCATTTTAAAGTTAAAATGGAGTTTTTATTTAATATCTTTTGATCCAATTATCCAATTGAACTGAATTGTAAATCTAAACCATTCTCAAATCCACCTGAAGACACACAAAAAATTTCATTAAGCTCGGTCCAGCCGTTTAGGAGGAGTTCAGTGACATACACACGCACAAAAGAAATATATATATAAAGATATATATATATATATAATTTAATCACCCACTGTAGATAGATCGATTCTAAATATTAACAAGAAAGAAAAATCATGCAGTACGCATTGATTAGTAACACTTTCCAACTGTACGCAATTGTATTGAATAACTTTTAATATTCTTTGCCTACTTTATCACACAACAGACAGAACGACTGAAAAACATGCAGATAGACTAATTGATTTTAAAATTACTCTTAGGCATTTTGGAAAGTGTTAAAAAGGCTTAACGCAAAAGAAAACGCAGCCGGTAGATTATAATTACAGCTTTTAATATCTCTGAATATTTCAGTGTAGCCCTGTAAATCTGAAAGTTAATCATATCATGTTCTATAAAAAACAATATTTTAGAATATTAATAATGCATGTCAATGTTTCTATGATTTTTATAGTAGAAATATTTTTAAATATAACTTTTAAAAAATTCTGTCCTAAAACGTAATACATTGTTTGTTTTTTTATTGTTGTTGTTGTTGTTGTCCCCGTAAACAAACTAGTTGTACAGGACCTATTAATGGCATTTTAAATAGGGAACATTCCATAGGGAACTTAAGTGTATAATTTTTTTTAAATTCTCAAAATATTCACGGTTGATAGGAGCCGGAGACAAACAGATTGAAAGGTAGACAATCGGATAGACAGATGCACAAATTGAAATCATATTCCCACTAAAATTATAACAAAGTTTTAAAACGCTCATGTAAACAAAAGTGCAATTCCAGCACATTTTTATTTATAGCTCTTAATATAACTGATTATTTTTGTGTGGCCCTGTAAATCTAATGCTAACCATACTATATTACAGAGAAGGCACTCTTTTGTGCATACGGATAATATATTTCAATTGCGGAGAATAAAATTATTAAAACTTCGTTTATAAAAATAACTCTCATGCAACACAATGCTTTGGAATACTTTCTAGTGCCCCTGTACACAAACCAGTAAGAAATGGGCTCTGTTTTACATAGGAAACATCCGATAGGGAATTGAATAATATATTAAAATTTCATTGAAGTTTCTATACATTAAAGGTATTAAAATATGGTTTATAGAAACTCCTCCCGTAGAACACAATGCTTTCGAATACTCTTGGGTGTCCCTGTACACAAACCAGAAGAGGTATTCACTCCATTTTCAATAGGGAACATCCGATAGTCAACTTGAATAAAATATATCGGTTTAAAGAAATTCCATGAATATTTACGGGAATTAGAGCGCAGTAAAACAGACAGAGAGACAGACAGACAGACAGACGGACAGAAGAACAGTCAGACAGATGCAGAGATTGAAATTATATTCACACTAAAAAAATGTTAGAAAGTTTCAAAAACGCATAAAGTAAACGAAAGTACAATTCTAGCAATTTTTTATTAATAGCTCTTAATATAACTGAATATTTTTGTGTCACCCTGTAAATCTAATGATAACCATGCTATATTCTATGCAAAGCATTCTTTTGTGCATATAAATAACATATTTTAATTTCCTAAAACTTCGTGGAAAGTAAAAATATTAAAATTTGATTTATAGAAATATCTCGCATAGAACGCAATGCTTTGGAATACTTTTAAGTGTCCCTGTACATAAATCGTTAGTGGTATTTGCTCCATTTTATACAGGAAATACCCAATAGGGAATCTGAATAACATATTTCAATTTAATTGAGATATGTCTACAGTAAAAGTAAGAAAATATGGTTTATCTAAATACCTCTCATAGGACATAATGTTTTGAAATACTTTCGGGTGTACCTGTACACAAACCAGTAGAGGTACAAACACCATTTTCAATAGGGAACATCCGATCGTAAACTTCAATAACATATATCAGTTTCAAGAAATTCCATAAATATTTACGGGAGTTAGAGCTCGGACAGACAGACAGGCAGACAGACAGACGGACAGGCAGATACACAAAACTGAAATCATATTCACACTTAAAAAATGTTAGAAAGTGTTCAAAACGCTTAACGTAAACGAAAGTACAATTCTAGCAATTGTTTATTAATAGCTCTTAATGTAACTGCATATTTTTGTGCCACCCTGTAAATCTAATGCTAATCATGCTACATTCTGTGCAAAGCATTCTTTTCTGCATATAAATAACATATTTCAATTTCCAAAAACTTCATGGAAAGTAAAGTTATTAAAATTTGATTTATATAAATATCTCTCATAGAACGCAATGCTTTGGAATACTTTTGAGTATCCCTGTACATAAACCGATGGTGGTAATTCCTCCATTTTATACAGGAAACAACCAATAGTGAACTTGAATAACATATTTAATTTCATTCAGATATGTCTACAGTAAAGGTATGAAAATATGGTTTATAGAAATACCTCTCATAGAACACAATGCTTTGAAATATTTTCGGGTGTCCCTGTACACAAACTAGTTGAGGTATAAACTCCATTTTCAATAGGAAACGTCCGATAGTGAACTTGAATAACATATGTCAGTTTCAAGATATTCCATAAATATTTACGGGAGTTAGAGCGCGGACAGACAGACGGACAGACAGACAGACTGACAGACAGACAAACCAAAGTCATAAATACTTTTAAACCTTGTTAGAAAGTGTTTAAAATGTTAGATAGTGTTAAAAACGCTTAACGTAAACGAAAGTACACATCTAGCAATTTTTTTATTAATAGCTCTAATTTATCTGGATATTTTTGTGCCACCCTGTAAATATAATGCTTATCATGCTATATTCTATGTAAAACATTCTTTTGTGCATATAAATAACATATTTCAATTCCCTAAAATTTCGTGGAAAAGTTATTAAAATTTGATTTATAGAAATAACTCTCATAGTACGCAATGCTTTGGAAAACTTTTGAGTGTCCCTGTGTATAACCCGATGGTGGTATTCTCTCCATTTTATACAGGAAACATCCAATAGTGAACTTGAATAACATATTTCAATTTCATGAAGATATGTCTACAGTAAAGTTATGAGAATATGATTTACAGAAATACATCTCATAGAACACAATGCTTTGAAATACTTTCGGGTGTCCTGTACACAAACCAGTAGAGGTATAAACTCCATTTTCAATAGGGACCGTCCGATAGTGAACTTGAATAACATATATCAGTTTCAAGAAATTCCATAAATATTTACGGGAGTTAGAGCGCGGACAGACAGACAGACAGACAGACAAACCGAAGTCATAAACACTTTTCAACCTTGTTGGAAAGTGTTAAAAAGCAAAATTTTCAGGTTTATTAAAAATCACTGCATTCTGAAATTTAATAATCTGGTGTGTCACTCACACGACTTTCTCTTACCCTGAAATTTAATACTATAAATACAGGTTGGAGATTAAGAGGTAAGATAACGAGTACTGTTATGTAAACCTATGTTAAACAATTCATATTAGGCTTCTGAAGAGTTTTATATGATAATTAGTTCTGTGTGAGGGGGGCCAACTCCCCGTTTCATTAATGCACCTACATTTATATAGAATTTAATTGGGTTATTCAAAAATATTTCTCTTTTTAAAAAATAATTTATTAAAATTATTATTTAAAAAAATTATCTTTTATGATAAGGCAGACGATTTCCATATTAGAGAAGTAGTTTAACACCAAATATCCAAAAAAAGTCCATTTTCATCTCAAAAAAAAAAAAAAAAAAAAAAGTACGATTTTTTTTTCTGTTTTTTTTTCGTTAAAAGTAAAAAAAAAATCGATAACTTTGTTTTAAATTATCGCAGATCGATGGTTCAACCATTCGTTTTAAACGTATTTTCGAGCTCTTTTGAAAGATACCCATCATGAAAATTTACTCCCCTCTAGGGGGGACTTCCCCACAGGGGGGAGGCGAGTCTCCTACATACACAAAAAAAATTTTCCAGTTAACTGTCTCTATTACAAAAAATATATATTAGTTTCATTTGGTTTAGTGCAGTCTATAGACGTTAAACTCTATTTTCCTGCAATTTCCCCCATAGACGTAATGTATTAGAATTCTCTTGATTGTCCCTGTACACGAACCATTTGCTTGATCTTAACGAAAAGCTTACTGTAGCATCCCTATATGATACACATTTAGAATACCAAGTTTGAACTTTCTGCCATAATTTGTTTTTGAGATATGCTGCTAACAGACAGACACACAGACCATTTGATAAAAACATGATTTTCGTATTCAGGGGACCTCAAAACGTGTAAATATAACAAAATCTCGCGTTCGAAAATTTGAGCCAAAAACAATACTTTCTCTACCTTATGGGTAAGAGAAAGTAAAAAATCGGCTATTTAAACCTTTGCGTCAATAGACAACGTTTATATTTATGCATTCATTCAAGCAATTAATTCCAAAAATATTTATCCCGTTACATATTGATCATTATTAGCTAGAACAGCTGCTAATCAGTGTTAGAAATCATATGAAAGTGCAAAGTAATCATTTTTTATTTCGAAAATATTGAAATGCAAACATCTATGTCACCAAAAAGCTGAGCACGCTGATTACTTTTTACAAGAGTGATACGTGCATTTAAAATTCAACTATCCATGTCAGTGCCCTTGGCTATAATGATAAATTTGATAGGAATTCTGTAATATCTGTTATAGTTAATAAAACATAGTAACAACAAAAACTATTTAAAAATCAATCTATCAAAGCTGGTGATTTTTTTAAATAAAATAGCATGTTTTCTGGCTGATACGCTTCATTAGGTGTCGCTTTCGATAGAATGTATTAAAAATGCCTAAGGGCGACAAGAGAAATATATGAAGTATTTGCACAGCATTAAATGGATTATTAATGTGTATTTTTTATATATTTATTTACAATGAAACGCATTTTTAACTATCATATTAACAGTGTGCAAAGTAAACTATTAAATACTAGTTCAGTGTTTGTCCACAGCGATGGATATTTTTAACCCTTTCAGGGACGGTGGTATATATTTTATACCACCTAATTTCAGCTCTCAAATGCAAAAATTTATCCCAGAAATTTTATATAAAATTTTACTTTTTTACCTTATCTGAAAACATTCATTTATTACTTTTCTTCTAATCTTGATCTCAGACTCTGGTGGCATTTGATTTTAAGTTAACTTAAATTCATTGCCCCTGAAGGGGTTAATTGAACCTATTTTCAAATTTGCGGTAGTCACTAAATCGAGTGGCCAGATATCTTTATAAATAGTCAATAATGGTTATTTAAAATTTATTTTATTATTTATTTACAATTTAACTGGATTTTTAAAGTTAATTTAAAATTTAACCGTTTTACTTTTATTTATTTATTTATTTATTTATTTGTCAAAATAATGAAATATAATTTAATTTTTTTTCTTTATGAAATTAATTTCAGCGCAAATTCATCAAATTCTTCGCTAGTTTATTCGTCGTAGGTATAATACTTATATACCCCAAATTGTAACTCTTTTTTTTTTTTTTTTTACTCTACATGAGTACTACAAAGTAATAACAAAAAAAGTTCATTTTTTTTTTTTTTAGGACTGAGGACTTATTAGTCTCAATCTGGGATTTTTGCGTTGTCGTTTTCGATAGTTGGTTGGCGAAACCTAAAATTTATCGAAAATATAATTGAATAATTTGAAAGCGATGTTATAATTTGAAAAAAGAAAAGAAAAAAAAAAAAAAACTAATAGTCCTCCGTCCTAAACTAAATTCTGCTTTTGCCAGAATTTCATCAAAATCTTTTTTTATTGTTATTATTATTGAAAGAAAAAGAAAAGAAAATTTTTAATAATCAGTATCGTTACAAGTTATATCGAAAAACTTTTTTTTTTTTCTTTTTTTTTTCTTCTTTTTTTTTTTTTTTTTTAATAATTTTGAATTAGGAAATAAGTAGTGCGCGAGCAATATGAAATAAAAATATAAAAATAAGTAAAAAAAATTAATTTAATGGTTTAATTTTTATATAAAACAAGATCGCGTGCTATCTTAAAAAGTAGATGTAAAATTTAAATTTTTTTTTTTTTGGCAACAATTATAAATTAAAATAAATAATTTAATGAAAGTTTAGAAGTTAAAATTTCTAATTTTATTTTTATATAATTATTTTAGCTTGCATCCTACCATTTCGGCCAGGGATGCCAAATATTGCCTTTCCACCGTCTTCTTTCAAATCATGTTTTTCAAATTTCACAAAAAATAGGCTGCGGAATCAAATCTTAAACTTTTAAAAATTTCATCAATAGATTAAAAAAAGAAATCAGGCTTACCTGATTCATTCTCAAAGGGCCTGTGAGGTATGATGCAATACTCCAGAATTTCTATCACATCAGGTCTGGAAAAAACACTAATTAAATCATGTTAATCATCATTAATTTTTTAATTCCTTTTAATTTTGTGATTCATAAAAAAGTAATTTTTTCTTTTTTTTTCATTTTATTTAAAAAAAAAAAAAAAAACAGAGAAAAATGACGCCACATACAATAAACACAAACTAATCGAATATTTCAAATTACATTTTTTTCTCTACCTCTCTGCAAAAAGAGTTGCTATAATCGGGTTGCAATTACAAATCGTGCATCGCTAAAAAAGTTCACAGGTGAATAAAAAAAAATTAAAAGTCAATAAATAAAAATAAGTTCTTTCACATAGTGAGTCATTAAATAGTTTAGGATAATGAAATAAGAAGTCAGTTCTTTCATCAAATGTTCAAAATCATGAAGAGTTATTCAGTTTAGAACACACTCCCACCTTGAGTTTTGTATATTTCACGTAGAAACTCAACAAACTGGAGCAAATTGAATTACTCAAGGTAGGAGGATGCTTTCATCACATTCGGGAGACCCGTAGTAGCAGAAACAGGATACATATTGGAGAGAACCAAAAGGCAGTCTGGAGCTATAGTACTGAAGTAGGTTGATGCTTATTAGGGTAAACTGGAGCCACCTTGTGAGAACTTGAATAACTGAAATACTTTCTGGAGAGGCAGGTCTAACAGGAAAATTATCCAGAAGTCCAGAGTGGTTGATAGCTTTGGTTATTTTAACCTACTGAGAAGTACAGTTCACTGCAAAGAGATTTAGATTAAATATGTAGTGGAATTGAAAAATTCCATAATTTTGGTAAGAAAGCAGCATTTTTAGTATTAATTGAATTACTGTATTTTATAATATTGACAGCTTCTGAAACTGTTAATTATGAAATACTTGGCGAAGGAGAGATGATAGTTGCTTGATCCGAAAGAAGTATAGCTGAGTTATCGTAAAGAAAATTAACCAAGGCAGAGCTTCTACCCTCCCTTATATTACAAATATGTTCTTGAATTCTTTTATTAAGTTTGTTTGACCTATATAGTAAAGATTTCATTATTTAGTTTTATTGGAATTTTGTAAACTCCCCAGTGTGTCTAGTTTGATCGCGATCGTTAAGACTTTAATGTTTAATTGTTAAAGGAGAACTGAAAGGGATAACAATATTGAATTTACGAGAGATGTAGTGTTTAAAGTCATTAAATTCATTCCAGAAAGAAAAGCTGTTAGTAAATTTAATTTCAGAGGTTAATGAAGTACTACTACTTTTTGGAGAAGAATTAAGGTTATTACTAATTTTGTTGATAATTTGAATTATAGTGATTATTTTTATAGCCGGCATCAGTACCTATTTGCAGAACTGTGTTCAATTGTTTATTTTTTTTATGTCATTAATACTATTTTTTATTATTTATTGTGATAATTTCAACTATTTATATTTTAACAAAAACCGACCAATCGGTAATTGGTGGTCATTAAATAGAATTACATCTATTCCTTTAAATGTGATGGTTTTTTTTTTTTTTTTTTTTTTTTTTTTTTTTTTTCCCGTGTGTGTGTGTCTGCCTTTGGCTGTCTAGTTCCAAAACTAATGGACTGATTTCAATACGTTTGATAAAAATATATTTGGCAGGGTTTTTTTTTTTTTTTTTTTTTTTTTTTTATTAAATTGTAATTTTTTTTTTCTTTCACGCCACCTTGCACTGATCTGTCACAATTTAACAGCTGACAATCTTCCAACTTTTAATCAATGCTATGTCACTTAATATTTGGATTTGGATGCATGAAAACGCAAATTATCAATTGAATTTGTGAAAAAAAAAAAAAAAAAAAATCTATACACAGTGATTATGAGTTCACTGTCGAAATAAATCTTTCGAAGTTTGATAGAAAATAGAGACATTTAAATTTTAATTAAAATGCAATTTTTCAGACCATTTTTCATTGGTATTTTAAAATGTCTAAACTGTTAATCCTCGAACACCCAACTCATTTTAGATGATAACAGCGTGGTGACAGGCCATATATTTTCCCCTGATTCTTTCATCGGTATTTTTCTTTCGAAATTTTTAATAGTATGTTTTCATAATTAATTAAGTAAAAATCTATCATAAAAATGTACTGGTGGAAGAATCAGAGAAAAAAGGCAGGCCTATAACTACACTAGATAAGCCAAGTTTTTTTTTTTTTTTTTTCCCCATAGAAGTTTAAAATTATAATAATAATAATAACAGTAATTCCTTTTACATAATTTTGTGAAGCTGTTGGGCGCTGTTGGCGAATTTTTGTAAACATCTATCATCATCACAGAGATAACTTCCTCTTTACCCTTACAGCTATAAGAGCTTCTTATGACATTATAATTGTTTTGCAGGACACTTCACAATTATTAATCATCACTTTTTATTCTTTTTTTTAAATAACTTAGTTTTTTAATCCTTTTTTTAAATGTATGATCTTTGATTGTTAATGTTGTTTTTTAAATTTTTTTAATATAATACATTGTACGGTTCCGTGTTTTTTTCCTAATTCTTCCACCACTATGTTTATGCAGACCTTCTACAATATGTTTCCCCGATCAATTAATGTAAAAGTTGTTATATAAATATAGTGGTGGAAGTGTCAGATTAAAAAAGCGGATCCGTGCCATGTATGTAATTTTTCTTATCATGGTTTTGATTCCTGGTTTTTGAACTTTAAAATAATTAAATATTATTATATATATGATCTATACATCTTTGGTGCAGGTAAACCTACACTTGCAAATAAAAAAAGAAAGAAAGAAAGAAAATGCTTTTCTATATGATAAATTTTTGTATCACGTACAATATTGTACAATTTTTAGCTTGATTGCATGTTTAAAAAAGGAAAGTTCTGGTTTCTTGTTTAAAAAGGAAACTGTTAATTACTGTAAGTACAATACAGAAAGTTACTGATACATAGAACGAGAACACGATTTAAAAAATAAAGGCAAAACCGATATAACTTCGAAAACAAATTGCTGCAAATTAAGTTTAATAATAGAGACGAATAACAAATGCTATCTAAGATGTCACATAAATACATATAATTAAAGATGATTACATAGTACACAAAAACTGATCGAATCTTAAAAGAAATCTCCGTGCAATTTTTAGCAATAATAAATGTGGTACTACGCAGAATAATAAACTACTTCCGGCATTGTATCTTGCGCCACAAGTGCACCTTAACTTTAGGTTTAATTACGTATTTTTCATTTTTTATCAAGATATTTGTACGCATGAAAACTTTGACAAGTTACACAATAGTAGACGTTTGTTTATCTGATACAAATGTTGCCGGGATTTATGTATTTTTTTCTATGGTGAAAACACAAAGGATAAAACACAAACAATGTTTTATTTTTTTCTCTCCACTGAAGAAAAAGATATTCTAGAAGAGATAAATTGAAATAGTATTTTGACTGTGTTCTACAAAAGATGTAGTTTATTTTAGCTGTGGTTAAATTTTCACTTTTTAGATTCATAAAATTTTTGACTTCGGTTTTGATCAATTTACAAATTTTAGGATGTTATGATTTACATTTATGGACTTTCAGGAAAAAGCCTCTTTATATTCTGTCTGAGTGAGGCATGAACTTTGTATGTGTGCTTCACTGAAGAAATAAAGTACAGAAAAAATATTTTTCATGGTTAGTTCAATCACTATCTAAATTAGTATTGATTAGAATTTCGAAAATGTCAACTAAAAGATAGCCCCATTTTTCACGATTTACATAACGCTAAGACGTCAGCTTTATTATGGAATAGCATCGAATTCTAATCTATGTATACTGCATACACGTATATACAGGGTGTCCCAAAATTACAGCGACAAACTTTAAGAGGAGATAAGGCACATCATAATGATTCAGAATTATAAGGAACGCATATCCGCAAATGACATCTTAACCATTTAAAACCGGTTGTTTTTAGATATTTTTTAACAGATGAACGTGGTAAAAATGTAGAACTACAAGCTTTAAGTTGATGTAAATAACAGCTGAAGAAATGAGGAATACAAAGCAAACTATGAGTGCAAACATCACATTAACCCTTTAAATAGCGGATACATTCTGATGTTTTTTAACATGTACCGCCATGTATGAGTATTACCGACTGCTCATGTGCAGTCTAGCTATTTGTTTATTTGTAACTCCGCCTACCTAGTAAATTTAAAAATATTACGGAATCTATCATTTTGCAAAATAATACAGAATATTCGTATTAATACAATCAGTGCTTTAATTACATCGATTAGAAACAACATCAGTACTATACACAGGTTGTTCCAAAAGTCCCACACCCCCCCAACTCAAAAATGAGTCGAAATTTTGAAAAATGGCGAAACATGTATTTAATGAATTCGAGAGGGACCTCTTTTGGTGAAAAAGTTTTAGCCCGGGGGGTCCACCAGGAGGGGGTCCACCAGGAGGGCCGTTAGGGAGGGCAACTTAAAAATTTCAAAAGGGAAGGTATGTCTTGTGATACATCCCTGGAAACGTCTCTTGAAGGCAATGAATTTAATATAAATAGTTTTGCCCTACGATAATTATTAAAGGAGATACATGAGTTTTTAGACTTTTGAAATGCGGAATTTATACTTATGTATCCCCTTTAATAATCACTGCAGGACAAAACTGTTTATACTAAATTCATTATCTAGAAGAGACATTTCCAGGAATGTATCACAAGACATACTTTGCTCAAAAATGTTTGGGCCCGGGCAAGGGGGTGGTAGGAGTACCGCTAGGAAGTGCAACTTTAAAATTTCTAATGGAAAGGTATGTCTTGTGATACATCCCGGGAGACGTATGTTCAAGACAATGAATTTGGTATAAATAGTTTTATCCTGCAGTGATTATTAAAGGGGATATATAAGTATAAAATCCACATTTCAAAAGTCTAAAAACTCATGTTTCTCCTTTAATAATCATCGTAGGGAAAAACTATTTATATCAAACTCATTGTCTTGAAGAGACGTTTCAAGGGATGTATGACAAGATATACCTTCCTATTTGAAATTTTAAAGTTGCCCTCCCTAGCCCCTCCTGGAAAAAGGTAACAAAAGGTGATAGAGGATTTTATCAATATCTATCTGTTCTGCATGAAAATCGGCCTCAACACCACTTTTGAGAGTTCTTATGTAAAATGACCTCCTGAATCCGAATATGACGTCCATTTTGCCCTATCACCCACCGTTTTCTAGGAACACCATCTAATTTGTGTCACTTTTCGGTTATTTTATAGCTATAAATTTGATTTGTAGGGGGAGAAATGGTTATTTTAACTGTTAAATATTTTTTTATATTTTCTGAGGGCCTACAGAGTAGGCATTCTAAAACATAAACATTTATAGCAAGGGGAAAATTTAGGGGGGATTTGCAACTGAAATCGTATATTTGTTATATTTTATTGATCAGTTATTGTTATTATTTATTATACATTATATATACATATATATATATATATATATATATATATATGTTCGTTTTTAAGTATTAAAATAACATTTTTCCATTCTCCAAATCAAATTCATCGCCATAAAATTAGCGAACAGTGATAAAAATTGTGGGAGTGGGAGGCATCTCGTGAAAACTGTGGGTGATTGGGCAAAATGGGTGTCGAATTCGGATTCAGGAGGTCATTTTGCACAAGGATTAGCAAAAGTGGTATCAGGGTGTTTTACAGCGCAGTGCAATCAGCGAACACTTTATTGCCATTCGGCGTTGATTGAATAAAAATAAAAATGTGAGTTAAACTCCTTATAGTTTTGCTTTTATTTTGAGAAAACTGAAATTTAGTTCATTCTATCGCTGATAACTCCTTAAACTTACATGATATTTGTTTGGGGTTTTCCTATACGTTGCTCAATACATTTGGCTATTAAATTATACAAATAAATTTTTTTTTGTGCTAGCACATGCGTAGATAAAAATTATTTAGTAAAAATGCTAATATTTCGTAAGATATTTAACATTTTTGCATTCTGATTACAGTATGCTGTGTCCATTGAAGTACAGTCGGTAACAAAAGTCTCCGAACACTAGCAAAAATTCTTGTATGAAAAAAGTACACTTAATACAGTTTTGTTAAATAAATCCTTGTCGAATCCTGTTTTTAGACTGACTAAGAACAGGATTCGACAAGGATTTATTTAACAAAACTATATTAAGTGTACTTTTTTTACATAGGAATTTTTGCTAGTGTTCGGAGACTTTTGTTACCGACTGTATGTCAAATTTTCTGAAAAAGTCTTTGCTCTGAGTCCAATACCTTACGTGTTATAATTAAAAAAGTAGAATTTTTTTTGCAATGTTTTAAGAAAACGTCATATCTCCATGAATATATGTGGTAGTCTCTTAAAATTTTATACTGATAATGAGAAAATTTCTCTTAATCACATGCTACAGCCAAAATGTATTTCAAGCATTACTTTTTACAGCGTAATCCAAAACATTTCGATTTTTCTTAAATTTTTTACTAGTCCCCTTTTCCTTTTCAGGACGCAATTTTTGCTGAAATATATGAGGTATAGCGTGTTCTTTACGCTACCAAAGTTTCAAGATGGTTCCAAAAGAACTTTTCTAGATATTGGACAAAATGTCTAAATTTCGAAAGTGTCCAAATACTTATTGGTAGATAGAGTATAAATAAATTAAACTCGTGTTTTCGAGATAACTTTACAGTAATTTTTACCATTTTATGTCTTTCTATCCTAGAGACGATTTGTTGTTTCTTGTTAAACAATATATTAGGTAAGAGTTGTTTTGAAGAAACGAATTGCATTGCACGTTAAAAATCCATTTTAGCAAATCGTTTCCAAAGACAGTCAAAGACACATTCATACACATCATTCAAACAAGTAATTTGAACGCGGTGTTGCCTAATTTAAACTGCATTAAGGTTTGTATGTAGTCATTTTACATTGATCGAAGTTAATATGAAAAAAATATTTATGTATATTTATAAGATTTCCTGTATTTTGTATGCATGTAGGTAATAAAATATACAAATAACGGATTACAACTACATGCAGACAGGAACCAAGTAATCAAAGTTACTTGATTATTTCAAATAAATGTTACTTTCACAATATTACCGTTTCTTGATAATTTTACATTATTATTAATTTTATATGTAAGAAAATTAAAAGTGTTCCAAGAAGCAGACGCTTCATTGAAATCATATGAACAGATCCGAATGAAAATTGATAACGGTATTCACGAGAATTTGTGTTTAATTCTTTATCGGATCATAGTAAGCGTACTTATCACTAAAATCATAAATTTTTAAATAGAAAATGCGTGGTAAGCAATTTTACTACGCCTGCTATTTTCACTTTACTAAAATACATGACAGAACAAAATAAAAGAACAAAGAGCGACAATCTGTGTTGATTTCTTTTTTCTGAAATTTTCTTTCTGAATGGTAAGTAAATTTACTTCAATAATCTGGTGTGTATCTCACACGACTTTCTCTTACCCTGAAATTTAATACTATAAATACAGGTTGGAGATTAAGAGGTAAGATAACGATGTTATGTAAACCTATGTTAAACAATTCAAATTAGGCTTTGGAAGAGTTTTATATGATAATTAATTCTGTGTGAGAAGGGCTACCGCCCCCCTCAACCCCCCGTTTCATGATTGCACCTAGATTTATATAAAATTTAATTCGGTTATTAAAAAATAATTCTTTTAAAAAAAATAATTTATTAAAATTATTATTTAAAAAAATTATCTTTTATTATAATGCAGCCGATTTCCATATTAGAGAAGCAGATAACACCAAATATAAAAAAAAAAGTCCATTTTATTCTCAACATTAAAAAAAAAAAAAAAAAAAAAAATTACGATTATTTTTAAAAGTTTTTTTTTTTTTTTTTCGTTAAAAGTGAAAAAAAATCGATAATTTTTATCGCAGATTGATGGTTCAACCATTCGTTTTAAAAGTATTGGCGAGCTCTTTTGAAAGATACCCATCATGAAAATTTACTCCCCTCGAGGGGGGACTTCCTCCCCAGGGGGGGAGGCGATGCTCCTACATACACAAATTTTTTTTCCCAGTTGATTCTCTCTATTACAAAATATATATATTCGTTTCATTTGGTTTAGTGCAGTCTATAGACGATAAACTCTACTTACCTGCAATTTTCCCCATAGACGTAATGCATTAGAATTCTCTTGATTGTCCCTGTACACAAACCATTTGCTTGATCTTAACGAAAAGCTTACTGTAGCATCTATATATGATACACATTTAGAATACCAAGTTTGGAATGTCTGCTATTATTTATTCTTGAGATATGCTGATAACAGACAGACACACACACAGACACGCAGACACACACACAGACAGCACACAGACCATTTGCTAAAAACATGATTTTCGTATTCAGGGGACCTCAAAACGTGTAAATATAACAAAATCTCGCGTTCGAAAATTTGACCCAAAAACAATACTTTCTCTACCTTATGGGTAAGTGAAAGTAAAAATGGGTGCTTAGACTAAAACCACTACGCGAGAAAGGTAGCTTACTATACCTTTCTCATTTAAAATTAATGAATTTGGAGGTATGTATACTTCTCGTGTGAATGTAAAGAATAAATTTCAACTTAATTTTATTTAATTAACTAATTTCTTTTATAAACCTATTTCAATTCCAAAAATATTTTAATATACCATTTCAGGAAAAAATGGTTCATCAACCTTTTGCCGGTCCTGTTTAATTTCATTCCTCTGGTCAATGTTGCAAAATTTAGAGACTTTTTATTAAATATCTACCACTAAATTTTTATTGTAGGTTGCCTAATCTCTTCGAAGGTTATTCGTTCACTATGTATATCAAATATCTCGCCTCAAAATTACTGGTGGTAGTTGAATAAAAGATTTTGGCAACACTGTTTCGAACGCTTGAGAGCATTAGTGACGAAAATAAAGGAACAAAGTGCTGAAAAATGAATATTTGTATTTAGAAAATGAAACAGCACATACCCACACATTAAATATAGACATATTTAAATATTTTGTGAAGTTTAATTTCTTTTCCTTACATTAGAAATATAATGTAAGAATATAAGGAATTAAAAATAGAATGAGTACATTAGAAATATAATGAGCAATATAAAATATAAACTCTTATTAATAACAGGAGACTTGGCGTTGGAATATTAAAACCCCGAATAAACTACTACGTCAGAAACGCCAAAAGAAAAATATTGGAAATGCATACAGCTGTTTCGGTAGCCTAAAGCGTACCGTCTTCAGTGCAAAAAGGACCTTTTTGCACTGAAGACGGTACGCTTTAGGCTACCGAAACAGCTGTATGAATTTCCAATATTTTTCATTTGGCGATTTTTGCACTGAAGACGGTAGGGCTTTAGGCTACCGAAACAGCTGTATGCATTTCCATTATTTTTCTTTTGGAGTTTCTGACGTAGTAGTTTATTCGGGGTTTTAATAAACTCTCATTCTTTGAATTTGATCACCCTAATATAATCTCCAGGGGTGTTTGTGTCCCCGGAATTTACTACCAGAATTTTTTAACAGTGATATTACTGATAGTTTTCTAATAAAGTTTAAGCAATTAACTATAGCCAGAAATATAATATGTAATTACTGGTGGAAAATAAAATAAAAAATCCGGAACGCAAACATCTCTGAGTCTCTTAATCATGAAGACATCATATTCTACCGATTAAAAAAGCATAAAATAATTCAAAAACAAAATCAAAAACTGTTTTTTGTAAGGGATCAAATCTTGTAAATATACATTTGCGTACAAATATGGGTGAATCTAGGTCGCCGCTTTCTATGTGAAAACATTAATGACAAATAAACAAATGGTCACTTTTATTATTTGTACAGATTTATATTTAAATATTATTTTCTCATATAAAAATTCCTTTAGTCTCACAGGATATTCCTTCAAAACCTGATCAAATACTTTGCGGATATCAATAACTTAAAACGCTTCGCTAGACATACATCGTTCAGTGATAAAATCTTTCTCGGAACGAGAGTTTATTAAGTGATTATATCATCGAAATAAAAGGGAATTCGCTGCTAAAATCATCGAAAAGTTGAGAACAAAAGAGGAAGAAATGTTTTATATAGGCTAATAACGGATAGTCGGAAAATGATTGTATTTTGAGCAATCAAACAGATTATTGACATATTTGATGTCAAAAGTTTTTAAAATGAAAATTACAGACTGTAAATTGTGAAGAGTGATACATTTATTTGTCATTTACAACAATTTACAAAATATTTTGCTGAGGAAGAATCCATTGCATTTATATTTGTCAATGAGTTTTGAATGTGATGTAAATTTATTTTTCTCTTAAAAAGGAAAACATAATGAAATAAATTTTCGTGAAACACATACCCTTCCTGTTTTTATGATATCGTTGTTTGTTTCCTAGTTACTTCAAAATAACAAAAATCAAACCAATTTTTATTTTTTTTTCTATATCCAATAGAAAAATGTATTGGACTCGTAAAAAAATTCGATCATAGATTTTCGATGTATTTGCACATTTTGCGAGTTCTATATCAAGAATTGACCATTTTCACCAAATGTCTGACTTTCTGGGTGTGATAAAAATTTAATAGCAGCTTTAACTCAAAAAGTAATGTGCAGAATTTTACATGAATTTATATGTAGTTACACATTGGCATAAATTAGTGCCTATGAACTTTTGTTAGAAATCGCCCAACAAATGATATTACCATCTCGATTTTTAGTATTTTTAATATAGCGCTTTAGAACAAAATTTCGTATTAATGGGCACGCTGAGAATTATTCTTAAGAAATCAATGTGAAATAAAACGAATTACTTAAAATAGTAAGAATCAATTGGGGAAAATTTTGTATATTTAGGAACGTCGCTGCCCCTCATGATGTAAATTTTCGATATGAGTATTTTTCAAAAGACCTCGTCTTTACCTATAAAACGGTATCTTGAACCCCATATCTATTATAATTTAAAACAATTTGCCAATTTGTCCTCTCCAATAAAAGAAAAATCATAAAAAAATTGCTTTCCACAGATGTCATCTATAAGGCACAAAATTGGCGTTTTATCGACAAATAGTGTTATAATTCTCTGATATAGAAATTGCATACATTCATCATTGGAAATGAGTTTAATGAATATTTTGTTCTGTGTGAATTTGTATAGAAAAATACAGAACAAAATTTTGTAATACTTCTAAATATACTCTAAGTATTAGATTTTAAACATATGTTTCAGCACAAAAATTGTAATATTTTTTCAATTTCTATAAGAAAATGCGTGTACTTCAAGTGTATTAGATTTAATTTTTATACCTGAAATCATTCTACACAGAAGAATTTTGTACACAACAGATTTTACTAGTATGATTAAAAGACATTTCGGTTAAGATGTGTAAACAGAAACAAAATGGCCACCATCAACTTTCAAAGAACGTTCTCTGAAAAAATATAAAACCACTCGCATGTTATAAAGCGTTAAAAAAAAAAAAAAAAAAAAAAAAGAAAGAAAGAAAGAAAGAAAAGAAAAGAAAAAAAAAACAGGCAACCTAAATTAAAGATCTTTTTGTCTTTCATTTTGAATACAGTAAATATAAACAAATAAATTATTAAAATATATATTTTTTAAATGCGTGGTTAAAGCGGAAATAATTTTTATGTGCAACTTACAGAATGACGAATGAGCCGAGATACTTAAGTCACGAAAAGACCGCTGTGTTAGCTTCTGTTTTCTATTTTCGCACTTTTTTTTTTAAAAACTAATACCACACTTCTTTGTAGTTTAGTGTGAACATTGGACCTGCCATAAATATATAAAATTTGGTTGATCGATTTTTTGCAAGTTTTAAAATAGTGCGGTTAAAAGACATGCCGAAATAAAGAGTTCTTCTATGAATTTTTATGTAGCAACCAACCAATAACATGTGAAAGGACAAAGGGGTTACTACAACAAGATTTAAAAAAAATCGGTTTGGCCTCTTTTTTTTTTTTTGGGGGGGGGGGGGGGGTGAGACTCACTTTTGAGACCTAAAATTTATTTATCTAATAAACACGCCTACGAATTTTTCTAAAGTAATCAACTAATTCATAAGAAAGGACATCTCAACGATGTTTTATATAGAAAATTAAATGGAAAAAAGTCTTCTGGGCCGTTTTTTCACTCTATTCCAATTTTCACTAAAACTTAGAAAACTCATTTCTGTACTAGACCAGTCTTAATATTTATCATTGACTGTTCTACCTTCTTTCACTTTGGAGATATGACAGTAATATCCCTCCAACACGTAACATACTCTGACCTATAAATAAAATATTTTAATTGGACTCAAAACCTTAAAATGTGTAAATCTGGCTAATTTGAATATAAAAATTTTGCATTACTTTCATTATTTGCGCTAGCCGGACAATAGGAATAAAAAATCTAGAGTGTCTTCACTCTACTTTCTGAAATTTAAGTAATTAAAGGTTGTATAAATAAATTAAAGTAAGAGAAGTCGTTAAATAAACAAAATTAAAAAAATTTAATAGGATGTTCAGTATTTTTCTTCATATAGTATATTTTTAAATTTAATATTACTGATAATTAAATAATTTGAGCCCATAGATCATAATGATAAAGAAATTTCTGTTGTGTCCCTGTAAAACTTTATAAGGGCTAGATTCCCCAAAATCTATTCATTTCGTGCAACAGCGACCTATAACATATATATATAAATTTTCAATTCATTCGAATAAAGCGTTTAGACGCTATTGCATTTTAAATGACTTGTGCCCATAGTCTATAACGATAAAGAATTTTCTTTGTGTCCCTGTATAAAAACTATGAGTGCTAGAATGACCAAAATCAATAGGATTCGTGTTACAGTGACCTATAATATATATACCAAATTCCAGCTTAATCGACCAAAGCGTTTAGACGCTATCGTATTTATTCACTTACATACACGCATACACCATTGTAAAAATAGCAAAAATGAACTCAAGGGAACTCAAAAAATATATATTAACACGTTGAGTGCCATATCAGCCATCGGTGGCGGACACTGAACTTTCCGTTTAGGCCGCGCCAGTCACCGGTGGCTGACAGTGTAAAATATGATATAAAGTCGCGTCAACCACCAGTGCCTGTGCCTGACAGTGTAAAATATGATACAAAACTAAAAAAAATTACATTGTTTTAAGTAATTAATGAAAATTTAAAATTTACTTAATTTTTATTTATTACAGGATTATATAATTAAGGTATTTTAATGGAGGTTATTCAAAACACGGTAAACATAACGCGCTTCTAAGCAGTGAGCGTCGCCTGACGGGGATTTCCTTAAGAATTCGCGTGGCACTCGACGTGTTAACCAAAATTTCAAAGTCGAATTCTTAAATACTTTAAAATTATGAGGTTTGACACTGCGAAGTTATTCCGGTGTCAAGATAAATTTCCCACCAGAATAATGATTAAATAAAGCTCCTGTATCTTCTTCTAAGTCTTACGAAAATTCAACGTCTGAAGTTCAGTGCCACCATGCCCTGTGTCGCGTAGGGTAAATAACCCGGGAACAAAATTTTACTACAGCCATGCAATGAACTTACTTCTGAAAAGTCATCCATTCACTGAAATGTTTTTAATACTTCATGCCACCTGTCGCGTGGGGCATAGCCCGGCAATTTTAACTTCTGAATAATCGCCCACTGTCGGCTCTAGGCCGGATTAGGCCTGGCGAATTTTGTATTTTGTATTTTTTTTTTTTTTTTTTTTTTTTTTTTTTTTTGAGTTTTTTAATAAACTGTGAGTAGTCCCCTTAGAAGCGCTCTACATAGCTCCAAGAGTGATGAGCGGGGCTTCTCCCTGTTAAATAGAGTTTTTAATGCTGTTTTTCTGTTATAATTTTTTAGATTTATACGAGAGTAAGCACCGGAGTTTGTTTTGAAATGATATAAAATGAGTGGTTTTCTAAGAGCACATAATCGACAGACGGTAGATGAACTAAAACGTCCCAGTTAAGTTGTAAACATTTTTATTGGTAGCCATTTTTAGTTTAGCTTTTTAAAATCAATTATGAAGAAAAGTTCAAAATCTGAAAATAAAAAAATAATAATAATAATGTTGGGCAAAATTCAAAAGATTTTCTAAAACTGAATTTTACAAAATGAGGTATGAAAACAGTTCAAGATTACATTTCACGAACAATATGATGAATATAAATTTTATTGCTTCTTTCGAAATGTTTTCCAGCTGATATGTAATCTGGATAAAGAATTTAAAAGCATTATATTTCAATACAATAGATAATTGTTTGAGCACAGATTCTCACGATATTATCCACGTAGAATATAATATTATTTCAGGATTAACAAATAATGAAATAATAACCATGCAGCTGTGAAACCGATGATGTATTTCTCAGACGAGTCTTTGTCTTTTGTCTTGTGGATTGGTATTTCTGTATAATCCTTTTGTGTTTTGTACCAAAATATAATAGCATTGATATTTGAACAGAACGAGAATTTTACGGATAAGAAAAGATTAATTTTAGACTGAATAATAATACTGTTTTACATAAAATACCTACTAATTATTATTTTTTGACGATAAATATTACATTTTTTTAAAATATATGTTAAGTCTTTAAAATACTTATGCATGATAAAAAGTACATTTTTAATGCCAGAAATATTATATTTTGAAGATGAGTGGATGGATTTTTACGTCGCGCAAGTCCAATCTAATTTAAAGAAATATGCTCATAATTTGTACTTCAGAGCATTTTGTCAATAAATATACACATATATTGCATTAGGGTTAACTCAATAAAACTAATCAGCATAGGTGACCTCTGCTCACTTGCTCATAATATATTTGTTCTTCAAAACTTTTACTACAGCTTATACTACACATTTCTTAAATAAATAAAAAAAAAAAAAAAAAAAAAAAAAAAAAAGAATGATGTTGGCAGATCACCTGTGTCGGTCCCAGAATGAAATGCCCAACCGATAACTTACCCCCTTTCCGCTGTATTTACTATATATAGTAATTTGTTGAATAATTTTATTGGGGTCAAATTCACATTTCAGTTTCGATGCAACTCTCCAGTATTTCCAATTCCCCATATACCCCATAATGCAAATTTATGGGAAGTATTGCCTTGTCATGCCATGTAAATCACAAATTCCGAATAGCTTATGACGTTTTTAATTTAGAATGTTCATTGTCAATGATGTTCATGCCAGTGTCATAAATGATAATTTAAAACTGGTTCAACATTTTTATGATGAAAATAATCCTCATAATACATGTAATGGGAAATTTTGCTTTTTCTCCCATGTTGATAAAAGCGTAATTTTTTAATAACTTGCGAAATTTTCAAAATGGAATTTTCGTTATGAATATTGTTCATGCCATCACCATAAATGATATTTTAAAACTAGTCCAATATGATGAAAATCATCCTCATAATATAGGCGAAATTTGTCCCTATTCTCCCAAATTAAAAAAAAATCTTAAATTTTCATTAAATTACCAAGTTTTAAAATTTAAATATGGAAAACAAATAGAGTTCTTGCAAACAAGGTCTGATTTACGTCATTCAAGGCTCATTACCGGAATCCCTGAATAAAACCCAACCCCAAAATTAAAAAATCATAGGAGGAAAGACACAAGCCCTTTGTTTACATTTTTTTAGGTGGTCGGATTTCAAGATTTCAAGGTCTAAATTCTGCCTTAATACAAGATATTTGAGGAGGGGGTATATACAATATTTGTAAATTATTTTAAACGGTATTTTTATCAACGTATATTTTAAGATATTATTATTATTATTGTTATGAAGGGGGCATAACTACAAGTGTCCTAGGACTACCAGATGAAATTTGGTCCCTGCTTAACAGTTTCAAAAGTAATATTTCAAAACTGGTCCGATTTCTTTACGATATTTTGTTCTTGAGATATCATATATACAGACTAGCAATTAATAAACGAGGAAATTAACTAACGCACTAACAAATTGACACCCTACAGCTGGATACCACGTCCATTTTTTAATTGTTGAAGTACTCATACCTCAAAACTTCTAAAGACGTGGAAAAAAAAAAAAAAAAAAAAGCGAAAATTGAATGAATACCTAAGTTTTCTATACCCGTAGTATGGTGGAAAACTAAATAGTACCACTTTAATTACATTAAATAGTCAGTATTCATATAAATATAAATTCTGTACTTAGAAAACCATTTCACGATATTGCTTATTATATAGTAAAAGTGACTGATCAGATCAAATTCTTACTTTTCAAGTGCTAAAAAGGTAACGGAAAAATTATACCTTATACCTTTAGATTTAATTTTATTTTTGAAATTTCACAATTTGTTAAATTTATTATTTTCTTCTATATTCAATAGAAGAAAGTATTGGATTCGTAAAAATTTTCAACTTCTGGTTTTCGACGGATTTACACGTTTTCAGAGGTCTAGAACACGATTTTACCATTTTTTGAAAATGTCTGTCTGTCTCTGTGTGTGTGTGTGACAAAAATTTTGTGGCAACTGTATCTCCAGAACTACTGCTTAAAATTGTATATAAATTTATATGTAGATGCACCTTGACTTAAATTACTGCCTATCAGCTCTTGGTGTCAAACACTCAACAGGTGGCGCTGCTACACAGCGATTTTCGCAGTTTAAGGAAGGCTATATCTCACGAACTACTCCACAGAATTGCATATAAATGTATATGTAGATACACCTTGACATAAGGTAGTACCTGTCAACTTTTGGTGTCAACCGCTCAGCAAGTGGCGCTGCTATACAGAGATTTCCGCAGTTTAATGGGAGGCTATATCTCATGTTCTATTGCGTATAATCAAACAAAACTTGGTATGTGAGAAGGCCATTATGAAACATTATACTCGTACTTATTCAAGTTGAATGTTTATAGACTAATAGATGGCTCTGTGGAAATTTCTTCGATAACGTGAAGGCTATATCTCAACTTGTATGGCATATAAATGTAGGAAACTTGATATGTGAGATAACCATTACGAACACGCATTTTTTGAGATGTTATCTATAGACAATAAAACTGCCTTTCTTTGAATATTTAGAGTTAGTTTTCTCTAAAATGAAAATCATTTGTATTCATCATGTTAGATAATTTTAATAAATAATAGTTTTAATAAATTATTTGCCCTTAGTGAATTTGTATAGGAAAATATAGAAGAAAGTCTTGTGGTGTCCAAAACATACTAGTTTTATTTTGTATATTAACAGAATATCATTCAATATTTTGAAACAAACGAAATAAAGTTTTAAAATCAGTGAACCTACTCTTAAATTAAGCCGTGTCTCGATATACTTGAATTACTTACATTATCTACTTTTGATACGAATCCTAATTAACGTAAAACGTAATTGATTTTTAATTGTTCAAGCCTGCTAATTAGATTTTTGTTTTCTAGAATTGATCAAAAATATGACCTTGTGAGCCACTTCTAATAAATAAATAGGTCAAAATTTTTCTATTGCTTTCAATATTGTGTCTTAATTTTATCGATGGAATTTTCATATCAAGCGTGTGTTTTCAATTAGTTGTTAATTTTTGGTTTTCCGTACTTAATGAAATAACACTAAAACTGTCTCGTAATAATGAAATTTGAAACACATATACTTTTACAAAAGAAGAAGAAATCTACATTAAAATCATACCTGTCAACTTACTAATTAATATTTCGAAAGACTTTTAGAATCCGACCCTTTTTCTATGCCATTTTACTTTTAGAGAAATTTTCTTTAAATATAATTACGATTAAATAAGAAGAAAAAAACTGTAAAAAAAGACTGGCGTGAAAGATTTGCAGAGGTTTCTTACGCAGAGGTTTCCATGGTATCATGATATGTGGTCGAAGAATAACGGGATTTATCGAAGCAAATAAGAATAATATCAAGAAGCAAATAAAAACGTTTGTAAGCATAACTCGGCCCCAAATTACTTCACGGTGAAGAAATTGCACATGAGGAGACGAGACCTGATTATAAATAAAACATTACGTACGATTTTAGAATTCTTGATTCTTACATGGGGAGGGGAAAAATCGTTTTTTGGGGAGAAATTTCAGGAATTCCGGATTTTTTAGTAGAGCTCTACTAAAAATGGTACAAAGTATTAAAAACAGCCGTGTATCCACTTTAGATATTTACAAAAACATATTTTCGTTTTTATTTATTTTGTAATTTTCGATTTTTTTGGGGGGGAGGGGGGAGGGGGTTGTTACGAAGGAGCAAATTCAAGAGACCCCCCTTTTCGTGCTCAATTTGTCTTGGGAAATCTATGGGATTAGCTGTCACGAAATTTCGCGCGTAAATTATTTGTATGTATCCGACACTTACTGCAACAGGATTTTACGAAATTCTCCATTACACTAACCGGTTGGGGGACAATAAACGAGCGTAAAATTACGTATTCCCCTTTGAATGCACTTTAAATTATCTTAGAATGGCGAATTTTTGTGTGTAGATGTTAATTAAGTGTACGCATTATGTACTTTGGTGGTATTTCACAAAACTTCGAACTTACCCGCTAGGGAAGGGGAAGTAAGAAGCGGGTAAGTTGCTACCGAGAGCAGTGTGGACCCGAACTCCTCACGTTGCGAGCGGGAAAAACCTCTACCGAACACATCGGGAACTTTAATTTAGGTTTTTAATAATGATATGAGATTTTGACAACTCATTTAAGTATAGTGCCCAGCGAAGCGGGCAAAGCATGATTATTACCACTTTTTGCATTGATTATTAACACTTTCCAACTGCACCTATAGTCGGTAACAAAAGTGTCCGAACACTAGCAAAAATTCCTATGTAAAAAAAGTACACTTCATAGGGTTTTGTTAAATAAATCCTTATCGAATCATGTTCTTACACTGACTAAGAACTGGATTCGACAAGGATTTATTTAACAAAACCGTATGAAAAGTTTTTTTTTTTTTTTTTTTTACATGGGAATTTTTGCTAGTGTTTGGACACTTTTGTTACTGAGTGCACTTCTTGTATCGTATAACTTCCAATGTTTTTTTCTTACATTATCACACAACGGACAGACAGAAGGACTGAAAGGCGTACAAATAGACTAACTGTATTCATAATAATTTATAAACGTGAAAAGTGTTTAAAAAAGAAAATGCAACTCATAAATTCTAATTGCAGTCCTTAATGTATCTGAATATTATAGTGTGGCCCTGTAAATCTGAAGATTAACCATATCATATTCTATTCAAAACATTGCTTTAGCATATTAACAATAAATGTCAATATCTTCATGATTTTTACAGTAGAAAGTTATTTAAATGTGATTTATAAAAATATGTGCCCTAAAGCGCAATGCATTGGAATTTTTTTGGGGTGTCTCTGTGCACAAACCAGTTGTACAGAAACCATTAATACCATTTTAAATAGAAAATTTACCACAGTAAACTTGAATTACATATATAAATTTTTAAAAATTCTTAAAATATTTAAGAACGCTGAGGGCGGGCAGACGGACCGATAAAAAGATAGACAGTCGTACAGACAGATACATAAATTGAAATCATATTCTCGAATAAAAAATGTTATAGTTTTAAAAACGTTTAATATAAACGAAAATGCAATTCCAACAAATTTCCACTATTGCAACTTAATGCAACTGCATATTTTTGTGTGGTAATCTAATGCGATCTTACTATATTCTATAGAAAGCATTATTTTGTGTTAATCAATGACATATTTCAATTTCATTAAAATTTCTGCAAAGCAAAGTTATTAAAATTTTGTTTATAGAAATACCTCTCATAGAATGCAACGCTTTGGAATAATTTCGTGTGTCCATTTACAGAAATTAGTGGTAGTATTTATTTCATTTTCTTTAGAAAACATCCGATAGTGAACTTAAATAACATATTTCAATTTCATTAAATTTGTGCAAAGTAATCGTATTAAAATATCTAGTATATAAATACCTCTCATAGAACACAATGCTTTGAAATGCTTTCGGGTGTCCCTGTACACAAACCAGTAGAGATATTCACTCTGTTTTCAACAGTGGACATCCGATAGTGAATCTGAATAACATATATCAGGTTCAAGAAATTCCATTAATATTTACGGGAATTAAAGTACGGACAGACAGGCAGACAAACCGAAGTCATTCACATTTTTCAACCTTGTTGGAAAGTGTTAAAAATCTGGAGTGACTCCACTCGACATTCCGAACATTGAGTAATTAACACTTTTGTAGATAAAGTAAAGAAAGAGGAGTTGTTAAACAAACAAAAGAGAGAAAACCATAATAGATTGCTTGAGTATTTTTCTCCATATATTATACGATGTTTTATTTAACGCTACTGAACTTTGAGCCCATAGATCATAATGATAAAGAATTTTTCGTTGTGTCCCTGTAAAAACCTATAAATGCTAGATTCACAAAAATGCTTAAAGTTAGTGCAATAGTGATATATAATATTCATATAAATTTTCAGCTCAATTCAATAAGGCGTTTAGATGCTATCTCACTTTTAAAAATTTGGTTCCATAGGCCATAATGATAAATAATTTTTCTGTAAAAAAACTGTAAGTGCTAAATTCACCAAACTCTATACAGTTCATGCAACTGTGACCTATAACATGTGTACAATCTTCTCCACAGTGGCTTTGGAGCCCCTCTCTTAAGGTTAAAAACGCTCAAAACCACTGCATAGTGGTGAGCGGCTTCTTTCCGTCTTAGAATCTTAGAATCTTAGAAACATGTGTACAAATTTTTTGCTCAGATTAATAAAGCGTTTAGACGCTATCGCACTTTTAAAAATTTGGCCCCATAGGCCATAATGATAAAGAATTTTTCCTGGTGTCCCTGCAAAAAAGATTAAGTGCTAGATTCACCAAAATCTATAGGGTTCGTACTGTGGTGACTTACAATATACATACCAACTTTCAGCTTATTCGAGCAAAGCGTTTAGACGCTAGCGTGTTCACTCACAGACATACACACATACATACACACATACATACACACATACATACATCATCGTAAAAATAGTGGAAACGGACTCAGGGGACCTCGAAACGTATAGAAACATCAAAATCTCAAATTCGTATTTTTGACATGATTACAATACTTTCCTCACTATAGTGTTCGGAAAATAAAAATTTGACAGTAGATAAGGGTTTAAAAAAAATTCTTAAGAAATAGAAATTTTGATTGTTTTTCTAAAAAAGTTTTATTTCTTTAATAACTTTGGGAAAACTAACAGATGCATCTCTGTATAATAAATTAGTTAATTGATCATTAAAATAAATAACAGTAACAATAATGTTTCAATTCTGGCAAAGGACCTCTTTTCAGCATAAAAACAGTGGCTATAGAAGTATAGAATTCCAGAATTATCATGTTTTTAAATTATAGAGCAGAATGGGGATGAATGGAACAGTAGCAAAATTTTTATGTTTTGCATGCACCAGAAATGACAATTTTTCTGATATATGGCAGTACTGAGGTCATTCATCAAGTGTAGTTTCAGAGTTGTGAAAAAGGGCAGAAAAAAATTAAAGTGTCTTTTTCTGCTGCCATTGTAACTTTTACTGATTCAATTAGGTAGTAGTTAAGAAATTAACTATTTGCTTAAAGTTAATATAACTCTTTTATGATGAAAAGGCATAATATTTTACTGTGTTTATGATATTCAAGATGAATATTGACAATTGTTCATTAAACATATTTCCTGTTTTATATGATCATGTGGTTGTGGGGATGAATGGAACAGTTTGAATGGGTATGAATGGGACATAAACTGGTGCTGATTAGATTTGGGAAAAAATTGCTCAACAGGTGGCGCTAGTGGTGGTTGGGAGGGGGGGGGTTAGTAAATTTTCTATATGGGTGACTTTCGAAAGTTCTCGTCAATACCTTTAAAATGATAGGTTGAACTATAGATTTGTGATAATTTAAAACAAAGTTATAGATTTTTTTTATCTTTTAACGAAAAAACTCTTAGAAAAAAAAATCTTATTTATTTTGATATCGGCAAAAAATTGACTTTCTTTAGGCTTTTAGTGATATAATTCTGTCAGATAAAAATCGTCTGCATTTATAATGGAAAATAATTTAATAATTTAATAAATAATTTTTATTCAATGAATTTTGTGTAAACTTATATAGAAGAAAGTCATGTGGTGGCCAAAACATACTAGTTTTAAGTAATAACCAACAAAAGATTCTATAAGATTATATGCAATAATTTGCATTTAAAATAAGATTGAATAAGATTTGAAGAAATAGTTCAAAATATTCAGCGCTTATTACCACCGCCACTTTAGAATGTAGAAAAAGAGAGGAAAAAGGCTAAAAACCCCATAGGAATAGCATGGTAAGAAAAGCAAAAAAACTCACAATGTCAAGTGTGTTAAAAAAAAAAAAAAAAAAAAAAAATTCACACCGGAAGTAATAAGGGGACAAAATTGACTAGAAAAAAACATTGAACAGCGGGAACCGGGCGGGCTGGGGCATGGGTAGTAGATTTTCATAATAATTTAGAATGAAAAATATATGAAAATCTTTTAAATGTACTATTACAGAGTAAAATGAAAAATAACACTGGAAGAAATTAAATATTATTTCTGAAAGAAAGAAAGAAAATACATAAATAAACAAATAAGGAAAGATAAGGTAAATGCATACAAGAAATTTATATTTTCGAAGAAAAAATTACTAGACATTTGCGCATCAGCTGCTAACCAAAAATATGTATTTATCAACTATTTTTACTTCCTTATACAAAGTATAAGGAAGTATAGTAATCCCGATTTGCGAAATGGATTTTGTATTTCACATTGCTTGAAAACGAATGATCGCTGAATGTTGCCAATTTATACGTGTGACTGTCATGATGTATAGTTGTACACCTGCAAGTGTCGTCTGAACACGAGCTCTCGTTTTAGAGATATAAGCGATTTTACACGATTTTTCGTGACGTCTGTATGTGTGTGTGTGTGTCTGTGTGTGTGTGTGTGTGTATGTCGCATAACTCAAAAACGGTTGGACGTAGAAAGTTGCGAATTGGTACATAGGTTTGTTATAACATCTAGTTGTGCACCTCCCGTTTTGGACTTTGTATGATTTTCCGTTTTGGAGATATTTAGGAAAATTAGGTTCATAATGACAAAAATACATAGGTTTTGGCCATAATGTATCAAAAAACGGTAATAACTCAAAAACGGTTGAACGTAGAAAGTTGCGAATTGGTACATAGGTTTGTTATAACATATAGTTCTGCACCTCCCTTTTTGGACTTTGTATGATTTTCCATTTTGGAGATATTTAGGAAAATTAGGTTCATAATGACCAAAAATACATTGGTTTTGGCCATAATGTATCAAAAAACGGTAATAACTCAAAAACGGTTTGGACAAATCTTGCAATTTAACTGACTTCCCGACTAGCTAGACATTTGAAACTTTCAGAAAAGCTCAGAACAAGTTTACAATGCGCTTTTTTAATATTTTTGGCCAACTGTTTCCGATACCTGCTGCCTTCGGCAGCGTTACCAGTACAAATCTTGCAATCGATTTCTAACTAACTTCCCGACTAGCTAGACATTTAAAACTTCCAGAAAAGCTCAGAACACGGTGACAATGCATTTTTTAAATATTTTTAGCCAATTGCTTCGTGTCACTGCTGCCTTTAGCAGCGTTTATATGATTCAACAGAAAATCTATTTAACTAACTTCCCGACTAGTTAGAGATTTGAAACTTCCGGAATAGTTCAGAAACACGGTGAAAATGCATTTTTTAACACTTTTATCCAATTGTTTCGGATCCGAAGTCCCCCCCCAAGGCACAACTTTGACATGAGTCCCCCCAAGGCGCAACTTTGACATGAGTCCCCCCCCCAAGGCACATGAGTCCCCCCAAGGCACATGAGTCCCCCCCAAGGTACAACTTTGACATGAGTCCCCCCCAAGGCATAACTTTGACATGAGTCCCCCCAAGGTGCAACTTTGAAATAAGGCCCCCCAAGGCCCAACTTTGACATGAGTCCCCCCAAGGCCCAACTTTGACATGAGTCCCCCCATCCCCAAGGATTTTAAAATGAGTCCCCTCAAGGCACAATTTTATTTATTTATTTATTTATTTTTTTACGTATGCATGCATTTTTTTTTAAATATTTTTAGCCAACTGTTTCGGGTCCAGTGACAATATTTTTTAACATTATGTGTATTTCTAAAAGTGTATAAGAAAGTCATGTGGTGCCCACATCAGATTTTTTTTAATAATGAACAAGGGCTTCTATAATTATAATACTGCATATTTGCCAACATTTTAATCTATTCCGGAGCATTTTCAGCCCCGCCTATATTTTGCACACTTTATTTATACAACTTATTTATATATAACTATTATAAAATAACAAAAAATTATTCTTAAAATAAAAATGGTATGACATAAAAACAGGGCTAAAAATGCTCTGGAACAAATTAAAATGTCGTTAACTTCATAGGTGTCAACTTGTACGGTTTTTTACCACCATTATTATTTTTTTTTTTTTTTTTTTTTTTTTTTTTGTAAAAAGATTCATCAAGTTTAATCGCAGAAAACTGCTAAAAAATGCATCAAACTTTCTAATAAAAATCTCTGGTAGAAAAATAATTAATTAAATAAAGAGAAAGTACAGTTTGGTAGCTATGCAACACTGGTATTGTATGCAATAATTTTCTTATAAATATTTCAGGTTTGTTTTTGTCTGTTTGTTTACATAATCGTATAAGTTATCTGTAAGCGTTATCTGACAAAAATGGATTAAAAAAATATATAAACAAAAGTAAATATATATCAGCCTACGATTTTGATTTCTTCAAATAAATCCGATTTTTCTTATGCCTGTTCTATATATATATATATATATATATATATGTTATAAATCATTTATTTTTTAAATGTTATTTGCTTTTAGATACAATCGTATTTACATAGATTATTTATATTAGAATGAGCTAATATTGAATTTTCAGTCTCGAACACTTAAGCAGAAATATAAATATGAATTTTCATTATGTTTTCAACTAACAGTTTTCAAAAATACTCTGTAATGTTAAAGCGTTATACATTATTCATATTTAAAATAATATATATGATATCTCATAAAAGTTTCATTTGGGATACGCATTTTAAGTGTAAAAGGTATTTTATTACATAAATTAAATTGCCTTTTGATCTGTATATGCTTATCTTTTCAATCACGCGTGAAAAAAAAAAAGTACATATATATATTTATTTATATGAGAACTTTGGGTAATATAGAAAATAATCAACAGATGTTATTAACAAATTTAACAAGTGCTGTGTGTTTATAAAATATCTTCGTGTCCTCATCACATTTCGAATGAATAAATGGAAAACATAGATTTTAACTTGCTGTATGTTATCAAAAAATGGTCACAAACTTTCGTTTATGTCCATTTTCCCACTGTTATGAAAAAGTATTTGGCGTGACTGATAATGATTTGTGGGTCAAACACGGAAGAAAATGTTAGGTAAGAGAAAGCAGTTTCAGATAAAATAAATTGAATTTATTAATAAAGTCAACACGAAGAAATTTTACTTTCGTTTACTTTCAAAATTATCACACTAAGTTTTCAGAGATCCGTAGTTGTACAAAATCGCATTCAAGTTTACATTTTCGATAGCAAAATTGTAAGGGAAAAATGCATTTTTAATATAGTAAATTACTAGTTATTTTTAAACCTTTAATAATTTTTTGTCTATGATAGCATGGGATATATTAGGGAGTGTGTTTAAACATTCTTCACGACTGTTTTGCAATCACATATATTATTATATTGAGATGCCTTTAACATTATAATTTTTTGCATTGATTTTTATTTTTTTATATAAAAAAGTTTTAGAGAATATTATACGAATTCAAAAAAAAAAAAAAAATTATCATATTTATTTGAAATATTGTTTTTTACTTACTTCTTAGCGTATATATATATATATATATATATATATATATATTTATTAACAATTAGTTAATTTCATCACTGTAAAAAATATGTCCTATTTGCTGCCAGAAATTCTTTGTAATTTGAGAAAATACGTTCTCACAACATATTTTTTTCATAAATTACGCGTATTTTCTCAAATTACAGAGAATTTCTGGTAGCAAATAGGATATATTTTTTACAGTGTACCAAAAAAATTATTCTCTAACCATATACAATTTTTCAAAGCCGGCCTTCTGTTTAGGATTTACCCTACATATCTTGGAAATGAAACGACATCTCCAAAACTTACTAAGGAAAACCTCGAGATGTCCTTTACTTTCCAAGATATATAGCATATCTCAAGATAGGCTAAACAAGGAACGTCCTAAAAATGTCCAGGGGAAAACGTGCTATAGGAAATATAATATGTTCTAAGTCACAAATATAAAGAATAAGCTAAAAAGTACCTATGAAATCGGTTCACGGGTTGGGGACAAAATATCGCAGGACAAAATATCGCCAACATAAATGAAGGAAAGCAAAATAATTTTATTTGTGTTCATACACTTGTGTTTATACAAATTAAATGACAAAATTTTATTTGAATGAGTTGGTAATTATTAGTAATGTTATATAAAATTTCATGACAGCACATGCATATTTACCTTAGTCAGAGCATTGACATACAGACAAACCCATCACAAAAATTGGTATCTTTTAAGCAAAAATGAATTTTGCTTAAAAGAATTTAAAGACCAGGTTTGTTAACTTTTGTCAAGATTAGTCATGATGAATTCAGTCGTGCTTATTAATTAAAAAATAATAATAATTCAGGTTTGTGAACAGTGCTCAGCTTTGTTGTCAGCAATGATGTACAGTATTTTTAAAATGCATTTTGAATGTTGAAAAGCAAATGATTAAATAACTTAAATATAGATACAATAATGAAATTCCTATCTATGATATACATATTTATATTTATAAGGTCATATGGCACCCGTCAGAGAACACAGGTGAAATAGATCACATTATTTTTTCATTAGTCGACGCGATATTTTGTCCGGCGATATTTTGCCCCTTGATATTATGTCTGGATACAATTTTGAAGAAAATAAGCAATAAAAATTTTTACAGATTTTGTTGAATTACTTGATTAAATTAAATATATATAATTTCGATTAAATGTTTCTTGCGTAAAGGCAAGGTGCTTTCAAATTCTAAACTATCCGCCATGCAACCTAGATATTATGTATATTTTATTTCACATGTAACGTTGGTTTTATCAATAAACAAAAGAACGGTGAACATATAAAGCTTCTTTTGTAAACTACCGTTTTAAAAGTAAGAAATTTTGCATTCATATGCATTGAAACATAACAAAATTAAGCATATTAAATTAGTTCAATTCCAGATTTTTTTTTTTTTCAAACTTTTAAAAGGCTGCATGCTACAGTTACAATGCCTAGAAGTATGTAGTGGGTTTATCGCACTAAAAAAACTCACTCTAAAAGGAGAAAATCCACGAGAGGACGTAGAACTTCTGTGAGACTGGACATTGAACAAAAATGACGGACGTTTGTTCAATGGCCACTCAATCGCCGTGTAACATAATATACTTTTACCAAAGTCTGGCACTTTTATTTTAATTAAAATCACCGGAAAATAGTTTTGCCTCTCTTAAGAAAACCATGCAGAGGAAATCATTCAAGACATTTTTATAGCGTAATGGTATTATATATAACAGCCTGAATAAACATGGCGGATCGACTGGCGGATCAATGTCCAGTGGGTCTCTAACCACCATTTACTTTCATTTGAAATCACATTTAAAGTGATTGATTGTAATGTTAATAAATAATAATTAAATTATTTCTTTATGGACACATTAACAAGTTATTATTTTTTTAATATATTTTATATTTAAATGCCGATATTCCATTCGTTATTTAATTTTTTTCAAAACTTAAAATTATATTATAATTCTAAATTAAGATAGAAAGTAAAATTCAAACATAAATTTATTTTATTGTTTATAAAGTGTCTTAACAAAATTTGTATAAGATTTTGTCTATAATTGAGACGCAGGGAACATTTAACGACTTGAAATTCGACCTTAACTCGGTGAAAATTTAATATCTTGAAATTCTAGAACATACTCATTTTAAGAAAAATTTATTTAAAACATTTTTTTTTAACATACTTACTCTTCCAGAGCCATAAACATTTATTATTATTATTATTATTACTTCTTCTCTGTTTTGTATTTTTATTAAAGTATTGATTTCGTAAAAATTTCGATTTTCTGTTTACGATGGATTTACATATTTTGAGAGACGCAGAACATGATTTAACTTTTTCTAGAAAATGTCTATCTGTCTATTTGAGTGTGACAAAAATTTTGTGGCAGCTCTAAAACAATGTGCAGAATTTTATATAAATTTATATGTTCTTGTATCTGGACAAAAACTATTGGCCATCAACTTTTAATGAAAATCACCCAACAGCTAATACTTTTTTTTTTCCATGAAAAAAGAGTGAGGCATAATCTTCCTGCAAAAATTACAGATTTTACAAGCACTAACACGGAATATTGTCAGTTTGAAGATCAAATATATATAAATTTAAAAATATCATTAAATGACTTAATGTACTAGTTAAATTAGTTAATACATGTAATGTAGAAATTGCATACTTTTATTTTAATTTGAGCTTTTCAAAGCAAATTTAGGAAAAGATAATTATCATATAGCATAGAATTTAGTTTTTTTTTTTCTTTTTTTTTTTTTTTTTTTTGCGCATGACTCTTAAATAAAAAAATATAAAATTTCTGCTTTTTTTTTTTTTTGTTATTAAATTTTATATTCTTCTGTCATCGGGAATAATTTGTGAACTGATATTCATTAATATTTCCTTGTAAGTCTGCTTTATAAAATAAAAATACGATTGATTTTGAAAACAAAATTAAATAAAAAGCGCTGCTAAAAAAAATCAATATTTGCGGCAAAAGGATAATTTCCCAGGTAGCACATAACGTTAATACACCGTTTCAAATAAGTTTGAACAGTAAAAAATTAGTTATAATAACGTTATGTGCTACTGGGGTTGGAAGGGGGGGGGGGAGGATTTGCTACTGAAATTATGTATTATTAAATCTATTATTATTGTTATTTATTAAACATTATATTTTTTTGTTTTTAAGTGTTAAATTAATTCTTTTTCATTCGCCAAATCAAATTCATGGTCATAAAATTACCGGACAGTGATAAAAATTGTAGGAGGGGTGGTGTCCCGAGAAAATGTTGAGTGACTGGGCAAAATGGTTTTCATATTCGGATTTAGGATTTCATTTTACATAAGAATCAGCAAAAGTGGTATCATGGCTCTTTTTTTTTTTCAGCGCAATGTTAGTTAGAAAAAAAAAAATCTCGTATTGTACGTAAATGAATATTTTATGTATTGATAAAAAATACATTCTAAAGGAAAAAAAAATTATCACACAAAATACATTAATAAATAAAATAATCTAACCAAATTGATCAAACTTTTAAAATTATGCATTGTTTTATTGTTTTACCTTTTTTAAAGAGGAACAATTTACAAAAAATAAAATTTAAATAAATAAATAAAAAATAAAAAATAAGAAATATAAAAAGAGGTAAAATAAATATGTGAATGAAAAATATATACAAACTCAAAATTATAAAAGGAAATTCTTTAGTTTCTCTTTTATCAAGGAAAATACTCTGTCTGTTATCTTGCAGCTTTATCTTGAATAATTTGTCAAAATCATTTTTCTTCAAAATTGAAAAATTTCTAAAACTTGATGAGTAAGAATTTAACACGTTGTCACTTTATCAAAATGTTTTGCGGTTTTGTGTAAAAACTGATTTTATCGATATTTAAGTGGGGTTAATTTTTTATCAATGAAGCAAATCTCTTAATCCTTTGATAAACATAAATAAGAAAATGAACTATTGAAAAGCGATAAAATCAAAATTTGAAAAAAAAGAAAAATTGCTTTGAGTAATCTGCTGGATACTAAATTCTAATCCGGTTCTTCTACAGGCAACTTCCTAAACTGTTTTAAATCTTCAAAATTTCACTTTTTTAAAAACTGATTATATAAAAATATTCTTTGAAACATACACTTACGAGCAAATATAAAAATGCTTTGTAAATTTTTAATTTTACATTAAATTTTTTTCTTAGATAATTAACTTTATTATACGGCAATTTTGCAATAAAATCACATAATCTAAGAATTTATTTCCCTCCAAGAGTTTTAATGCACAAAACATAGCTCTAATGCAACGTAAAACCCTCTCACCCCGCCGCTCCATGACTTTAAAAATTAAATTAGTATTTATTTTTTTATCCCTTTGTTGTTAAAATTATTTATAGATGATTAAGCATTATTTAAAAATTAAAAGCAATTATCGTTATTAAATATATATATACAGTCGGTAACAAAAGTCTCCGAACACTAACAAAACTTCCTATGCAAAAAACGTACACTTAATACAGTTTTGTTAAATAAATTCTTGCCGAATCCTGTTCTTAGTTCGGCAAGGATTTATTTAACAAAACTGTATTAAGGGTACATTTTATATTAGATTTTTCGCTAGTGTTTGGAGACTTTTGTTACCGACTATACTATATATGTATTTGTTGGTTGGTTGGATTTTCACCGTACTAGTACTGCGCAATGGTAATTGACGACGGTCTAGGACGAACCCTTAAGAGTCCGGACCCTTCTGGTTCAGAGACATGCCATCACAGTTTTGATCCTTCATGGCGGGGATGGCTCCCTCGCTACTACAGTCAACAGCAAAATTATTGAAGCACACATCCGCACTTTTCATACAGTCAGTCGGCAGCAAAATTATTCAAGCACTAGCAATATTTCTTATGTAAAAAAAGTACACTTAATACTGTTTTGTTAAATAAATCCTTGTCGAATCATGTTCTTAGACTGACTAAGATCATGAATCGACAAGGATTTATTTATCAAAGCAGTTTTAAGTGTTCCTTTTTTATACAGGAATTATTGCTAGCGCTCAAATAATTTTGCTGCCGACTGTATATATATATTTTTTTTAGTTTGATTGCTAACTTTTATCAGCAACTTACTTTTTTATAAACAGTATAGGACTAAGCTCATGGCTCGACAAATATTTACTTAATAAAACAGTATTTGGTGTGCATCTTTTAAGGAGGAATTATTGCTCGTGCTTCAATAGTTTTGCTGCCGACTGTATAAATATTTTTATTTATTGTGTAGGCTAGTGGGCCGCTGTACCCCAGTCGGTACAGCCAAGGCATTCTAGATATTTAAGAGGCCTAGACAGCGTTTTCGCTGCTAGGGGAAAGGAGGGAAGAATGTTTGCCGTGAACTATACAATGTACAGTCGGCAGCATAATTTTTCGAGCACTAGCCAATAATTCCTACATTAAAAAAGTACACTTAAGACTGTTTTGTTAAATAAATCCTTGTCGAATCATGTTCTTAGACTGACTAAGAACATGACTCGATAAGGATTTATTTAACAAAGCATTATTAAGTGTACTTTTTTTAGACAGGGATTATTGCTAGTACTCGAATAATTTTGCAGCCGACTGTAGATATCATAAATGAATTGTTGCATCAATATTGTCTTTATTTTTAGTTAATTTATAAGTAATAATTTAATAAGTAAGTTTATTTTAAACTGCATTTATAAGTAATAACAGAGAACTTCACACATTTGAGTTCTTTTTGAATTACGAAAAAGTGAGGAAAAATTCATTAATTAGTTAGTATTTGTTTAAAATAAAATTCTTTATAAAATTTGGTAATAAAGATTTGGATGAAATAATATTTTAATGCTGAAGAATTATGTTCTTCAAACAAACAAAAAAAAAAAAAAAACTATTTATTTATTTATTTATTTTTAAGCTACCTTTTATGAGGAAAAGCAGAAGTAAACAAAATATTATCTTAGCTTGTTTACCATAAACTGCAGAACCGTTTTTATCATGACATGCATTATTAAAATTCTGTTTTTTTTACTTACGTAAAACTTTTATATCAGTAATGTATTTTAAAAAATAGCTCACTACAAGCTTATTACGAGATTTATTACAAATGAAAAGAGAATTTAATTTATTTACGTTCTTTTAAAATTAATTTTTTGGTAATTAAAAATAAAAAAATCTAGAAAAGAAAAAAGCTGTTAATTTGTTATACTAAAAAATTAACAGTTTTTATAACATAAAGTTCTGTATTTCGAATCTAGTTTTAGCTGTCGACGGTCTTGGAAAAAGTGCAAAGTTGCCCGCCCAGTCCATGTAAAAGTTGGGTTTGTGTAAGAGAACATTGATACAGTCCGCAGCAAAATTATTTAAGAAAACATCTACTATTTTCATATATATATATATATATATATATATATATATATATTAGTTTGATCGCTAATTTTTATCATCAACTTCCAGTCGACAGCAAAACTATTGAAGCACTAGTAATAATTCCTCCTTAAAAGATGCGAATCTGATACTATTTTATTAAGTAAATATTTGTGGAGTCATGATCTTAATCCTATACTCTTTATAAAAAAGTAAGTTGATGATAAAAATTAGCGATCAAACTAATATATATGTATATACTAAAATTGTAGATGTGTGCTTCAATAATTTTGTTGCCGACTGTACTTTTTTTATAAACAGTATAGGACTAAAATCATGACTCGACAAATATTTATTTAAAAAACAGCATTAGGTGTGCATCTTTTAAGGGGAAATTATTGCTACTGCTTCAATAATTTTGCTGCCGACTGTAATTGATTTAGATTAGCTTGGCTTTTGGTTCCAGTGAAAATATGGGAAATGTTAAGGAAAGTTGCGAAGTTTTCATTGTTCAGTTGAATATCGGTAATTTTTGTTTAATAAATGTTTAATAAATGTTTTAGGGAAAATGAATGAAATAAAGTATTTTCTCCATTTTATACTTAAAAAAAAAAACTTCTGAAATTAGGGAAGTGTCCTTCTGGACCAAGTTATTGGATCATGGTTTTAGATCATGAGTTTCAATGATGATTTGTAAAATCTTTGAAGTTTAATCATTTTCTAAAAGGGAAAATAGTGCAACTACACTTCTCATGGCAAATTAGAAATTGAGATTATCAACTTTAGTGAAATTTTGGTAAGACAGTAATTATATATTCTTTAAGATTCAGATATGTTTTATAATTGGTTAAGTGGAAATTAAGTATCAAATAAAAGAAGTTAATTTTTATGTAACTTGTCTTCATTTGATTTATATAGACATTTTTAGTTGTTAAGATGGGAGAAGCAAATATGGTAAAAACTATAATTTACAATTATAAATAATAAAAGCATGATAAAATAGATTACAATATTTATTTATAATCAATAGTTTATATACCAATAAGTGACCAGACATTTTTGATTTTATATGTTTTATCAAATACCTATAAAAAAAAATTATTGACGAATTATCCTGAAATTTAGGTGATGTAAAGAACGCGTAATATCGCAAATGTTTCAGCAAAAGTTTTGTACCGAAGGAAAAAATGGAGCTGGTAATAAATGAAAAAATAAATAGACTCTGTGAGATTACCCTGTAAAAAGTAGTTCTTGAATAGTGTTCTGACTGTTGCAAGTGATTATGGGGCTTCTTATATATTCATGTAGACTTAAGGTTTTTTATTTAAAAAAAAAAAAATGCAAACAACACAAAAAAAAAAGTTTTTTTTTTTTTTTTTTTTTTTTTTTTAACAGGCAGGGTAGGGTATTGAACCATAATGTAAAGCTTTTTTTAGAAAACTTGACATACTACTTTGGACACAACATGCTTCAATCATGATTTAAAAAGTATTAAATATCTAAAGGAATATGAGCAGTTTTACTAAAGGATTTTTAACTGCGCATGCGCAAGCTTTCATAAAATCCTACAAGCATAATTTATAACCCAAATGTAATTGAGCTATGAAAATCTCAAGTAAAATATTCTAACAATTCAAAAAGTTATTGACAATATAATGAACTTAATTTCAGTTCTTCCCTCCCCCAACCTACCCCCAAAAAAAAATAAAATAAATAAATAAGTAAAATAAGTAAAAAAATATAAAATAAAAGTGAAATAAAATAAAGCAAAAAACTATTTTTATATCTAAACTTATTCTTATTTTAAAACTAAGCTTTTATTTCTATTCAGTCATTGGTAATACATATTAACTTTAAATAAATATTGATAAAAATCTCTATTATTATTATTATTTATTTATTTTATTTTATTATTATTATTGTTATTGTTATTATTTTGAGAAAAACAGAAATTTAATTATAAATTGAAGAACTGGTGTAACAATAAATATTAAAACACTAACTTCTTCACGCACCATAAAAATAACTACAAACACTGTCGATTTCTAAATTGCGCGCCCTTTCTTCTTCAGTTGCAATAAACACGTGCTACATACCTTGGAGAAATAAAATAAAACATTGTTTCTTAATAATTCTTTGTTTATTATTGGTGAGTATGTTCTTCTTCAAATATTTTTCGAATTTCAATTTTTTCCTACAGAACTTTTTACTCTTTTAATTTACTTTAATTACCTGACTAAAAGAACTGTCATTCAGTCAGTAGTGAGTTAAACTGAAACTTAGGTTATTTCAAAAGAAAATAAGTACGTAGAAATTTAAAAAATGATAAAACGAAAATTAAGGACGGTTGTTCTTGTCGTATTATCTATCCAATGTGTTAATTTTGTAAAATATTACGATAGGTACCTGTATTTTAGAAACAGCTATCTTTAACAAATTACAGTCAAATTATTTTATTTTCTGCTTTCCCTTTATAATTATATAAACAATATATAATAATAATCTGCTACGTATTTCGAAAATTATTATACACGAAATAAGTGTCATAATTTCTTTTGATATAACAATTAAATTTCCTATACTTTCTGATTTTATACATAGTCATTCAAAAAATCCTCACTTCTTACAAAGATGTATTAATGCTACTCATTTATTATTAGCAGAAAAGATTTAGTCAGATATCAAGTCTAATGAATTGCTACAGTCGATAATGTCCGAACACTAGCAAAAATTCCTATGTAAAAAAGTACACTTCATACGGTTTTGTTAAATTGTTCCTGGTCGAATCATGTTCTTATACTGACTAAGAACAGGATTCGACAAGGATTTATTTAACAAAACCGTATGAAGTGTACTTTTTTTACATAGGAATTTTTGCTAATGTTCGGACACTTTTGTTACCGACTGTACAGTTTTCTCTTTATAAAATCTCAAAGTAGGCATAATTAAAACATCTCTTTTTTTTTTTTTTCGAAGTTAAATCCGAGATATCTTGTTATTCATCGGCCACAAATTGGATAATAAGTACAAAACTTTGAATAAATACTATAACATGCAATTTTGTGCGTTGCCGCTTTGACTGCAGTACTCGTGCCTACTTTGTTCGCCTGACGAAGGGTCGTGTGTTTTTCCGACCCGAAACAATTGTTGCGAGTTTATTGCATTTTATGGTGTTTATTCAAAGTTTAGTAATTATTACTTTAAAACGTCAGTTCTATGGTGCTTTCTTATCACAAATTTGATAGTTCAAATACATTCTCCCTTAAAATAAATGAGTTAATTCACCATGTCAAGTAAGAGCAATATTTTTTAATCGATTTGAGCTAAAAATGCCTTTGAGTTAATTAGTAGTTTTTTATTTAAGCTGATTTGAATTATCGATATTTATAGATACATGAGTTATTTCTACTCATTCAAAGGTTATTAAAATAATTTGTATTAAAACCAGTAATTAAAGTAAATAAATTACTGAAATGCAATAAATAACTCACACTTGAGTGCATTATGTTAACTCAATCAATTTTCGTAATTTAATTCAGGATGATAGGGCGCATTTCTTCTAGGCAAATGCGTAAAAATTCACTCAAGTCGAGTTATTTTAATTCTTTTATTTTAAGAGGGTTCTTCCAGAAATTATTGATAAAACAAATAAATTATCAGTCATATTTTTAGAAATACCTTAAAATTATTTCTGAACAATTTTTTTGATAATAAATAAATTGGATCATAATGATACATTTGACAATAGTTTGTAACTCTAATAAATCGAAATCTTCTTATACATTAAGTATGGAAAATGCTTGGGAAAAAAAAAAAAAAAAAAAAAAAAAAAAGATTATATTTGTTGTTTAAACATCATTTATAATCATTGAACTAAAAAAACCAATAAGGGTTTTTCTTTATGAGAAACATGGCTAAAAATTTATTTTTGTTTTATTTTATTTTATTCATTATCATCGGAATACTTTCCTATTTTAAAAAGTTTCACCTTTTTGCGTACTTCTAAAACTTTACATTATTTTACCATAGCCTCCTGAATTAGATGCCTATCGCGTTGCTGGTAAATTTGGCAACAGTTCAAGCGGTAGGCAGTGCCCCCTGGTACAGGTTGCACGACTTTTTTATTCAACAGCACCCAATAATTTTTAAAAGTGGGAGTTGATATACATAAAAGGCGAATAGAATCGAAACAAAGTCTATTGTATATACCATATGTCACTTCTTAAACTTATTGGTGACACTTGAATAGGAATTTGAATAGGACAGTTGAATAGTTTAGGAGGCTGTGATTTTACAAAATGATTTTTCGTATTCGGGATTAAATTACTTAAATTTTATGTTCGATGTGATAAATGCAACTGGCTAATATATACACCAGTAGAATATAAAATGTTAAACATAATGCGCAAAATCCTTTTTTACAGTAAAATATCCTTTTAGATGAACGCCTAAAGACGGGGCAAGTTTTTATTATTATTATTATTATTATTATTATTATTATTATTATTATTATTATTAAACATTTTTTACAAACTTGCAATTCATGCATTAATATTATTGTTATTATTGTTCTTGTTCTATGAAACGCCAAATGTAATAACGTAAGATATAATGAAATGGAAATACTATAATGCAATGATTCAAAAGAGCAAATAGCTGCTTGCTTGCACAAGCCATATTTTTTTTTTTTTTTTTTTTTTATGTTTGTGAAATAATAAATGAAATACAAACAAGCATGAATGCATGAAGTATGGGGATTTTTCGATAGTTCTGAAAATGATGCCATGATCTGATTCATAAAAAAAGCTCAGTGTTCACAATTTCAGAGGTTGTAATCTCCGCCCATTTTTCAGGATACTCTCAGAAATAAGAAATTTCCAATTTCATTGCAACCACTAACGTCATTCAGAAACATATTTATAGCTCAGTTTCCAACATTTTAATTTATTCCGGACCATTTTACACCCCGCCCTTCATGCCACTTGTTTTAAAGAGAGCAAGTTTTTCTTTTTTTATCGTAGTTATATTTGGAGAAAAATACTCTAAAAATAAAGTGGTGCGAAATACAGGCGGGGCTAAGAATGCTCCGAAATAAATCAAAATGTTGTTGGCAAGTATGTTACAGTAATGTGCCATGATTGTACAGGTAGACATTAGTGTATAGAAATAGTGGTAGTAATATATTTGAAAATTTCTCATCCACGAGAGTGTCCTGAAAAAAGGGCGGAGAGTACAACCCCTGCTATTGTTAAAGATATTTTAAAATGTTGTTTTAGATTTTATATAGGTTTAATTTATATTTAACTTTGAAATTTTATCTAAAATACGCTTTACTATTATTGTTCTTGATTCTAATTATGTCGTAAAATGTCAAATCAATAAAAACCTTATGTATTACCAGAGTTGCCAAGTTCCTTAATTTATTCCGGAGCATTTTAGCTCGCCTTCTTTTTATACCACTTTTATTATAATTTTTTTTTCTTATTTTATCGTAGTTATACATTATGGAAAATTACTTTATAAATTAAGTGGTGAGAATAAAAGCGGGGCTAAAGATGCTCGTAATAAATTAAGGAACATGGCATTTCTGTATTGCACGACTGAAAAATTATATGTATGAATATACAACATGTATTAATAATTATTATGAAATATAATAAGAAATGTTTTCAGATAATTTTTTTTTTGTTTTGCTATTTTTATTATAAAAACATAACGATCACATACACATGGCCTACATTTTTTTTCATATATATAACAAAAGGCCAATACATATATTTCACTATTGGCAACAAAACAGCATGCACTTCATCAAGAATTGTACATGTTATTAAAGCAAAACAATAACATAAATCTAAAATAAAATAAAATAAAATAATTTTGAATTTATCGTCATCTATATCTTCTATAAAAAATTTCCAACAGGTTAACCAAAGAAATATCAGTTCTATTGGAAATGACGATTATCTAACTTCAGCTGTTTTATAAATATTTTTGGATTGAATCATTCAATAAATTAAAGAAAACCATTTTGCACAAATATTGCAATACATATGATACAGACAAATAAAACCCTAAAAAAATACTTTAATTAAAAACAAACGTTTGATTGTATGTTTAATTAAATAAAAAGTTGAGCAAACAGTTATTAGCCAAAACCTACAGCAGAAAACATGCAGACGTATTAATACAGCGTGATTATAATTAAAGCGATTTCAAAACGCTTAATTTTAAAACTACCCATCAGAGCGATTTGATATTTTACCAGAGCAATTGTGAGGCAATGAAAGTTTCTTTGGCAAAAGGAAAAACTATAGTTCCAAAAGGTGTCGTTAATTATCCGTAAAGTATCTGTTTCATGAAGCTCCTCTTTTTCTCTTTTCACTATGACTGTTTCCGCTGTAAACACATATTCTTGTTTTTTTGCTAAAAATTTGTAGTAAACCCTTGAAGTCTATTGTTTCCTGCTATTTCATTGTGTTGCTAACAACATTCCTTTGTTTAATGTGTCCATTTAGGTGTTTCCCCTGGCATTACCTTGACAACGCCATCTATAGAAATATGATGGAACTACTTTTTTTCCGCCCTCAAACAAAATTTCATTGCCTCACGGTTGCTCTGGTAAAATATCAAATCGCTGTGATAGGTAGTTTTAAAAGTATAGCTTTTTGAAACCGTAACTTTAATTATAATCACCCTGTATATTTCATTATTTGTATAAAAAGAATTTGTACTTGAAAGGTAAAGATTATATACTATATCCAAAATAATATTTACACAACAATTAAGTTGCACTTACTGCATTAAGCTAGATATCGCTTTCGAAAATTATATTTTTACCTTAAAAACTGCAAAGCATATAAAAATATAGAAATATATATTATTTTGTTGTGAATTTTCATATATGTAACATCAGAAACGACTTTAAAAAAGATATATTATTTTTCTATTTATAAGTGTATTTTTTAAAGGGTTCTAAACAAATCAAATTTTACTTCTTTTGTTTACTTAAAATTTTCCTTTTTTTTTTTTTTTTTTAATGTTATATAATTAAATATCGTTCATTTCTGCGTTACTGATAAATTTTTTATGAGTAAAAGCTCGAAATTTTTTTCAGAAAACTCTGTTTATACCAAAAAAAAAAAAGCAATTAATCTTTGAAGAATTTTTTAATACGTTTGTTCGTTTTTATTTATTTTGAAAATATACATTAGATCTCGTTTAAAGATATTGAAAAAAAAAATCATTTTAATTATGAGTATTATGCAACGATGTAAAAATATAGAAATATAGATTTAGTTTTATTCGTCATTATCAACAACAGATTCTTTTAGCTGCTACATATATTTAACTTAATAGTTTCAAACCACTGAGCTATATAATAATAATAATAATAATAATAATAATAAAATCTCTACTCCTTTACTTTAAAGCAGGCATTATATTTTATAATGAAAAACACCGTATTTTAAAATATAGAAAAACCCTAATAATTGTTTAGTAATGTAGAGTAAATATTTTAAACTATAATATATTTTTGAATATTGATGTTGTTTTAACTCGTATTTAAGTATATTTATTAAAATTAACTGATTTTATTTTTACTGTCATTAAAAATATATAGTATAATTTACTTTCAAAAATAGAGAAATTTAATAATGAAACATTATATAAGCATAGAAGAATGGGAAAATTTCACTCTGTATTATTCACAAAACTTATGAAGAATAAAAAATATAATCAGTTATATTTGACGGGAAGTTAGCTTGAATAGCATTAAGATTATAAAAAAACGCTGGTACACTTATTTGGTTGTACCATAGTCTCCTAAACTAGATGCCTTCCGCGTGGCTCGGAAATTTGGCAAGAGTTCAGCCGGCAGACAGTGCTACCTGGTAGAGATTGCGCGACTTTTTCATTCAACAGCCACCAAAAAAAAATTTTAAGTGGGATTTGATATATATAAAAAGCGAACAGAATCAAAGAAACGTCGATTGTGTATATCATATACCACTTCTTAAAATTATTGGTGACAGTTGAATAAAAAAGTTGCGCCCAGGTGGCACTGTCTACCGCTTGACCTGTTGCCAAGTTTCCGAGCCATGCGAAAGGCATATAAGTTTAGGAGGCTATGATTGTGCAATAGCGGTGAAGCTGTAGCTGTAGATAAGGGATCAGACAATCCTCGCACAATATCATTACGTAGCTCAGTGGTTACAAATAAAATGCCAAAATGTTGCACTTCATATTTTTTACTATCCATCCAATCATCTCGTATATTTAACAAGTACTACTTAAGTACTTCATATATTATATAATATTTTACAATATAAACATTACGGTGCGGCATTGAGGCACATAGTTCGTGACATCATAAGCACAGTACGTGTCATAATCTCATTTATACTTGTGGTTGGCAGATGATCCAAACACTCTTCAGTATAGACTAGATAATTAGAGTCCAGCTTGCTCCATAATACAATATAATTATGAACAGTCACGGCTCAAAACTTTACACATATAAAAAAGTTTGTTTACGAACAGTAAATATCCTTTAAATTATGGCTGATTTATAGAGATGGAATGAGGTTTTATTTCCTTGTTGTGTCGTAACCAATTAAAAAGCCAATGTTTATTTCTTCTTTTTCTTAAATTCTTCCCACAAGGTAAAGTCTATATCTGGAAGGTCACTACAGTGTGTTACAGGATTGCTAGAAAAGAGAGAGAAAAAAATAATGAATATTATTTATTACTGAAATATTTGAATAAAAGAAAGAAAGAAAAGAAAATTCGTTTCATTATTTAATAAAATGTTGAAGTTTAAATACATAAAGCAACAAAATTGAACATTTTGCTATCATTTGAATTTTTAATTGGTGGGTGAATATATATATATATATATATATATATATATTAAATTCAATATATATGACAAAAATGAATTTGTATTAAAAAAAAAAAAAAGCGCTAAAAGCAGCACTAAATTATATACAAAAACTATAAATATAATTTAAATTATGATAAGTGATGAAATGAAAGTGGATTTCTTTGGCTTAAATATTGTTTAACTTTAACTAATTTTCTTGTTCTTTAACATTGTTAAACGATTTTTCTTGTTATTTGTTACATTCCACTTTCATTTCATCACTTATCATAATTTAAATTATCTCTCTCTCTCTCTCTCTCTCTCTCTCTATATATATATATATATATATATATATATATATATATATTTATTTATACTGCAATTCATTTTAGATTATGATTTTCGAAAAAAATTATTATGAACAGTAAAAGAGATGCGATTATTAAAATATTTCATCCATGGTTTTTTATATAGTACCAAAAAAATTCTAATGCAATAATAATAATTATTATTATTATTGTTATTAGAAATTATGGATCTATATGCAGAAATTATTTCATAATTATATAAATTATTTCATAATTAGACTAACTGACATAACTAAAGAATAGCCTAAATTAATCCCAACTAACCTATATTTAGGCTACCATTATTTTCGTATTGTACTTCCCGTATAACAGAAGAAAATAGCTGTAAAAATTAAAGAAAAAAAAGTATTTTTAAAGAAAGACAGCAAAAATATAAACAATCTGGGGCCTCCTCGATGATAAGACCACTTATACTTAAAATTCGAGTAAGAGATTTTTAATTATTCTTCTAAAAATAACTTAAATTCTCTTCTAAGTATTAATTTCCTAATAATAAAAATTCAATAATATGTTTTTTTTTTTTTTTTTTTTTTTAAGTTATATAGTCATGCAATAAGAAATAAAATCTCAGTAATTGCTAGATTGTTTTCTTTTACAATGAACTTCTCGTAAAATTATGTTTTCACACGAAATTTTAAGATGAGGTGTGTTATTAACAACTAACTTTAAGATGTGAAAAAAAAAATAAAATAATTAACATTCAATTAACCAAAATCCAATATTCGTTTCTAGAGAAACATCAATCTCTGACAAATTCAAAGTTTTTTTTTTTTTAATTTTGGAACATCGAGCTATGCTGCGTTTATAAGAAGTTGCTGTAATATTGTAGAACTGATGCAGAATTTATTTCTTTAACTCAACATGAATGCAAATGAAAATAACTTTTAACAGAATCATAAAGCAGCTTTTGCTATTATATATACGCATTTTAATGCAAAATGTCTTTGGAAATAATCGTATAAATTATAATATATATCTAACATTATTAATTACATGAAAATTACTAAACATATGTTTTTACTTCATATACATTAAATGTATAGAAACTAGGTATAAAAAACACAAAGAAAAAGATTTTTTAAATTCAAAAATAAACTTACAATATTAAAATAATGTAATATAAATTAATCACAAAAAAAAAAAAAAAAAAAAAAAAAAAACTTTTTTTTTTTTTCATAATTTTTTTAAACGAAAAGAAACTTTCATGAATAGATATTTTCATCGGGTCCAATGCAATTTATCTTAAAAAAAATAAAATAAAATAAAATAAAATAAATAATTTTTTTTTCCTAGTGAGAGCAATTGAAAAAAAAAATCGTATCAGTTTATGCACTTGCATTAAAAAAAAATAAATAAATAAATCTTTTTTATTTTTCTTTATTTTTTATTTTTTAATTCCTGCATTAATGAACTAAAAAAATGAAAGCTTTACCCCTCCCTTCTTTATTGTGCATGTATGTGTATGTGTGTGTAATTTTTGAAAAAAAAATAACGATTTCTTTTTCTAAAGAAAGATTTAATTTACCAGTTCTTTAGTCTTTTTATTTTTATGAATGATAATAAAATTAACTAAAAATTAGAAGATAGTAAAAATATCACTTAACTATTATCTTATTTAAATAACTGTAATGTAGAGTAAAATAATATCGTGATAAAATTTATGTTTGTCATTTATAAATTTACCTTAGTTAATTAATTAACTAATTATTTTATTAAATTAATGATGTAAAAAATGTTTCTCAAATGCGTACAATCTTCAAAAAATTATTACATCTTTAAAATTAAGACATAATATGTGTCATAATTATATGCAATGTTTCAGTCTTTATAATTCTGTTTCTTTCAACACCTTTATATATGCTTATTTTAATGTTAAAATTTGAAAGGGATCGGATATGTTTTTTAAATAATATTTCAGATCAGTATGTCTTTAATTCAAACGTAAAATATAGACCTTTTGATCAGTAAATCTACACTGGTAAATATAAAATTTGATTTTTCATTAAAAAGATAGTGCCATTTTTTGTCAATTTTTCTACAACAATTTAGTCACATATTAGGCGAGACTAATACGTGATAATAAGTCCTCGATAATAGCCCCTATATCCACCCTTCCCTAGCTTCGGTTTCTTTATCTTAATATTCTTTTTAGAAATTTGTTTCTACGTTTCATCATTTTAATAGTACTTACTTTCAAAGTGGTATTACTACAATATTTAAACGTGGCACTAAATTTCTAAAAATACTGATTGCAACTACATTAGCTTAAGCTATTGTTTTTTCTTTCTAAGTACATCTGTTAATCTTTCTTTCTTTCTATATATATATATATATATATATATATATATATACATATATTTATATATATATATATATTTCTTTCTTTCTTTTGTTTATCTTTCTTTCTTTTTTATTTATATATCTATTGCACAACTGTCAAATGTTCCGATTTTTTTATACAAGTCGATTTATTTATATCGATTTATTTATTATCCGATTTATTTATAGAAATTTTCATTTTATTTAATTGAAGCAAACTACTAAAATAGCTTATAAAAAATTTCTGTAAAAATATACCGGTATTGAAAAATCGAACCATTTAGCAGATATGCTACTGATGAAAAGTTAAAATTTATTTTCAACAGAATAATTTTTTTAATTTTGCGGTAATTTTAAGCTGGGTAAAAAGGTTTGTTTCTTATGTTAAGTGTGTAATATTTTCTCAACGAACTTATGTGACCTATCGCTTTCATTTGCATCTGTTTTTACTTAGTGAACATGGATAAATATTAAATCATTGTCGATATATACTTATCTATTATTTTCACGTATGAAAATTTCAGACTCCGAGAAATTCAAAATACAGTTTCGAAAACTGATTATATACATCAATTTGAATAAATAAGCAATTCTTATTACTGGCGAAATCGAAACCCAGTAGTTGTGATTTGCATACAAAGCTTTGTCCAGCAGTCATTTTGTTCGCGTTTAACAAGGCAACGGCGTCGACTAATCTGCATCAGTGGCAGATAAACTGCACCTAAGGATTAAGCTTGTTTTCAGTTCTGCCTCCAATACTCTTTAAAGCTCGGATTTGTTTTATAAATCGCTGCAACATTTCTTCCGGATACTTAACGGCTGCAATTGTCAAAAAAAAAAAGGACAATATGTGGTTTGAAATATTAGAACAGCCTAACAACCGAAGCGTTTCTATGCCATTCATTTGATTTCAATAAATGTTCTAAAATTTCATGAAATGCCTTCAGGCACGGTGTGTCTGAAAAAGTCGTCCCTCTAATTGCTGTAGCCCGGTATAATGTGATCAAGGAAGCGTGACGCATAGGGTACAGAATGGCCCTATTTAGTAGCTGATCTCTCATTTAATTCACATTTCTTCCTGATAAAACATCTATTTTATGAAGAACTTTTATCTGTCTAAATCATACAATTAATAGCAGGAAAATTGTTTGAGTTCAGTAGGTAGATTTAATATGATGTTTAACTTTCTGTATGTTTAAACTTGTGTTTTAAATATGAAAATTTCTTTATGGCAGTTTGTTTTTCTTGGATTAAGATTCTACAGATGTATTCAAAATAGTAATGTGCTACAAAGGTTAACATCAGGGACTCAATATAATTTATTTTTCAATTGTTCTAAATCAATATTTTCTTTTCTGTACCTCGGTTAGTTCTTATACGAAATGTAAAAAATTATTGAATAAAAAATCTGTTACATACTGTAAAAAAAAAAAAAAAAAAAAAAAAAAATTGAAAAATGAAAAAGAAAAAGAAAAAGAAAAAAGAAAGAAAAGGAAAAGGAAAGTGGATCTCAATTAGATTTTATAGTGAAAGATAACAAAGTATTGAAAAAAAAATCGTATGTTATTAAAAAAAATAAATAAAAGAAATAAAGAAATCTATCATATGCTATTAAAAAAAATAATTATGATGATGATGATAATAATAATAATAATAATAATAGAAATGTGAAAAGAAAGGTATACTGTCTTTAAAGATAGCGCCATAATGATATTTATAAAAATATTAAAACAATAAATTACAAAAATAATAAAAACAAACAATATATGCAAATATACACATACATATAGAGTATATTGATTTCATCATTTCTTTATATTTTCATACAAAATCTTCAAAATTTAAATCTTTTTAAATTGCATTTATTTTTATTTTTATTTATAGCTACTAATATTACGTTATATTTAATTATAACATAATTTATAATAAGTTATAGACAGTCAAAATAAAATTGATAAACCGGGGCGCATAGAGTAATGAATGTGCCTATTTATAGTTGAGCTTTTATTTATTTTTTATGTCTTCTTAATGAAAAATCCTATTTATGACGAACTTTTATCTGTTTAAATCTTACAATTACATACCTGCCAACCAGTGGATTTTTTAATCAATAATCACCAATAATTTTTAATTGTAACGTTTTTCTAATTACTTCGAAGATTTATGGTCTATTATGTATATCAAATATCACTTCTCAAACATAATTGGTAATTATTGAATAAAAAAACCCACCAAATAATCTGGCAACACTGCAGCCAACTATCCAATTAATACTCCGCAGTTATTTAGTCCCCACCTTCTTTTCCACACCAGTCTTTTTTTCTTATTTTTCTTCTTATTTAATTGTAATTAAACTTGCAGAGAATTACTCTAAAAATAAAGTGGTGGGGACAGATAGCCATGAGCCGCTGTTTTCCTTCTACTTGTTTCATACAGGAATTGATATGAACTACATTGCAGTTTAGCATAGGTTTTGGCATTTGCTTCTGGGCCCAATTTTTTGACTAAAATATTAAAAAAAAAAAAAAAAAAATGTTGAGTGTTCATTGAAAATATCATCGCCAGCTAAAATGTACTGGTCGCCAATGACGAACAGGCGGCCGCATTTCACGAGCCCTGCATCGCACTTTTCAAATGAAAGGTAAACTGCAAATATTGTATTTGCCCCACTGTTTACTCACCACCACTTAATGTTCATCCATATTATGAGCATTTCGCGTTATGAACATAACATTATTCCTATTGTGATGATTCCTGCTGTAGTTAATTTTGCAAAATGAAATGAACGAAATATTAAAGATAAATTGCTGAAATTTTTTATAGCGCATCATTAGTCAATGTAATTAACCCCTTGAACTGAAATGACGAGTCCAGCTCGTCATGAATTTTCCGAAACTAATTATGTTCTTATATGTATATATAACAATAAACATTCATAAAAATGTGTGAAACAAATATAATTTTTAATAATAACAAATTATTTGAGCAACGAAACTGTAAGTTTCTATATCAATTCCTTCTTGTAAAACTAAGAAAATTAAATTGTCTGCATGAGCAGTGCTGACTGAAAATAAATTACAGTTCAAGGGGTTAACAATTCAAATCTTCCAAAAATTAAAACACAAATTGATCTGTTAAAATAGAAATTGAAGAAATAATAATAACTTACTGCGAAGAGGGGAATCGGAATGCATATTTCTGTATTTCTTTTAAATGAGTATTTTTACATAAAATTTGTGAGAAAGGTATTTTCTTGATATTATCCAATTGATCTGAAAATAAAAAATAAATTAATTAAAATTAAAATATATATACATATTTTCCCCATATTAAAATACATATATATGATTTTAATCTTAGAAAAATTCAACTTTATGTTCATTTTTTTTTTAGGAATTAATCTTCCTCTCATTCCAGACCCTTTTTTTTTTCATACAGTGCCCTGTATCCCGCAATTATCCAGTGCGATTAAGAAAAGATAATTGTTGCGATTAAAAAAAAAAAAGTTTTTTTTATTTTACTTGTCCGTATCTGCTTACTCTGAAAAAATGTTATTAAACATGATGACTCACAGATATAAGCCTCTATTTTGATGAATGAAACGCTTTTTCACACTTTAATCTGTTGATTGAATCTCATGAATGAATGATTTTGTGGCACTTATTTACAAATTCTTCTCCATTACTTCAAAAATAAAATTGATGTCAAAAGATTTCATGAAATAATGAAATTTCGTATAAATAATTTACACATATTCAAATGCATGTTAAATTTTATTTATGCAGTTATTTATCGAAATTTTACACTTGAAATGATGTCCTTCATTTTATGATCATATTACTGGCAATGATTGCATTAAATCACAGATTAATCCCGAAGCAGTAAATTTATGATTTAAACTGCTGAAATAATATCGATATTAGCACAAAGATCAATGCTCTATTCTATTTTAGTGTAGCGTGTTTTGAAAATATTTTAGCATTTCTTAACAATGTTATTTTAAACTGATTCTACTTTAAATGTTTTATGAATCCTATTATCTTGAGTTTCTACAAATTTGAAAATAACTTGAAGTTCTTTAACCCTTTCCGGCGCAAGACAATTCGGATCCTTTAAATTACACTGCCACCGGAATTCGTGAACTAAATTAAAGTAAAAGAAATTTTGAATTTTAAGTTTAAAAAAACCGGCCTTTACTGATATGTTAAAAACGTAAGTTTTTTCTAAAAAATTTCTGGGAAGAATTCTTGCAGTTGGGAAGTGAAATTAGGCGGTATAAAATATATCCCACCGCGCATGAAAGGGTTAATAAACACCTCGAAAGAAATATTTCAATGTCATGGATTTCCTTTATAATACAAAATATTGCTTCTTGATGATTTTATTCCATTTGACATACATAATTTAATTAAATTACGGTAATTGTCGTAAATCTTTGAAGAAATCTGTTGTAAGCAATATTCCTAATTCAAACAAATAACAAATTAAAAAAAATAATATATATATAATAAGCAAAATAATCAAAGCCAGATGAAAATTTAATCCCAAAACACATAAGGGCCTTCATCAGGGGAGCTCCCCCATGTAGGGAAAGGAATATGAGAAGTTTCTGACGAAACACTGGTAATTTAACCAAAAAACACGTTTCTAGCCCCCAACTTCTCACAGATGGAAGCAAGACCATACAGCAAACGAATTTTAATTAATACAAAACATAAAAAGCAATTAAATTCAGAAATCAAGCACAAAATATAATACATCAGTATAAATAATACAAGAGTATATAAATACATACATGGACAAACTGGAACAGTCATTAGAATATGGAACATTGAAACCCCCCCCCCCATTATAAACATAGAACCCGTTTCAGCTAGTAGAGCCACTTACCAGCACTTAAATGTCGCCCAAAATGGAACGCCAAACCTTAAGTGGGATTGTCATCAAAAATATTGAAATGTTTATTGATTAAATTAACAGGATGGCGGTTAACAGTTAGTATGTTTTTGAGATTTTTCATAGTCATATTCAGGTCTAAATTGTTATTGCAAATCATTTTAATTCTGTTTATTTGGGTGAACATAATATTTTTTAAAACTTTATGACTAATACAGGAGAACCAATTTGTTAAATTACAAACTTTAAAGTTAAAATCTTGCCTTTTATCATAAATCCCAATAAACCAGTTATTATCTATTTTTTTTAATTTTTAAATCCAGGAAAGAAGTTTTGTTTTAGTTCTATTTATTTAATAATTCATGTTTTACTCCCTTCTATATTTAAATTTTATCTTATATATATATAATATCTATATATGTGTGTGTGTGTGTGACAAAAAAAAAATATTAGTTATATTTTTAACCAACAAATAACTATGTATTTTCAGAATCCTCTCACATTTTACAAGTAAAAGCATCCCATTTTTAAGAGGTAACATTGTCAGTTAATCCTTATTATGAATATTCCCAGTACGCAACGTCTGACAGCCATTCTCATGAATGACTGCTCTCACATTGAACATTTGTAGTCCCAGATGCGTTGTTCAATCTACTACGTCACTGTAAAAAAGTAATTTAACGATTAAAATGTCACCTAATTAATAAAAATTAAACTAATTTTGGCAATGTATATATATACATATATTTAGTTTAAAAAATCCCGTGTCTTTCTGTGCATTTCAATGAAGACCGCATAGTGTTATGGTCTTTACATTGTAAAAATTGAAATCCCGCTGCAAACTTTTAACTGTAAACTTTACAGTAAGCTGTGAAATTTACGTTAAATAAACAATAAACTACGGCAAATGTGGTAAATAACGCATAAGAAATACAGCTTATCCGTAAAATTTATGGCTAAAGTTTGGCAGCGAGATTTCAACTTTTCACAGTGTAACTTTTTGAATAATATAATTTTAATTTTTTCTGTGACTTTTGAATCACCTTGTATACATATATGCTATTTTTAGATAATATAAATATGTTTAAAAAAGTCCAAAAATGGGATCTTTCATTGTATTGCATATAGAATTAAACATATTAAAAATGTGTTTTCTGATTGTATCAATAATTTGCCCCCATTCACACTAATATTTATAGTTACATTCATTCCTTCATAAATAAATCGAATACACCACATTTCAATAAATGAACGGACACTTTTGAAATGACACAATTTGTCAAATATTTCAAAAGTACAAAACAATTCATTTTGAAACTTCAGGAGTATAAAGAACATGTCCTGCCTCATATCATTCATTCCTCACATATTCGCCCTGAGGAAAAAGGGGGACCAGTAAAAAATTAAAGAAAATTCAACATGTTTGGCATCGCTTTGAAAAGGTAACTTAAATTATATTATGGATGCAACATGAGGCTTCTTCAAATTATCTATATAAAATACGCAGGTCAGTCAGAAAGTCAGTTGCACTCCTTCATAAAAATTTCTGCCAAAGGTTATTTTGATGAAACTGTCTGGCAACACTTCAGACATTCATCTGTATCGTATGACGTAGCGGCTTTCACGAGGCAGGTTTAGTTTGTCTGATAATCAGTCTAAACATGTCTCGACTGCAGCAAGTGGCGTCCAAATTGGAAATGTGTTCAGTGATTTGTTTTTTGTGGGCGAAAAAGTGGAACTCTGAAACGATTGCGACAATCACTTAAAAATCGTCGACCGGGTAAACTATCGAAAGGCATTATGCTCCCGCAAAACAATGCAAGACCGTATGCAACAAAATAAACGTGCGAACTTCTGAAAAAGTTTAGATGGGAAGTGTGGGATCACCCTCCATATAGCCCAGACTTTTGACCGTATGGCTTCCATGTTTTTGGTCCCATGAAAGAAGAACTTTCAAAGCGACGATACCACTCGGATAACGAGGTGAAAGCTGCAACCCAAGAATGGTTATCGGGCATCGGATGGGATTTGTTTGCAGAAGGCATAAAAAAACTTGTACCACGCATCGACAAATGCTTAAATAACGGAGGTAATTACGTTGAAAAGTAGATTTCAAATGGAATTTTAAGATACAAATGAAGTTATCGTAAAATTTCTATCCTGTTTTGTTTTCTTAAGCACTGCAGCTAACTTTTTGACTGACCCTCATATATGACTACCACATATATTCATGAAGATATAAAGGTTTCTTTAACAACAACAAAAAAAAAAAATATATATATATATAACATACAGTACATTAAACCAAAAGCAAAATCATTTTTAGAAAACTTGATATTCTTTATTAGAAACACCATATTGTAGTCATAATATAAAAACTTAAAATATTTAATTAAATATGAGCATTTTTGCTAAATAATTTTTAACTACGCAAGAGCAAGCACTAAAAAAATATCTTTTTCATAATTTATTATAAAAAGGACGATTTATTGCGATTTTCATGTATTAGGCTAAATACATGAAAATCGAAAAACAAATATAGTCTAAATTAATAAATATATCGCGAGTAAAATGAACTGGATTTCAGTTCTACTAAAAACAATTGGGCGGGGAAATGATAAGAATTTTATTAATATTTATTTACAATCAACGAACACAATATTGCATTGATTAAAAGAAAGTAAAATTTGAGTAAAAAATATATACTTTAGCTTTCTTTTCTTTCTTTCTTTCTTTTTTTTTTTTTTTTTTTTACTTGGAAAGTAACTGAATGTCATTTCATTCTATCGACGATAAGTTTTTGAATTTACGCAATGTTTGTTTGGGGTTTTCATAATAAGTAGCTCAATATATTTGGCTAATCATTATAAACTTATACAAATGCAATTTTTTAACGTTTGCACATGCGTAGTTAAAAGCTATTTATCAATAATTCTCTAATTTTGTTAGGTATTCAATATTTTTGTATTTGATTGCAGTATGCTGTCGATTTTTCTAAAAATGGCTTTGCATTAGGTTTAACATATTGCATGATATTAATAAAAAATAGAATTTTTTAGTCTTTTTAAAAGAAATTTTTATATATCCATGAATATATGTGGTAATCTCATAAAAATTTAAACAGTTCATTAGAAGAAAGCCTCATAATCACATTCTACAGCCAGAAGACATTTTAAACATTACTTTTCACAAAGTTTCATTATAATTTGTCTAGAATTTTTCTTGATATTCTACAAGGCGTCTTAAAATGAAAATATCCGGTGATTTATAGTAAGACACTGTTATTTATTCACCTTCAAAAATAAATTCCTTATCGAACAACCACTATTCTATGAATTTCTGACTGATTTATATATATTATATAATAGCTTTCGTATTATGCACTCTGTTGCCAAATTTTCTGATTCAATATATATATTACTTAAAAAAATTCTCCTTTTAATTTCATAATATATCATTAAAATATATGAATTAGTTCAATGTTTATTAATTTTAAAGTATTTATATAAACTTATGAGCGACCTGTTACACGAACATGTAAATTTGTTTTAACACTTGATAAAATGGTGGCATTTTTTTTAAGTGTTTTTAGCGTAACGTAGGAAGGAAAGAGGTATATAGAAGAGTCAATGCCTAGCGTAAGTAAGGTAAGTAAATTTTGAAAAGATGATACTATGTTCAAATTTCATGCTCGCTTCAAACTTTTTTTTTTTCTTTTAAGTTATACATTTTATAATCCGATTACTCATGATTGTATTTAGTTTATATACAGTGTGTCTGATAAGTCTGTGGACATTTTAAAAATCCATAACTATTGAATGAATTGATAGAACTGAACGCGGTTTGCGAAAAAATCCTTCTCGTGAAAGGGGATTTTTTTTTTGGTAAAGAAAAAAATATCGTTAAATTTTTTGTCGACAAATAGTGAAGACAAATTACACTTAGTTAGATAAATAGTTAAATTTTTCGCACGGATGTAAAGAAAAATATGCAAATGAAAGTCCTATAAATAGCGCAATTTTGCGATTAGAACAGTTTATTTCTTATTTTGCCTCCTACTTGTGCACATATAAGTTTTATGCGATGGATAAAGCGTGGATAAAGCGTTATTGGTGAAGATATTTTCCTTCAAGTAAGAACTCCCGACTGAAGCTGCAGTTAGCAGTGTTATAACTCGTTTGCAAGTTGTAATTTGTGTTGCCGGCGGACACATAGAATAGGATTTATATGCCTGTAAACATTTGAATGCGAATAAATACAGTTTTTTCATGAAAATGTGTGATATGATCACGAACAGCGCCCTCTATCGATATATAGCTTAATTATTATTTTTTTTTCTTTACCCCAAAAAAGGAAAAAAAATCCCCCTTCACGAGAATGATTTATTCGCTGTAATGACTTTAAAACTCTCTAGAGGGTGCTAGTTGACCAGCGCTGAAACAGAACTTTCAAAAAGAGTGAGTGATGCAACGCCGATGAGAGCGATTGTCGGTGTGATGTATCGAAGGCTGGAAATCATCAAGAGGCGATTCTTTTTCTTTAGAGAAATATTTTTATTTCTCATTTGCAAACACGATACGACACAAACACACATACATAAAAAGTAAACGAAAATACTTTAGTATACATTGTATAAAATGGTCGTAAATCTCGGGACCACCAAATAATAAAAAATGAGCAGGACTCAAGCCCGGTGTAATGACTTCAAAACTCTCTAGAGGGCGCTAGTTGTCCAGTGCTGAAACAGAACTTTCGAAAAGAGTGAGTGATGCAACGCCGATGAGAGCGAATGCCGGGCTTGAGTCCTGCTCATTTTTTATTATTTGGTGGTCCCGAGATTTACGACCATTTTATACAATGTGTAATAAAGTATTTTCGTTTACTTTTTATGTATGTGTGTCTGTGTCGTATCGTGTTTGTAAATGAGAAATAAAAATATTTCTCTAAAGAAAAGGAATTGCCTCTTGTATATTCAGACGTCAAATCATAGCGATAAAAGTTTCTAAATAAAATTATATGAATAGTTTAATTCCGTTCTTATATTTGAATTGTTTTTTTTATAAAAAATTTTTAAGCCATTTTTTTTTTCGGCATTTTAAATTACGTGTTCTCTAAAACAAAATAATGATTGCCCTTTTACTAAAAAAAAAAAAAAAAAAAAAAAAAAAAAAAACATTTTTTAGACACATATATTAAAGTTAGTTTTATTAGCTTATTCTTGTCGATCCATAAATAATGGGGTTTAAAATAAAACGATATGTAAATACTGCCCTGCTATTCACTGAACTGATACATATTTCTAAATTTTGTTTAAGCGAATAGTATCCATCCGGAATAAAAAAAAAAAAAAAAAAAAAAAAAAAGATTTAACTCAGTGGTAGAATATTAGCCTCTTTAGTCTAAAGGATCCATATTTGATTCCTATCCCTCTCTCAAAATTAATTTGACTGCCAAAATGTGTTAGCTATATGTAGACTAAGTTATATCCTAATGACATAATATATTCATTTATTTATTTTATTTTTCTAAAAATTGCAACTTAAATAAAAATAGTTCAATAGATTTCCAAATATTTTCATTATCAATCATAGTAAAAATTCAATAATATATATTGTACAGTAGGTGTTCAAATTACTAGATTTTTTTTTTTATTTTTGTTTTTTTTACATTTTTTCGATTAGCTAAAAAAATACTAAACGAAATGGCCCGAAACTTTATACATTGAAAGAACATTTAAAAACTCATATTTTTCATTATCGATTTAGCCAAGAGTGCCGTTAGGGGACCAACTACAAATTGAAGATGAGCAACAATACTTTGGATCCCCCTGTATCAAGAAAAGCTACAAATGACTTGTAACTTAAAAACATTGTTTCACATACTATGGACAATATTCGTATGATTTGGTGCGGAAATTGCGCAATTATTTAGGCAGATATAATGTTTTTTACAAAAACTACTGAATTTTTTGACAAGTTTTTTGCTTATAACTAGAAACGATTTCCATAAAATTTAACAAAACTTGCTGAAAAATTGACAAAAACTTAGAAAAACATTATTTTGAAACATAAAATTCACACATGTATTGAGATAGTATTTTTAGTAAATATCATTTTACTGCACATGCGCGAAAGATAGAAAAAAAATTATTGCATAGGTTAAAAGCTAGATATATTGAGCGACTTTTGTCAAAAACTCATTTGAATAGAGTAAAAATTAAGTAAATTGTCGGCAAAAAAAAAAAAAAAAAAACAGCTAAATTTTAAGTATTTTCGAGAGTTGAAATTTTATAGAGGGTTTTTCACATGCTGCATCTTTAATTTGATGATCCAATTACTTCAGCCACATTGCAAAAGTTCCTTTTTGCGAAAAAAATCTTATAGGCTTGTAACTTTAACATATTTTTATTTATTTACTAAGATTTGTGAGTTAGTTCTGAAGGAGTTTTTCACAAAAAAGAACTGTTGCAACGTGATTGAAATATTAATTGGATCGTCAAATTAAATACGTGGCATTTGTAAAACTTCTTATGAAATTTCAACTCTGAAAAATACCAAACAAGGTAATTCTTTTGCCGACAATTTGCTTAATTTTTACTCCATTCAGATGAACTTTTAACAATAGTTGCTCAATATATTTAACTTTAAACCGATGAAAAAAAAAAATCTGTCTTTTGGGCATGAGCAGTAAAATAATATTTAATAAAAATGTTCATATCTCAACGAATATTATACGTGTGAATTTTCATATTTCGGAATAATGTTTCTCTAATGTTTTGTCAATTTTTTCAGCAAGTTTTGCAACATTTTATGGAAAACTGTTCTAGATATAAGCAAAAAACTTGTCAAAAAATTTAGTAATTTTTGAAAAAATACATATGTATCTGCCTAAATAATTGCATAATTCGCGTACCAAATCATACAAATATTGTACATAGAATGTGCAACATTGTATTAATATTACAAATCATTTGCTGCTTTTTGTCATACAGGGTGATCCAAAGTATTTTCCCTCTTCTTCAATTTGTGGTTGGTCCGTTATTGCACTTTAGACTAAATCAATAATAGAAAATATGAGTTTTAAATGTCCTTTACATGTATGAAGTTTCAGGCCTTTTCGTCTATTATTTTTTTAGATATAATAAAAAAAAATCTAATAATTTGAACATCGCCCACTGTAATATGTCAAACCAGTAAAATGAAAGATATTCTTACCAAGTGTGAAAGAACCAGATTCGCCGTGATGTTCAAAATAATACCTATCGCCATATTTCAAGTGATAAAACTGAATTCCTATAATACAAGCAAACGTAGGTCCAACTACACCATCTGGAACATAGCTTTCTGAAGTACCTCCAGTAAATAAATCGATATCGTGTACAGACCTGAAAAATAATATATCCAGTAATTATTATTTTTTTATTATTATTATTTAAATACTGAATTGATCTCAATTATTTTTAATTAAAATATTGGTCGTTTGAAAATAATTTTTCTGCGTATAATCCACTATTTAAGCAAAATTAAATATAATATGATTTAAAATTTCATCAGTGACCGCTTTTTTTTTTTTTTTTTTTTTTTTTTTTTTACCACCTCAGCTTAAAACAACATAAAAAAAAAATTCACGGATATAGGGGGGGGGGGGGGGGGGAGAGAGAAGAAGAATGTGACACCATAAAAATAAACAAGAAAATTTAAATAAAAATACATTTTTATTTTTTTCAATGAAAAATGTTTGCGTAAAAAATATGTTATTCATCATTTTACAGGGTTTGTTCGTAAAGTAATGAGTTGAGCAGCGCTGTAGTCGTCAGTAAACGCGTTGCCTGGTGGCATGATTTGTGGTAGGTGATCTAAACTAAACAATGCACCGAGCGGCAATCGTTTTTGACGCAATGATTAACACAAGAGCCGTTTTTAAGTTTTTGTCAAGACAGAAAAAGTCTAAAAAGGGAGTGTTCACAGAAGTAGCGTTACGTGATTAAATTTTGCTTTCACCTGGGTGAAACTGCTTCCGAGACGATTGCCTTGGTTAAGGAGAAGACGCCTTGTCAAACATCCAGGTTTTCCGCTGGTTCAGTGAGATCAAGAACAGACTGTAGACTGTTGAAAACATGGAGTGATCTGGACGTCCTTTAAAGAGGAGTTTAGACGAAAGTATAGCCAAAGTAGAATTATCTCCTTAAGTCCAGAGCCATGAAACTGAAACGACCGGAAATTCCTATTCGCTGGAAGTTTTACAATCACAACGCTGCAGCCCACACTGCCTACATGAGCCGGATAGGGGTTGCAATCTTGCCGCTGCTACAGTATAGCCACTATGTGAGCCCAGCAAACTTTTCTTGTCCACAAAGCTTAAAAGAAGCTCAGCGCTGTATGTTTGACGTTATATGTCATGACAAAAACTCAAAAATAGCTTTTTGCGCCATGCGCGATCCTCACTGCGTCAGAGGTTGGACGCGACTGATGCCCAGTGAAAGGCTTAACTTAGAGCATAGAGCAGATATACTAGTAGAGTACGGATTACCTATACTGGCTATGGAGAAAAATTGCTGGATCATCACTGCGTTTTTTGCGATTTCTTTTGGCGATAATCGCTTTCTTGGCAACTGGTTCTTGGGATTTTGCATGTTTTAAATGGTTTGTTCTTCTTACCACCAAAACTCCAAAAAAAAGTCAAACAGAGCAGCTTTTAATCAATAACAAGGATAAGATTACTTGCTTTCCATTTCAGCTAGTGTATGGTTGGGGTTTCTGTTTAATTTGCACCCAATCGAAATATAAAACAGTGATAACAAAGGTGGAGGAAACTTGTCTTGGTGGAATTGAAATGTCGATTTGGCGAATGAATTGGTGATATGGTGGGTATGTGATGTTCGAAACACTGAGCTGAAAAAAAACTGGAGGAAATGCTAGACCGGTTTTTGCGTGCCGTTTTCAGAAGGTTCGTCTTCCTTCCTATAGTTTCGTTTTCTGAGCGATGTACGGAAGGAAGCATTTGATACCTTTATATTTCAATGTAAAATTGTATAAATATTGTCTGTTAGTACAACCATATGAAAAACATGATATTACAATTTTTAAATTTAATTCTCTAAAAAGTATAATAGTAATGGACGACCAAACGAATGTTGCCTGTTGTACAAGGTTTGACTTTGTGCGGCAAACGATAGCAGACGAATTCTTGAAAAACCGGCACGCACGAGTACTGTGTAAAGGTATTGGAACAATTTGCTCCAGTTGTTCTCCAGCTCAGTGGTTCGAAAGCAAGAAGGTTACTAGTCCGGGGTCTACTTTAATGTCTGGTCGATTGCGTAGACCACGCACCACAAATTCCGGTGCCAAAGAGCGCATTGCCGCAGACTGAAGCGTCGCATGCCAGCCAGTATTTTCAGACGGCAGCAAAATTATTGAAGCACACATCAACACTTTCCACTTATTATTTTTTAGTTTGGTCGCTAATTTTTATCATCAGCTTACTTTTTATAAGCAGTATAAGACTAAGATCATGACTCAAGAAATACTTACTTAACAAAACAGCATTCGGTGTCCATCTTTTAAATAGGAATTATTGCTATTTCTTCAACAATTTTATTGCCGACTGTATTCAAAAACACTGTGTCATATTTTATTCAATCAGTGTCAATCACATCCAGAAAAACATATGAAATACTACACAAAATAATGCAAAAACGTTACGTAAACATTTTTGTTCATTTAGCAAGGTTTCGCTTGTACCGATGCATTAACTAAAGAAGAAATTTATGAATTTATCAAAATTAAATTTAAAATACTTAGCAATGATGTGGATTTAAACAGGTATTGCTGATAAAATATTCTTTCTCGGTACGTAAGTGTAAATTTTGGATGAGGAAACAGAAAATTAAAAATTTTTGATAAAATACAGAGAAATTAAAAGCATAAAAAACACTAAATATGTTAACAAAATTTATGGTTCCGTACCCAAGTATTGAAAAGTTTTTATTTATTTATTTTTTTATTTATTTATTTTTTTTTTTTTTTTTCTTAAATATCTTACTTATAAAAGACCTTAATGTAAAATGATTCACCTTTAAAAAATCCATTACAGTTTAGAGGTTTTTTTTAATCTAATTACCACATCATCTGCAAAAACAAAATTGTTCAGCTTAAGATTTCAACAACATATTATTTAAAGTATAAAGCTTCATTTCTTTAATTTAAAATTTTTAGTTTAAGATTTTTTGAATTAATTTCAAAAAATTATGAAAAATAACATTATATAAATTTTTTTTTTAATAATGTACTGATTTTTATTTAGGACATATAGACTATCGTTCATTCTTTCATCATTACAATGACTATAAAAGAATAATAGAATTTTGAAAATAATTATTTATTGCATAAATTATTCATGATGGATCGTACTCTGTCGCAGTTTTTCGTCGTTATTTTTAAATGATAATTTCTTATTCATATAATTGCAGATTTTATTATAGATATTACTGTGTAAAAATAGTGGTGCTAAACATACGAAGGAGTTCGACGACAGATTATTATGTATATGAAAGAATAAAATAATTTAAAATACAAAAGAAAGATAAATTTTTACTCATATCGCGTCAATATCTGATAAGATCTTCATAAGATTATAAAGTTTTCAGAATTTACTACCGATTTATGAAATCTTATTATGATTGCAATCTTCGTCAGTGTGGAGCCATTTTTGAATAAACCTATTAGGTCCTATATCGATTAAAATGAAATCTGAAAGTTGGATAACTCTAGGATAGATGGCCATAGTTTACAGAGATAGAAATAAAAATTCTTAGAATGCAAATACAAGAAATATTTATGAACATTTAAAAATTTTTATACATATGCTCATCACATTTTGAGCAAAAAATAATTAAATAATGAGAATTAAAAAGAGGGAAACGTAGTTTGAAATTAAAATGGCTAGTGGCCATCTCCTCTTCAAGCCGAGGCCATCCAATACAAAAAATAAAATAAAATAAAAACATAATAAATAATAATAAATAATTTCAATCCTTCACTTTTCTTAAAATTTTACCACGTTTTTGTTAAAGGTCGTGACACGTTTCATGAAACCACTTCAGGCACCTTATGTATTTTATCCAGTCATCCTTTTTGGTTGTGATATCGTATTCTTCTTCGCAACCAACACAGTGATCCTCATTAAATTCTATTCCCTCGGAATCTGTGGAATATGATAGTTTCAAATGCGTTTCATCATCTTCGCTGCTAGAAGCGTCGTGTTTTTTTATTATTTATTTTTTTTATTATTTATTTATTTACGTTTTTAAGCTTATTTATCAACGTTATCAGTTACTGGGATGAAAGTTTCCGACATTTTCAATATTTTCTATTTATTTCAAAACTATAGCTACCTGTTTGGTTGGTCTGTACACGTTTCGTGGAATTCGTATTGTTATAAAACGCCATTCTTCTGAACGGTTTCAAACTAGTCTTCTCGACTCTTTGTAAAATATGGATTGCAGGATCTTTCATTTAATCAAAATAATTATTTAATATTTTCAAATCGTTTTAATTTTCTGGTAATAATCTTCAAAATGATATATTAATATTCTTCTTACCTGTAGAATTTTTCGATGATAAATTTGAAGGCTAAGAATATGCAAGTTTCTCTAGAAAAAACAGCTTCTTCTTTAAGACGATAAAATATATACAGTTTATTAAATAAAATATTTACATGAAGAAAAAACACTATCTACAAAATTATATACATATTCGAAATTTCACGAAAACAATTTTCTATTCGTAATATTCTAATAACTAAGCCACCTGTTTTTTATTTCGTGAGGACAATGGTGGTTCCATAAAAATAAATTAGGCCAAAGGTGGCCTGAGAGCATTCTATTTCATTGTGTTGCTCTCTTCACTAAAGCCAAACTAAAACTAAACTAATCTATGAGCTACTTTTTCTAATTCTTAAACGGTAGCTCCATGAATAATAAAATCAGGCCAAAAAGGCCCCGAGAGCAAACTACTATTTCATGACTCGTTGCTCTCCATTCTAGAACAGAACTAAAAACTATAAGTCCCGGGAGAATAAACAAGAATGTCCTTCGAATCTCATCTCAACGGGACCTCTGGCGCCCTCTATAGTGAGGCAAATTTATATCCAATACCTAACACGTATATTGTGTTTGTATATGTGTTTGGTATTGTGTGCCAATACCAAAATGTTTATGTCATCGTTACCTCAGGAACTGGTGCAATATCATAAAATACTTTTATTGGTAATGGTACCGCATGAGTTTCTGATGTTTTGACGGTGATCATCTATCTTCAATCGAAGCGAGTACTTGTAAGCGTATTCACCACAGTGGAGCAATGTGTAGCGTACTGTGTCATGATTACGTCATAGTTACGTCACTCGAATAGAATTTGATTATTCGCGCGATGTTCCATATTTAAAATTAAAATAGAATTGTGTTTGAATGAGTTCACATCTGAACGGAAAAATTTAAGTATTTTTCGCATATTTTCCTTTATTTTAAGATAAGTAATATGTTTCATAATTAATTTTTAAAAAGTACTTTTTGAATACTTTTTACAATTTATATAATTATTGAAATATTAATTTCTTCAATTTTTCATTCATTACGGATCAAGAGAAAATCTCTGAAATTTTGTATTCGGTTGCTTTGATTTGTTATGAGGATAGAACAAGTTAGTGTAAATTATATTTGTTCATTCCTAAATGTTATTTTAGTTATAGATTTCGTTTTAAAGCGGTTACAAACATATTTTGTTTAGATGATAAAAGTTTTGCGAATGATTTCGTCTGCGTCTGATTGATTTTATAGAACATGAAACAATGCTTTTTTTTTTTTTTTTTTTATAAAAGAAATAATGATAAAGTCATTTTTTATAAACGATTCCTTTTCCAAAAATTTTAATTTCTTTTTTTTTTTTTTCCTTTTTTACCAAAATTTTAATTTCGAAAATTGCGTACATTAACATTTTCGTCTTAAATTACTAATACAGGAATTTTTTGGTATTTACAATAAAATTTACAACTTTGTACAGTTTACAACAATCTGGCATGAAACTATATTTTTACGGTCAAATCCCTTCAAATGTAAAGTGTTAGCTTTTCAGTGACGTCATATAAGAATCATTTCGTGTTTGAAACTGAAAATATAATTGCTGTTTCATTTATTGAAAGAGTTTAGTTATACATTTATACAAATAGCGATTGATATAAAAGAGCCATTGTTTTCCTAATTTAATTAAAAAGTTTAATTCAAAGTTGTATATTTGTCACAACGTAAAATTACGGGGGAATGCATCATTTATGGTCCAAATGTTTTTTTACGGGCTTTGCCCGTAGTCTGGCTTGAATATTTTTTACAGTGTACGAACAAAGTTTATGCTGTCCTCCATCATGAAGTTTGGGAAATATTTTGACTGGACATCTCTCCTCTATGACCATCATAGAGTTATCCTAATATGAAAACTTATTTATTTTACGCTGTGTTTCAGTGGAATATTTGTCCGAATAGAATTAAATGTACTTACTGATAGATATCTTGTAGCCTTTTCCTCCTCTCCGGCGTCATAAAACGATCTAAATCTTCAAAAGTTTTAATTTCAACCCCAAAGCAGTACTGTACATAGCTCGTGTATCCAGGAACGCCATGATCTCTGCCCCTTTGAATGTTAAAAGCTGCGAGATCCAGACCTGTTGCGTTACCACGCCGCCTAGAAAAATATGTTTTCTGATTATAGTTTGAATATCACACAAAAAGTCACTATAAACCATATCAAATCTTTGTAAAAGTCACTGGAGGAAAAGTGAATGCAATTGTTTGTACGAATTTAAAAAGAAAGAGTAAATAATAATAATAACAATAGTAATAATAATTAAATGAAAGTTAGGGAAAAAATAATTTGACTCATAAATTAAAACAGAGGCAAAAAAAAAAAAAAAAAAAAAATCACATTATATTTAAAAAAAAAAATTTTTTTTTTCCATACATCAATAATAATAATAATAATAACGAAATTTGTCATGCAACTTATATTATAGACTTAACAAGTTTAAGAAGTTTGCTAAAGATAGATGAATATATTAATTGATAACAGATTGATCCGTAACTCAGTCGGACATCTTTCTATTCTATGAATATGGATGTCTTTTCGCGATGTAATTTTTTAAGCATTATTGTTATTATAAAGTTGCAAATTTTAGATTAAAATAATAATAATAATAATAATAATAAAATACTTTTTATGGTTTGCTTTTAACTGTTCAAAAACATGCAATATGACTGACTTGACATACGTGTTTTACCGGTTACATGATAATGTAGTGCTGGTGATGAAGGCGTTAAGGCCAATTGACTACACAGAGATTCACGAATGGGTGGAACGTTTTCTGTAGAGGGCCTTTCTAAGGGATTCTAGCCTGTATTTATGCTAGTTTCGTAGAATACCACTGAAATTTTTGAACTGCTAGGACAAACGGCGCTTTCTGGGATCGAACCCAGCACTACACGCATACCAGCTTCAAGAGCAGAACCTCTGGGTTGCCGATATTAAATCATATGCAGGTAATTTTTTTCCTGTGACGTCCTTATATTGCTTATAATACGTATATATTCTTACTTTTCTATCTTGTATTTATAAAGGGGGGGAGGGAGGGGGGAATGGTCTTCCATTAAAATACCAAATTCATATTATTCCATCTTTTTTTTTTTTTTACATTATAGAAAAATAAAGAGAATTAATGAGATTTTTTTATTTTTTATAATTAAATCACATAGCGTATTGCTTATTTATTATTTATTTATTTTTAGTTAATTTAAACTAAGTTCAGTTAATTTCAATTTTAACTGTTTTTAGGATCAGTGGCGAAGCGTCTGTGGAAGCGATAGAAGCGGCGCTTTCCATACTTAAGATTACAAAAATAATTTCATTATTTTAAATATAGAAAATAAAATAGTATTTTCGGTTTCTGGTCTAGCAGATCCAAACCCCCCATTGGTGAAATGCTGAATTAAATCTCCCTCTGCTCTTGGAAGCGTATCTCTTCAGCGCTTTCATGAGTTTTCTGAACCACGCCTCGCCCCTGGAGTGTATTAATAAATTTTTAAATGTGCGAATCATCCTAAATTAGGATGATTAGCACATTTACTTATTTATTTATTTATTTATTTATTTATTTCAACAACAAATGTTGCTTATTTTAGCAGCGCTTATGTAAATCTATACACATTGTTACGAAAAACTTGTCGACTTTATTATGTGAAAACGTAATTCGTAAAGATGCAGGCACGTTCTAGTCGATGAATGCTCTTTATTCAACGTAACTTCTCGAATCAGGATAAAAAAAAATCTGTGATTACAACGAATAGTCCCAAAATAGTCCAATAGTACTATTATTTCATCGAACATTCAAGTGTCAGTCCAATGAAGCTATCACTCACACCGTGAAAGTCACTATTCGACGAATGTTCTGGAACAGTACCAGAAAACAGTCACTTGTTCCACAGGAGTGAAGCAAATAACACCAAATAGTCCAGAGCAGAAATCTTCGCTAGCTCACGAACAACTTTCTCAGTCGCTTAGAGCACAATCTCCAAAGTGCAACAGCACAGAATAGGTTACTAAACAACTCTGAATCGCAGTGACTACACACTCTCTCGCAGAAGTCAACTCACTCCTAATTATACCTTTTGGTGATGGGGCTGGGCGCCAATTCTATCAAGAATCTCATGGAGAGTTCTAAATCTCCTCTGCAAAGCTTCAAACTTCGTTAACCCTAAAATACCATTTTTCGCCAAATTTAGTCGCCAAATCGCTGAATTCATTGCAAAGTTTGTCGCCAAAGCTGACCTCAGGGAAAGTGAATGAACTGCCGCTTTATTTTCATTTTGCCTGTAGAACTACTTTCACTGCAACAGAACAATTGGTGTAGATGAAAAGACATAATCGTTGTAACAATATATATTTTTTATTATATTTACAATTATTAATGACAAATACATTACTTTTATAAAATAAAAAAACAGCAGGTAATGATTAAACGACAATATTTAGGCTTACAAAAAAATAGTAAGGTCTCTCCAGAAAACTACGTCTAAATCAAGTAAAAAAGTCTAAAAATATTCGAAAACCGAAAATAAAAAGAATAAAGAATAAATTAAAATAAAAGCGGTTTAATTTTATAGTAATGTACAAAGCATAAAATTTTACAATAAATAATAAACATTTTGAATATAGGACAAACGTAAAGTGTAATTTTTATGCATAAAATACATAACCAGAAAATTCATCAAGAAAGAAATCTTTCTTTCACAAAAAATGTAACGATTATTTAAAATGTAAACAAATTAGATAAAATTCATTAAAATAGAATTAAAATTATTTATTATGTAAATACTCTTATAAAGTTATGCATAATCTGATCTAGAATTTCTTAGAACTTCCACGACCGCTGACGTAGATTCACGTAAATTTGAAATCTCTAACTCCGCCAGTGGGCGTTTCTTTCGCAATTTGCATGTTATTTATTTCTTAAATATATACTTAATATTCATATTTTTACAATGAAATACATTACGGTATAAATACTTTGATCAGAAAGAATATAATTATAATGTTTATCTCTTTGTAATATAAATGTGAATGCAGAAAATTTTGTTCAGAAATATTGTAATTTGGTAGAATAACGCCCACAAGTGGACCTTACTGTCTAAAAGACAAAAGCATTCGGTCGTGAAAGTGTTAATATAACAATTTTCAAGAGTCCTTTAAGCACAATTTACTTTAATTGAAATTACATGAGTCGAATTTAACAGTTTAAGCAAAACTATATGACATACCTGTACAAGAAATTTCTCACATCGGGTACAAGATATGGATCAAACTTCTGAGCTGGTTGTAAAGTCAATCCTTTCACTAATGGATCTAGCTGTCCGTCGTACAATTCGAATGGGAAGAAGAAATAATTACGCAACATGATGCCAGATATATGTCCAGAGTGTTCTTGAATCTCACTAAAGAGTCCGTCAATGAGAGAATGACCATACCTATAGGCTGCTGTAGAGAACTCATTAATCATTGTAGGTTCCATTTTGGAATTGTATTGCGTAAAACCGGATTCCAAAACCCATAAGCTGTAGAAATCCATGTAGTGAGAACCCAGAACTACAGGTAAATATTCTCCGAACACTACCTTTTGCATTTGAGCTCCTAATATTTTTCTATAATGAAAAGAGAGAAGCACTGTGCCAGTTAGTAATTTTAAAATAACATTGAAAATATAAAGTAATATTTTTTTTTCAAATATATAAAAACATATAGAAAATGAGATATGTTTCAAAAATAATATTTCTGTGTGTGTGTGTCTCTCTCTCTCTCTCTCTTTTTTATAGCACGTGTGATCCTGCAAAGAATACACTTAAAACTCTACTTTCAGAAGTAACATGTTAAACGTTAACAACCATCGAATTTTTGATTTGGTGGTATCCTAGCACCGCATTTATCCACAGTACATACAAAAGGTGTCCCTGGGATGTCCTCAGGATAGCCTGAATATTTTGTGGAATTTATATGCAGTTAGGACAGTAGAACCTACATTAACCTTCGAAAGAAGAATCGAGAAATTTAAGATACGATTGATTGAAAACATTTAAGATAGATACATATTTTATCATTCTTGGTGCTTGGTGCATTTATCAGGTTTTGTAGGCTTCTCTTAATTTCATTCGAAATTAGTTGGAAGGATATAAATTTTAAGCATATTTATATAATTATTTGTGTAATTCTTATTAATTTATTTATTAGCCGGGGTAGAGGAGTAACTCGGGAACATCTGTAGAGCTTTTCTCCCATGGTATTCCCAAACACGTCTAGAATCGGGGCTGAACTAACAGTACAGTTATTTTTTCCAGACCACCTCCACCAGTGACAAGGGAGAAGGAAAGAAGATGATAGTAAATTTTTTGTTAGTCTGTTATAAAAAGCATCCTGCTTACAAAATGAGAGACCAATCATCATCATATTTTACATTTGGACGATTCATGATACGCGTTAGGCGAATAATAAAAAAATAATAATATATAGTTCAAAAAATTCCAGGTCACGCTTCGCATATTATTTTTAATAAATGGGATAACCCACAGGGATAAAAACTAATCAATAAATGTTCGAATCATGTCATGCATTTCGTATCAGTCATTTCCTTTGTCATAGATTTATTTTTTTATGGAAAACACCATCTTATGGATATTTTTCAACTTAAAAATAAGTTTCAAAACTGGTGTGCAATCAATATATAGATTATAAAACTTCTTTACACACCATAAATTTTATGCCAGCATAACCGGTTTTGAAAGGACGTAGCATTTCTTCATCAGGTGCAAAAGAACACGTGCAACTGCCTTGGAGGCAAAAGCAAGACTGGAAGCACTGCTTTCAGTCTTGCTCAATTTCACGCCATACATTCTAAAGCATTTGTTCAGTCACCGACGCAAGCGCATTACAAATGCGTACTTTGAGTTCTTAAATTGTTTTGGGCGTGGGAAGCACATACACCCTTTCACATAAACCCATAGATAAAAATCACAGGGTCTCAAAGTACGCATTTGTAATGCGCTTGCGTCGGTGACTGCAGACATGCTTCAGAATGTATGGCGTGAAATGGACAACCGCCTAGATGTTGTCCGTGTGACCAAGGGAAGTCACATAGAACATCTATGACGTATGTATACAAAATTTTGAAGTTCCGTCTACATTCTGTGTTAATCTTATCGATAAGTTCTTTCCATTAAATAGTCATAGCCGTTTGTAATCGCTATATTCATTTTGACTTACCCTGTATTTAATGTATTAAAAATTTGTTTGCGTATATAAAAATTTCCGTGTACTGTTTTATCCTTACCTAGCTTCCCAAAATAAAGTTTCGTCATCCCAATGAGGATTTACGTGTTTTAAGCCATCACAGATGCGATTATGTTGTCTCATCCACACTGTATGTAGTGACGTAAGGGCTGGATGCTGGTTGACTCGAGGATCACCTGCAAGCAAAATTTAGCATTTCTAAGTATAATATAGACCAAGAATTTTACTTCATTTCTGTTAGTATTAAGTGTAAAAGTAGTTTTATAAAATCCTACGACTTTGAATTCAATTAATTATTGAGTTTCCATAAAACCTTTCATGTAATTTTCTGTTAGAAGAATGTTAGTTCGCTAATTATAAAAATGCCAACACATGATTTACACTTTGAATTATTTATTTTTAAAATCTGTAATTTTAACCAAATTCAGCAGTTTTGGACTCAAAATGTCCAATTTTTTATTAAAATTTGCGCTTTTTTTTTTTTTAGTTTTCTAATTTAGTCTAAAACTCTACATGATTTATAATCTAACAAGATTTAAAAGTTGGAAGATTTTTAGCACATAGGTTTTACTTCACGTGATTTCGGAAATGTAGAATTTGCTAGCTTACAAATTTAAAAAATTTACATTAAAGCATCCTGAAAAATCACATTTTAATTCATTTTTTTAAATCTATTTAAATAATCTGGTGTGTCACTCACACGACTTTCTCTTACCCTGAAATTTAATACTATATAAATACAGCTTGCAGATTAATAGGTAAGATAACGAGTACTGTTATGTAAACCTATGTTAAACAATTCATATTAGGCTTCTGAAGAGTTTTATATGATAATTAGTTCTGTGTGAGGGGGGCTACCGCCCCCCTCAACCCCCCGTTTCATTAATGCACCTACATTTATATAGAATTTAATTCGGTTATTAAAAAATAATTCTCTTTTTAAAAAATAATTTATTAAAATTATTATTAAAAAAATTATCTTTTATGATAAGGCAGACGATTTCCATATTAGAGAAGTAGTATAACACCAAATGTCCAAAAAAAGTCCGATTTATTCTCAATATTTAAAAAAAAAAAAAAAAAGAAAAAAGAAAAAGTACGATTTTTTCCAAGTTTTTTTTTTTTTTCGTTAAAAGTAAAAAAAAATCGATAACTTTGCTTTAAATTATCGCAGATCGATAGTTCAACCATTCGTTTTAAAGGTATTGGCGAGCTCTTTTGAAAGATACCCATCATGAAAATTTACTCCCCTCGAGGGGGGGACTTCCCCCCCAGGGGGGAGGCGAGGCTCCTACACACACAATTTTTTTTTTCCCAGTTAACTATCTCTTTTACAAAAAATATATATTCGTTTCATTTGGTTTAGTGCAGTCTATAGACGTTAAACTCTACTTACCTGCACTTTCCCCCATAGACGTAATGTATTAGAATTCTCTTGATTGTCCCTGTACACAAACCATTTGCTTGATCTTAACGAAAAGCTTACTGTAGCGTCCCTATATGATACACATTTAGAATACCAAGTTTGAACTTTCTGCCACAATTTGTTCTTGAGATATGCTGATAACAGACAGACACACACACAGACATACAGACACACACACAGACACACACACAGACATACAGACACACAGACATACACACAGAGCATTTGCTAAAAACATGATTTTCGTATTCAGGGTACCTCAAAACGTGTAAATATAGCAAAATCTCGCGTTCGAAAATTTGACCCAAAAACAATACTTTCTCTACCTTATGGGTAAGAGAAAGTAAAAAGAAATCTCACTACTCATAGTAAAGAAGTATCCAGATTAAATTAGCGTTGTAAAGTAAAGAAAAAATATTGTACTGAAATTGCTTTATTCGTTTGGAAGTCACGGTGTCACAAACGGACAGACACACAGACAGCCAAAAGCTTCAAATTTATAACACATCTCCTTTTAACATGGTGGGAGGGAAAAAATGGTAACATGTGTGTCTTTATTTTTTTATTTTCTCTTGCTAAAGATGCATAAGAATGAAAGGAAATAAATAAATAAAATACAAATACAAATATACCAAAATCAGTTTCGTACGCATTTTAACACTTCCTTCCTCAATTTCTATTTCTTTCAGTACGAATACATGAAAGTCTTCATAATTTATAAGTAATACGTAATTTTATTTTTATTTTTATTTTTTAATTTTCAAAAAGGAAAATAATTTAAATATCCGTTGCTTTATTCTCTTTTTTATTATGATAATAATGCTGGAAAGCCTAGCATTACCTATGCATGGTGCATGATTAAATATTCTTGTTTTATTATCGCTTTTCTTTAAATTTGTTTTAGAAATAGCATTCAGTTACTCATTATTTGTCTCACTCTCAATTTTACTATAACTAAATTCGTAAATTTGTTTTGTAATTTGTGAGTGACGTTTGATTGTTTTTAGTATTTTGCGGATTTGTTTCATACACGCTTAAATATTCATACTTAAATTAAATTCTAAATTTTTCTCTTTCCATGAGTGTAATTATATCTCGTAATATTAGAAAGTGTTTTATCCTACCTTTTTCTAAGCGGCTCATTACAAACTGCGACCACGCTTTTATACAAAATTGAAAAGCAATATTTTTTGTAGATAAAAAACAATACCATACTTTACCCGAAAAAGAGTTAGCACTTTTTCTCTGCGAAAAAGAATTATTGAAAACGGTAAAAATGTGATGTTTTAACTTTCCTTCCTTGTGAGAAAAGGGCCCTCTTCACACACCGCAGCCGGAAGCCGAAGATAATGTTATTCTATGGGAAATTTTTCTTTACAAATAACTTATTAACTAATACATATTTTTAAATTCTGTTTTCTCATTCTGAAAATTCCTATCTGTTAAATTGACGGACCTTTTTTAAAAAAATATTTTTTTAATATTTTGTATTTTATTTTGAAACTGCAAAATACGAATTTTCAACATGTGAATTTTTTTCATTTTGCAATTTCAAAATAAAATAATAAAAGTTTAAAAAAAAATACATTTTTAAAAAAGATCCGTCAATTTAACAGTTGGGAATTTTCTGAATGTGAAAACAGAATTTAAAAATATGTATTAGTTAATAAGTTATTTGTAAAGAAAATTTCCCCATAGAATAATATTGGCTCGGGCTTCCGGCGACGGTAAGTGAAGAGGGCCGTTAGTAGATGGTTCTATCACTTAACTCAGTTGTTCTAAAATATGATTACATTTAGACGGCAACTAATACTGATAAATTATTCACTTAAAAGTTGCCTTTTTAAAGTATTTTTATAAATATAATGAATTGAAAAAAAAATTTCAAAATCTAAATAAAATTGAAATATAGTAAATAGTCTGAAAATACTTTATAAAACTTTAAAAATAACTTTACAAAATTAACATTTGTAATCATAGTAAAGTGGATATCGAAAATCCGCTTAACTAGACTGGAAAAGAAATGATAAAAATCGCATTAAAGGACGAGTAGAACTTTTTTTTTTTTTTTTTTTAAATCCATCTCTACATATAATAACTGATCACAGAACTACACAGATTCGCATGGAGGTCCGTATCGATCTCTCCTGATGCACCTCGAAGCCCTATTTTCGAAATGTTGATTTGTTTTTTAATTAATTAAAATCTATATATTTCTGAAAGGATCGGCTCTAGAGATAGAAACTTAAAAGTAAAGAGACTTTCCATGGTCCGCTAACTCAGTTGGTTAGAGAGTCATTCTTATAATGCGAAAATCGTGTATTAAGATCCTGCACTGTCCAATATGCTACTTTTCGCAGATTATTCCTAGAAAAGATGCCAAATGATAAAGGAAATTTTTTCAGTGTTTTCACAGTATCCTAAAACGTAAGGAAGAAGAGAAAGTAAAAAAAAAAAGGGGGGGGGAGTTAAGCTTAGATGTGTGTTTGTCACATTTTATTCAAACGGCTCGTTGAAAAGCCAAAAACATTTGCATGCGGAGACCCATTTTTAACTCTCCAGATTCAGCTCAAAGCCTAATTTTGGAATATTTGATTAGTTTTTGTAATTAATTAAAATTTGTAAGCTGGGAAGATTGTCTGGTGCTGCTACCTGTTGTCATAGAGTTGAAATGATAATCTGCCCGAGAAATGTTTGTTCGAAAAATATAATTCCTGAATAATAGCAACGCCTCTTATCGTCCAGTTGGCACATAAATTAAAATGTCCGATTAAGGCGAAAATGCCAATGATAACACATAACTGATATAATGTAGGTGGGAAATACGCTGAAGAAGGCATCGGGAAACCGAAGTGAGGTTTTAGGCGATTTTAATAAAATTTCTTTTAGTTATTATTCATAAAATGATTTAACCCGCTGTCAGATGCAATATTCCTGTCAGGCACAGCTCAAATTTTTAAATCAAATAAATTAAATTAGTTTTGTTTCATTATTTCTTATTTTATAAATTTACTTTTTAAAACGAGGCAAAACTATTTTATTATAAAAAATGTCTTTTTTTTTTTTTTTTTTTTTTTTTTTTGATAAAAACAGTTTTTTATTCCAAAAATTTTAAGATTTTAAAGGTGGACTTTTTAGGTACATTGCCCCCGCAATTAATATTCTCAATATTGCACCCGGTGAAGGTTTAAAATATATTTATTAATGTTTTCTTAAAAATTCCTTTAAATATAATGGCTTTTCAAGCAGGTAAAGCCTGGTAGTAGATTATGAAATTTCTCGATCTGTGTAAATGGTCAATGCTAACTTTTAATTCCACTATGTTCATTGGTGTGAAATTAAGCAAGTAAATATATATATATATAATACAAAATTAAAGTTCGATGCATTTTTTTTTTTCCCTTTATTGACCAAAGTCGATGGCCAAGAGGTTTTCCCTGTAAGCTGGTAGACGGGAGGTTCTGGGTTCATACAAAGGTCCCACTGAATGGTGTAGTCATTAACATTGTTCCGTGGCGCTTTTATTATTATTATAATTTTTTTTTTTTTTTTAATTAGCGTTAATACGTGTTAGTACCACATAGAAAGTACCCCTCCCCACAGAAGGCATTCAACATAAGCTTAAGTGCGTTGAGTAGACAATTATTCTAACTCATATACCACATCATGATTTTCGGACAAAAAAAAAGTTTTGTTATCTATTTACTGTAGATCCTCTTCAATCTCGTATAAAAGAAAATAATATATTTCAAATATCAAAAAATCTGCAAAAACAAGCTTCACAGTATTATTGAAGCACAGTTCTACATAACATTAGAAAAAAAAAAAAAAAAAAAAGTTGGAACTAATTTTTAAGGCAATTAATTTCCTAAAATTTTCCGTAAATAGTTTTGATTTATATAAGGTAAAAGAACCGGTAGAAGAGTGGACACTTTTGTATTTAAATCTTTAAAAAAAAAAAAAATGTTTTATTGAAGTCGTTAAATTTTTCATAATTATTTGTTTTCAATTTACGATATACGTATATATATCTATCTATATATATGTATATATATATATTGTTTTATAATGCTAGTAAAATAGAAAAGGTTTTGTGAGAATTAAATATACAGTTTGCGTCTCTCTTGAAGAAAATGCCCAATAGTGAAACAAAAAAGGTCTCATCTTACATGTTTCCAGTTATTATTTTTTTTTTGTTTTGTTTTGTTTTTTATTATAAATTAAACATGAAGGGATAAAGGCCGATTCTCTGCAATAGGAACTAGGCTTCTGTGGGATGCCCTATGTGAGTGTTTAATGGGGTATAAGGGGGAAGGGGGGGTCTTATCTCATATTCTCTCGCGTTCTTTCGGAGAAAGCTCCAGTTGGTTGATTGTAGGGATTAAAGCCGATTGACCAGGCTAGGGTCCTAGGCCTATAAGTGGAGTGTCCTCCTTGGGTGGGGGGTCTTTTTAAGGGGTCCTAGCCCGTATTTATACGAGTTTCGGAGAAATCCATGAAAACTCTGAATGGCTAGGTTGATGAGCGTGACCTGGGATCGAACTCGGCACTTCCTCTCTACCACCTTTGAGCGCAGAACCGCTCGGCTGCTGGTGGGTGGAGAAAACCCTGGAAAATTCTGAACAGCTAGGCCGAAGAGTGCGACCCTTTCTCTCGGTCACTAGTGGAACAGTTGTACTTTGAAAAAAAAAAAAAAAAAAAAAAAAGCCATGCCTGGGAAGTGAAACCTCATTAATCAAATTTCCTTTTCAAAATTTTTACCAAAATAATGGTAAATATATTTTATTATTTTTCGAAAAGTTTTTCTTTGCAAGCTCAAAAATATTTTTTAAATTAATGAAATTCGGGCAGTTTCAGTTAGATTAGAAGAAAGTGAATAATAAACATAAGATGTAAAAGTTAAAATAATTTAACTACGCATGGTGTTTTTTTTTTTTTTTTTTTTTTTTGTGTGTGTGTGTGTGTGTGTGTGTGTTTTGGGAGTAAGGCCGATTGACTACTCTAGGGTCCTAGGCCTGAGGGAGAGTGCCGTCCGTGGGATCTTTCTAAAGGTCCTAGCCCGTATTTACGCAAGTTTTGGAGAAACCTACGAAAAACTCATCTCTATAAGGGAAAACTCGCTGCCGATCGAACCTGGCACTTCACGTCTATCAGCTTTAAGCGCAGAATCGCTCAGTTGCTGGTAAGCCCAAGCCAAACATGGTTATTACGCATTGGTGGAGTGCCCTACTTAAGGGTCTGACTAAAGGATACTACCCATATTCACGCATGTTTCAAAGAAAACCACGGAAAACTCCGAACGGCTTCATTTAAGATCGCTATGCAGTCAATCGGCATTAACCCCTGTACCAACACCAAAGCAATAAATGAAGGGAAATAAATTATTTTTAATTAAGGAATCTAAATTGGCAGTGAAGCCTTTTGGTGAAGACCAATTGAGTGCAGCAGAGTTCTGGGGAAAGTGTCCTCCGTATATGTCTTTCTGAGTGGTCTTTTGCACTAGCGCAAGTTTCGGAGAAACCCAGCGAAGAGCTCCGAATAGTTAGGCCGACTAGAGTAACCTGGCTTGAACTCAGCACCTCACGGCTATCAGGTGTGAAAGCATAACCTCCTTGGGGGGTTGGAGTCAACATGAATGGGCATTTTTATGTTTAATTTTTTGTTTAGTAAAACAGTTAAATTTTTTGTATCAACAATACAACTTTTATCATCAGCTTTAAAATTTTTAATTACTAAGTAATCAATTACAGCAATCATGTTATTAATATAGATAGATATATTTAATCTAGTTATTTCATTTTATTTTATTTATTTAGAAAATTAAATTATAAAATACAAGTAGTATAAATCATTAATATTACTTTGGTGGTGTGCTGTGGTTTAACTGTATTTGTTTGCCACGACAGGTGGTATGTGCTCCGTGGGATTCATCTTTACTTCGTATTTTGAACGGAAAGCTTATACTCAAATTATTTAAAGTTTCGGAGTACAGCTTTCAAAAACATTCGGTAAATGAGAAATTTACAAAGTGTAAGTGTAGGGGTTAAAACCAATCGCGCCAATGAAGGTCTCAGGCCTAGATGGAAAACCTTTCATGGTCTTCTAAAAGGGGCTTGCTCTAGAGTAAAGTAAGAAGACAACTCTTAGTCTTTTTATTTTACTCAGCCATTGGAAAAGGAATAATTGCATGGTTCTAAATACAGAATACCGATTATTTAAAATGAATAAAATTAAGTTCTTAATTATTATAGAACGATACTTATTTTAAATTTCATAATTCTAAATAACGTGAGCACCCTGGTTTCGAACAAGACGCTTCGCTACCAATTTCGACTTCAAGAGCAGTTAAAGTCAGAGAGTATGTATTAAAGTTAATTACAATGAGATATGTGTAATCAAATACTTTCATAATTAAATATATCCATCATGAATTATTATATATCACTTTTGTAAAAAATAATACTTACAGATAAAAATTGTAATTCTAAATAATTGAAAACGATATCATCTGATTTTTTTCAAAAGCTAAGATAGGTAAATTATTTAGATTAGGATAATATATAGATAATTAATAATAATAATGACCATCTTCTGTCAGGAAAAATTCCGGTTAGACCGCTTCAAAACAGAGACTTTTGGTAGCCTTTTATTTTTATTTTGTTTTTGTTTTTGTTTCTTAGAAATGCTATGTATTTTTATTTTTTATTTTTTTAATTAATCTGCATAAATGTTACATCATTAGAAAGATCTTTCAAAACTGAACATTTTTTTGTGCTTACACTTTTCCCTTAATCTCAATATGTAAAAAGATTACAATGAAAGTTTATAACTACCATTGCAATTCTTATACCCATGGAGGATAAAATTAAAATATAATATAAAATTCAATCATAAAAATTATGGGCTAATAGTTATTACATCATTTTCTTGCAGTCATGATAATGTACTTATCTGATATAAACAAACAGTTGATTGTGACATCATATTTATCAAATTAGTCAAAATAAATAAGGTTACAAATAAGGTACCTAAGGTTACTTCGTTACAAATATGGTACCTTTCATTTGGTACCTTATTTGTAACGAAGTTTTGATTAGATATTTTAAAATTAATTAAAATATAAAAATAATTTCAATATTGGACATTTAAATTTATGATTGTTGCCAAAAAAATTTATCAGTTATTGTTATATATATATTATTTATTTATTTATTTTTGAGGGGGTGAGAGGGGGGGCATAAGATGAAATAATGTTTTCACGCAAAAAATAAAAAAATATCAAATTTGCCCATGCATATAAAAAAATACTTATTAAAACGAATCGAAGAAGGAAGTGAAATAAGTACTGAGTTATATTACGATAAAAACGATATATAATATGATACGTTATATTAGATCTATCGTCTAGGGTTAGTAGGTATTTTCGTTAAAAGAAATAAGTTGTTCGTTCGGTGCAACTTGCACATTAGTCCGCTTTAAATATAGTGTCCAGCGAAGATGGCGAAGCATTCGTTGATTCACTACCTTAACTGATTTCACATTCCGTCATTTTTGACGGGGTTATATACTAGTAGTAATAGAATTATTTTATGAAATATTTTTCTTTTTCTTTAATTGGTCCATTAATTAAACTGTAAAATTTTTATTTTATTTTATTTTATAAAATTTTTATATAATGCATACAATAGTTAGCGAAAGAATTATTTTGTTATAAACACTGAGCTAGAATAACAATTCCATCTCAGTCAGTGGTAATAAATTAAATAGTGCTGCCACCTGTTGTTGAAATTCTGAAGATAATTTTATTTGCTTCTATATTTAAGTTATAGATGGCAGCACCATTTGTTTGTGAGAAAATACTCAAAATTTAAATTGGGAAAGGGGAGGAATTATTCTTTTACTTGAGGATAATTTTTCAGTTAAACACACGTCCCTTCTCTTAATTCAACACAGTTATGATAAAAATTAATCCAAAATTTGAACATCAGATAATACAAAAAACTATGAAATGTCCTATTTGATCTTACCAGTTCTAATTGTTTTAAATCTAAATTTATTACATAAACTGAATATTCCGATAGTCGGATAACCGTTACTGAATATTAATTAGCTTAATAATAAGAAAGTAATAAAAAAGCAACAAAAGATATACATAACATAACTTGATGACGAAACATAAAATTAATAAAAAAAACTTATCCGTCCAGTCTTAAAAAATATGTTTTCTTACCTGCTCGGAAACAGTACAAATTTCTTTTGGGTACACTGCACTGATCTTTCTTGGCATCTGCAGTTTGTGGAAGTAGATCACCAGTATGTGGTACTTTGGTTACAACTAATTTTCCTGTAACAACAAATTAGATATAGTCGTTAATCACATATTTTATAACATAAGCAACTAACCAAATAAAAATTTAAACTTACATATCATTTACATTCATCCGTTTTTATAAATGAGTAAAAATAAAACTATGTATAACATATATTAAGGATTTACTTTGTTGAAGAAATAATAAAGCAACAAAATAACTATTTTTAAAAGATTCGATTAATTTATTTTCATTTGCTTGCCATTTCACGTTCCAATTCGTATCTGAACGATTATTCCGTATAAACTCAGTATCTGGAAATAAAAAGCGATATAATCGGACCAAAAAAATAAATAAAAAAATAAAAATAAAAATAAAAATATTTTCATCGTATATGGAAATGTTTATACTAAACTTTTAAGTTAATTTTAGCGCATAGTACACTTAAAGTTGTTTTTCAAAAGGTTGTTTTGTGGGAAAAGACTTATTGATTACGCTAGGGTCCTATCCCTGTAGGTGGAATGTCCTCCGGGGGGAGGAGGTTTTCCTAAGAAGTATTAGCTCGTATGTACGCGAATTTCGGAGAAAACCACGGAAATCTCGGAACGCCTAGGTCGAAGAGCGCGGCCTGGGATCGAACCTGAGCTGTTTTTAAAAAAGTTGCTTTAAAATTTTCTGATAGATGCATTACAAACTTTTGAATTATGTCAAAAGAAATCTATTTTCTAAAGATATTTGTTACAAAACATGAAAGCTGTAACTAAGACAGATAGATTACATCAAGAATAATAACTATTTTGAATGTAACAATATAAAATTTCAGGAGGGGCACTCTTTATGCATATTTTATGTAAATCAAGATCAATCCACAAATGTTTCTGGGTCACATTGAATTCCCTCCCCTCCTCACACGCAACTCTATTATATCACACACATACACGGAAAAAAATCATTATCTTCAAATTAATTATACCAAACACATTTGAATTTAATTACATAAATATGTAGATATTTATTAGATGTTTTTTATGACCTTCGAAAAAACTTCCACAGTTTTTAAATGTTTTTTTTTTTTCCTTTTATTTCCCAATCTTTAAAAAAAATTTTCAGTTTTCCAAACAATGCGTTATGAAATTTCAGACGAATATGCCTTATTGACTCAAAATATTAAAAGCTCTGTGAAATTTTTCATGTTGATACTTATAAGTAAAAAATTTCATGAAATATTTTGTCTAAATATTTTTTGATGATTTTATTTATTTTTACTATTATTATTAATTTATCGTTATTTTATTTTATTGTTTTTTTCTCTGTAATTTAAATTTCATCAGAAAAGAAAGGACTCTCTGAAGTGACCCAGTCTGTCTCTATGTTAATTAGATTCTACTTTAATATTAATGTGATAGTGTTTAACGCAAATACGTTCATAAATTTAAAGTATAATGTCCATTCGATATATATCACTACGGAAAATCTGCAGAGAGAAGCAAAATATTGTTATATATTAAAGGATGGTGTTTAAAAGGATATTTAATGAAATATGAAATATAATAATTTAGGTTTATTTTTATTTTTTATTATTTTCTTTATTATTTTCTGTCTTTTTTTTTCTTTCTTTCTTTCATTTTTTTTTCTCTTTATTTTTTTAAATTTTAAAAGCATTAATTTTCATAAGAATAACAATTTGCTTTATAAAATTTACAGTAAATAATTGTGCTGGTTATCTGAATAAACAGTTACTGGTTCGTCAAACTCTGCAAAATAAAATCTAATGAACAATATAAAGAGACGTGGATGAAAAAATAAATAATTAATTAATTAAAAATAAAATAAAATAAAATAAAATAAGTTTCATTCTATTTATTTATAAAGATTTTTTTTTTTTTTTTTTTTTTTTTATCATTTAGCATAAAGTTCAGTTTTCATTTGCTGCAATAATGAGATGTGATATAAAAACCAACTATTTTGTAATCATTTAAACCTTAAAAACTATATGAATGCTTATATGTATTTCGAATCTGTATAAATATAGTTTACGAGTTAGTTGTAGGGCGACTAAGGCATCCGCTGAAAAATGATTATTTCATTTTATTTATTTCTCACTTTTCAAATAATTCATTTGCTTGCAAGCCCGTGCGAGATTTTCGCACTTTATTTATAGCTTCGTTACTTTTAAAATTTAAAATTATTGTTTTAATTTAAGACGTAATTATTTAAGACGTATTTTAAGACGTAATTTTTTCATATGCACTTATATTTTATTACTATTACTATTATTATTATTATATTTTATTATTATTTTTTTTTTTTTTTCACATGAAAGCATAATTCATTTTATGCTGAAAAAAAAAAAAAAAAAAAAAAAAAGCAACAATTAAAAATTTAAATGTCTATTTTAAAGCTGTTATTTTCCTTTTTAAAAAATCTACTCAAAAATTCGATACAAATAAGGTACTAAATGAAAGGGGCAAATTTTCTGAATCCGTCGGATTAAACAGCTTATCGGTAGGACCATTTTTTTTTTTTTTTTTTTTATCAACTAAAGTATGAAAATTAGGTGGCAACTTGCGTTCAAACACAGACCGTCATATTCGAATTCAGGAGACCATATTACATAAATATTTGGAAGAATGGTGTTGGTGCCGATTTTCATGCACAGCAGTAAAATCAGATAAATATCGTATTTATTTTTTAAATGTACATACCCAGGTTGTTTCAAATGAAAACAACCTGTAATTTAGTTTATAGAATTTTGATTATTTTACTCTCGTAATTGAAGTCTATTTATTTCATGTCACATAATCAGAAATGTGTTACATATAGTTTTAATTTCTTTATGCATTTTTTTTTTTTTTAATCTATTGCTTATTCAGATACATAATATTATAATTCAGTTGTTTCAGCTTCAATATTTAGTCTGATAATATACCGTCGACAAATGATCTCAAAGTTTCTGTTTCGTTTTCTTGACTTCCGTACACAGTTGAAGCATCTACAAATGCTGTCATCTGATCCATTTGTTGGCGAGGACCTGAAATCCAAAGAAATTTATTATTAATTGATATTCATTAATATTGGATTTTATAGCGGATTAAAGAGATCAAAATGCAGTAGTTTAATTGAATATTTTGAAAACAAAAAAATAACAAAGAAAAGTACAAACATGTAACTTTGGTTTTTGTATTTGATTTTTTAATAAGTAAATAAAAAAAAATTGTTTTAACCCTAAAATACATACTGTCTTAACAAACTAAACACTGTTTTTAATTCCCAACTAAAGTATATTATCGTAATTGAAAGTTTTACTTTTGGCTGTATGTCATATTACTTTTGTTCATTCAAATGAAGTATGAAAATAAGGAAAAAGTATATCCACGTGCATTTCAATGTGACATTTAGATTAACGAATTGTTTTGGAACGTTTGAAGAAATTCGCGAAAGTTAGAAATGACAGTAAAATCAATATTATTTTAGGTTTATTTCTGCTAAAAAGATAGTTTATAGATGCGTAACTGTATTTTATGCTACAAGCGTTACATTTGTAAAATACTTCCGTACTCTACTGGTGTACTACACGGTGTATCATTTTTGAAACACATCATAAAAAAATTAAACCTACATACTAATTATTATCATTATCATTAGTATTATTATATGATGATGCATATTTGCAAAAACCTATAGGGTAGGTGCACCAATAACTGACACTGCACCAGTAACTGACACTTTAACAGATAATTCACTATAATAAGCTTTCTTTTTAGAATTTAAATTAAAGGGTGTCACCTAGTAGCAATTTAGACATTTGTCTTTATGCAGAATATTTTTCTTCCACCAGAGGGTTCTAGATATCAAAAAATCAGAATTCCCAATCAGTGTCATGAAACTTCTGATTTTCAGTGGTTGGCTTAATGCTGAAATTAAGGTAAGCACATTTTAAATATGTTTCTATTTGAAGTATTTTTTTCTTTTAGAAATCAATTTAAACTGAAATGTATTTGAAAATAGTATATAAAATAAGGCTATAGAGTTAATTTTGAAAAAAAAATTACTTATGTATTTCAAATGGGGTGCCAGTTACTAGATTCAAAAAGATTAATTTCACCAGTAACTGACATGAGTGTCAGTTATTGGAGTTTCAGTGAAATTCAAGGCAATTAAATAAGATTCCTAAGAAGTATAGTAAATACTATTCAGAATGTTATTTTATAATTATATATTTAAAATCTGATATTTTTCCATTAACTAACACCATGTCAGTTGTTGGTTCTGTCATATGTCAGTTATTGGTCTTGACACATGTGAGTGTTAATCATTCTGCATGTTAACTGTTTTAGAAGTTATTTTGTATTTCTATTTTATATGGCTGCTTCAAAATGATATGAAATTTCTTGTAATTAGGTGTGTTGATGGCCATAAAAGTCATTTGACACTTCAATTAATTCGATTTTGCAGTAAACACGAAATAGTGCTTATAGTACTGCCGAATAATACAACCCACATTTTACAGCAGTATGATGTCAGTTTATTCAAGATCAATGAAACTCTCTTTGAAAAAAAAAAAAAAAAAAAAAAAAAAATCATGAGTAGAGAATAAAGAACTCTCATATTCAAGTTACAAAAAATAAATTTTGTCGAATTATTCGAATTAGCAATAAACAAAATACCACAGGAAACAGTGACCAACGGCTTCAAGTGAACTAGCGTAATATCCTCTTGAACCAGAAGATGTATATATTAAACTAAATGCAGTTGTGTATCAAGAATTCACAAAATGTCTACACATATGTTGAAAGAAAAAAAAAAAAAAAAATTGTGGATTCACTAAAATTAATGGAACCATTTATTTCTAAAGATCTCTTAGATGAATTTTATGTATACTTTGTCCAGAAAAAAAATGGCAAGGATATAATCATGATATTAAATTATATGAAATACTTCACATAAAAGGCAATATCAAGCATTAGAAGAAAACATTCAACAGACACAGTTAATTCAAGTACAAATACCGAACTAGAAAATTAAACTGAAACACAAAATAATATACCTGTGATGGATTGTTATGGTTTTGTAATTTTTAAATGAAAGTTAAACTCAAGATATCGGTATATCTGTATGTTTACAAATAGTCAGATTCCTGTTACTTTAGAAATTGCAGATGAAACAAGTTCATCCCCATTCAAAAAATCCTATTTTTTGCTTGAGTCGAAGCAAATAAAAAAAAATTGAAAGATCAAAGAAAAAAATCTCAACAGTTTCAATATTTAATGAATGGGAAAAGAAATAATTAAAAAAGTAGCAGCATAAAATTGAAAGAGAAAATTAGAAAATAAAGCAGCCTGAGAATATAATGAAGTTGAGGGGGAAAAAGAAAGAAAGAAAGAAATCCAGAGTTTGAACTTACGTCATAAAAAAAGAAAAGAATATTAGTACTATAACCTTAGAGGAAAAGTGTTACTATGCAGTTTTCTATGAAAAGTAATATTTGGGACGATAATTGATTTGAAAAATTAAACTTGTGACATTAAGTCTCTTCAAGAAATTTTGGGGAATAAGTACACTTAGTCAAAGAAAGCACACTTTGCAAGCGTTTCGAAAAACTACATATTTATATTCGACCACTATATTAGACTACATATTCGACCACTATATTAGACTACATATTATATTCTACATATTTATTCGACCATCAGATAAGATTAGAAATGATTCCTTCACAGTTAATGACGTCATTATAAAAATAATTAAGATGTTGTATTTTAATATGAAATGTGAAACTGATGAACAAATGATTTTGTATTGAAAGAGAAAACTTGCCTCTTTATATCTAATTAATGTGTTTTTAATTACATTTACTTATTATGTATATCATTCCTGATAATAATTCTCATAAAAGTGAAGAGTATTTTGTCTTTATACAACTTGTGCATTGTAATATGAAAGTCTGAATTTCCTAAAAGTGGTCTTAAAAAAACAAAAAAAATAATAAAAAAAAAATACATAAATATGCTATTTTACCTGATATTTCCCCTTGAATTTTGTAAAATAATTTTATAAAGGTAAAACAACTTCTTTTAATAAAATATTTCACCTTTTTATCAAAATAAGATTAGATTAAAAAATAAATCAGCTGCTTTTCCTTGCATTTCATAAGTGTCAGTTACTGGAGAAAGAAGTGTCAGTTAATGATGCCAAAATTTTTGCTTTGTGTTAGTTACTGGTGCAGCTACCATGACAACTTAAAAAATATAAAAAAAAAAAAAAAAAAAAAAACAGGAAAAATCTATATCCACAAATAAATTATAGTCTAAATTAATTTTGAAACTTCACTTATTTTTTGGAAACAAAAAGTTTCTTCCAAGGTAATTTTAGTAAGTGGCAATTGTTAGTTTATTTTTATATTGCTCTTTAAGTGCACCTACCCTATAATAATCTGCATACTTTTTCTTTGTCAAAATTAAAAAATCCTGCATTTAAGGGTGTTAAATGAGTCATAATTTTAGCGTTGAAAGGATATGTTATTATCATTTTGAGAATATGCATTGCTGAAACTTTTCGTTGCAAATATATTTAGAAAATTACAAGACATATTTAAGGGGGGGGGGGGATAGTAGTGCTTGATTAGACAAAAATAATTTTTGAGATTAGTAAAATTGTATAATTTCAATTAATTAAAAATAAAGACATTATATTCTATGAAAATTGCATCAAACATGCAAAGTAACAATATTAAGCTTTATTTGATTATTTTTTTAAAATATTCGAAAAAAAAAAATTCTATTTTGATTATTCTCTTTCAACCACTCATCCAAATAATATAAATATTTAAAAGGGCCAAATTTAAAATGTATGTTTTCTATACTACAATACACACTCTGTGATACATTTGAAAATACTATACATCGGACCTAAAAACAATTATTAAACAAATGTAAGATATAAATTTTGAATTGCAATGATGCTGATATGTGAATACTTAGAAGACCACATCGAGAAAAAATTCTGTACTCACATCTGGAATCAAAATTGTGGCTCCAGTAAAAATAATTCCATGTTATCCTTATAAATTCTAGTCCCCTTTGAGAGTGAATTCTAGAAACCCCTATTAGAATTCTAGAGCGTTCGCCTGTATTTTACAGGTCAAACTTATTTAAAAATCTCTGCAAATAAATGCGAATACAAGAGGTGAGTTTTAGCAACTATAACCTTGGTGTATGACCCAATTCTAGAAAATCAAACGAGAATTTCTCGCAATACAAAGGATTCAGAATATTTTTTCATCATCTAGATATATGTAGACTAGAAATTCTCGATCATTTCGTCTATTCAGCTTATTGGGGTGCCTTATACTCATAGCTTGGAAATCTATATTTCTAGTTTATAGATTTAGAAATTGACCATTTATTTGTTCTAGATGAAGGCGCTATTTTTTTTTTTTTTTTTTTTTTTCCAGTGTGGGTGTTATTGTCACTATTATAAATAAATAGCACAAGTTACAGGATTAAAAAACTTCGAAAAATTACATTTCAAAACTGTCACTGTGAATCTGTTTTTTAATTTATTTCCCCCATAATCCATCTTGTAGTTAAAATATCAAAATAAAGAAGCTTTGTCAAAACCATGTTTTTTTCGAATTGTCTGGTTTCACTCAGATGAAATATTCATTAGTTTTCGAACACGAATTGTTACTGTTACTCCTAAACTTTTTCAAAATGCTCAAAATCACAACCAAACAATGAATCAAATATCCCACATGCTGACAACCTTATGCAATAAATTGTACATATTCAAATTACCTTTTCACTTTTCCGATTACACTTTCTTTTTCTACTTTTAAGTATGCACTTTCCCCTTGTTCTATTTTACGCGACGGATACATACTTATTACGGAATATTTACATTGCATAGAAAACTCATAAATAAAATTTGCATTATCTGCAAATATCAATCCTTTCATCCTAAGGGTAGAGGATGTAAAATGCTTTTAAAAATCTGACTCACAGTTGCAAAAGGTTAAATTTCAAACAATTTGTTACTATTTAATATGGTAATTTTATTTCTTATAAAAAAAATTTGTCATAAAAAAAAGGGCACACGACAGTGTGGGAACATCCCACGACAGTTCAATTGGTCAAATGAACAAGGAAATGGAATATTATATTCAACGACTCACCTAAAGTACAAAGAGGACAGGGAGCTGATCTTACAAAATTTAAACAATCCTGATTATATTTTGAGAAAAACGGGTCATCTTGCGGCAAGAGAACAGGAAAACACTGGGGATGTGTGTTGTTATTATGAGGGCAGCATTGTATCATTTGTGCTCCACCTATGTTGGAGAAAAATTAGTTAAAAATATAGTAAAAATACATTGATGTAAAATAATAAGAATTAATAATGCAAATTAATAAGGTTTATAAAATCTAAAATACACAAAAACACTATACCATTTTATAGTCTTATATATATATATACGTATCACTGTCTGCGAATTACATTTCTGCAAGAAAATTAAAATTAATGTTTTTGCTAATTAAATTTAAAGAATACATTAGATATTAATATCTTTATTTTCTATGTTTAGTTTTTTTATTACACTGATTAATTATCAAAAAAAAAAAAAATCTTATTTATTTATTTATTTTGTTTTGTTTTTATTTATTTTATTTTTTTTAAAGCACTTTAATACTTTAACTTCGATTTTCAATAAATAAATATTTTAAACTTTTTATGCTAATGTATATTCAATTCATATATTACTTTTCCTTTATATAGATGTTTCTTTTTTCTTTCTTTTTTTTCTGCAGATAATTTTCTTCTAAGTTTTATTTTCATTTCTATTATTATTATAATTATTATTATTTGATTAAATATATTTTGCATTCTTATTTAATTAATTTTGTTCTGTACAGGTAGAGTCGGACATTGTTATCTGCAATTATTTTTTCTTTTCTTTTTACTTCTACAATGTATACGGAAGTAATGCAATCCTGAATTGTGAAATTGATTTTATATCTCGCATAGCTCAGAAATGAATATTCGTATAATGTTGTAAATTTATACTTGTGATGTTCATGATGTCTAGTTGTACAACTCCAACTTTGGTCTTGACACGAGCTTCTGTTTTAAACATAACTGCGATTTTACAAGATTTTTCTTGACGTCTGTATGTACGTATACATGTGTGTGTGTGGGGGGGGGGGGATCTGTATATATCTGTGTGGTCGTAGGATGTTGAAAACTGGTATATAGGCTTGTTATCACATCTAGTTCTTCACATCTACCTCTCTTTTTGGTATTTCTGTAACATTCCGTTTTGGCGATTTTTTTCTATATGATTACAGACAGGAACAAATTTCAGCTTCTTTCGACTACAATATTCAATCAATAACCCCATGAAGCGTTGTGTGTATGTTTTTGCTATTTGGAGGTGGGATGGGGGCTTAATTTTCTTTTTCAATTAAACCTTCCATTACTTCACATGATATTTTGCATTTCTTCCTGTGAAATGCTTGAAAAGATTGACATATGTATTCTGTATCCATAATTTTCTGTAATTTCTGTCGAAAAACTTTCCTTTACACAATGGAGCATTTTTTATGAAAAGATTCAAAATGTTTATTTTGTTGTGTTATTTCATTACTTTAGATTTATATATTTAAAAAAAAAAATTTTAATTATGCTTATTTAAAAACAAAGAAAATTTAATATATTATAGTTGCTAAACAAGAATAAACTTTTAAGAATTCCATATTTATGTATTGAATTATTGGTAGAAATGTTAGCAAAATATACACATTACTTTCTTTACTATTATTATTATTTTTATTATTATTATTATTATCCTTTACTTTTAGCAGTTGCAATGTTTTGAAATTTTTAATAAATAAATGTACTTTTAGAACAAAATTAAAACTATGAAAATCTTTATATTTTTAAATGAAATTTGCAAACAATTTAGGTAAATATTTTATGTTGATAAATAATTTGACATTTTAATTAAAATAAATTAAAAATTAGTGACAATTAGCACATCAATTCTAAATTTTATACCTATGTTTTTTATAGTCCGATTTCAGCGTTAATTAACTGTAATACAAGCTTACACTCTATAACTAATAATAATGATTATTTTTTTCCCGAGTTCTTCATCTAAGTTCTAAAAAACTATTGTTTCTCATCTTATCTCTCACTTTGTATAAAGAGCTTTATTTTATTTATTTATTTATTTATTTGATTCATTATTATTATTTTCTATATAAAACACTATACAATATATTATTTGACTAAATTTTGCATTAAAAAAAATCATATAGACATATAAACAAAATAAAAGACAGAATAACAAATTGTTAATTATTGTTAATCAGAAGTTACAAATATAACATTCAGTTATACTTTAAAATGCATCAATATGGTTATAATGTAGCTGTTAAATATTAATGACAATTAAAATAATAGTAATTGAGGAAATGCAGCAGGCAGAAAGAACATGTTTGTAGTACAAGCATTTGTTAATAAATTTTGTTAATAAAATTTTTTCCTTAGTTAAAACACAATTCACCCATACTCTAAAATAGTTTTGACGATTACATACCGAAATCACACAAATTAATGAAATAAATTTAGTGTTCATATCCAACACATATATATATATAGAAATAGAGAAAAAATGTAATGTTAAAATTCATTACTTTTATTGTTAGTTTTATACCAATCATGGTAATGGAAAAATTGCGTATAAAGTTTAGCCTGGCGTGTTAAATTATTTTATTTTTAAAAATCAGTGTTTTTTTAAAACTATATAAATGTTTAAGGAGAAAAATCATTGTGATTAAATAACTGGGATAAATTAAATTTGCCGTTATTGTGTTAAAAAAAAAAATCTATGCTAATTTGAATTATATTATGTATTTAGGTCTAAATTACTTTTCACACTCCAGAAACGTTCGAGGCATTTCATGCAATAATCAAAAGCATTCGAATAATAATTAAATTGTTCAATACTATTCTTATTAAAAATATTAGTCTCATTTTATTTTTTCTTGTTTAGATATTTCAAATTATAATTCATAAATTAAATGGAAAAAATAAACTATGTCAGTAAACACATTAACATATCTCCAAAAGTTCTATATAATAATGATTATATCTTATTAGTTTGAAATTTTTAACTAAATATTATACTATAACTTCTTTTTCGTTTATTACATTTCAAATGCAAATGTAATGAGAGAGAGAAAAAAATAAAAAAATAAAAAAGGAGGTATGAAAGTTAAAATAAAGAAGCCGAACTTAATGCAAATCCAGCTTACGAAAACATCTCTGTTACCTAAAAATCTCTTTCAAACATCTAAACCGTCTGATTGTCGGAACCAGATATATTCGCTCACTGAGATTTTTTTTTTAACATTTCCGTAATGTACACAAAATTTAAAATTAGTTTAAAATTTCTTTTATGATTTTCAAATAAGTATCATAAATGTCATTTTTTAAATGGTCCGATATATTTTTTATGCAAATGTCTCTCAAAATGGACGTTTTATGCGAAATTTTGCGCTATTTTGCAATGTAAAGTAAATCATAAATTTCAAATAACTTACGAAATTTTTAAATTACAAAATTACAACAGTCAAGGATGTTCATGTCAGCATCCTAAATGATATATTAAAAGTGGTCTTGCATCTTTAAGATGAAAATCCCTCAAAATGGACGTTTAGGCGAAATTTTGTCCTATTCTGCGATATTAAGTAAATCATAAATTTCGAATATCTTGCGATATTTTCAAAGTAGCATGTTTATAATTAATGATGTTCATCCCAGCAACAAAACTGATATTTAAAAACTGTTCTTATATCTTTAGGTATATATATATATTTTTTTTTTTTTCCATGCAAGTTTGAGTGAAATTTTACCCTATTCTCTCATGTTAAGAAAATCGTAAATTTCGAATAACTTCTGAAATTTTTTGATTAGAATGTTTTAAGTGAATAGGGTTCTTGTCATTTTCATAAATAATATCTTAAAACTGGTCCAACCTCTCTGCGATTATTTATTCGAAACATATCAACAACTAACATACTAGCACACTAACAAACTAACATACTAGCACACTAACACACTAACAAACACAGACACCCTACAGACGGACACTATACCTATTTTAATATTTCGGATTTCTCACACCTGAAAACGTGTAAATATATATATATATATATAAACAACGTCGAAAATTTTCACGATTAATTAATATGACCGGGTGACGAAATCAGGTCTGGTGATGAAAACAAAATAATAGCTGTTATTAAATAAGTTTTTCGTGCGTTCTATAATATTTACTTCATTTTTCTTATTGATAATTAATTGATTTTATTTAATTAGTAACCAGGCCACCCTAATCACATCTAATTAGTTGACTGACTTAGCTACTAGGGATAATTTATCGATTCATCAAATAAAACTAAATAAGATCACAGTATCATAATAAAACGAAATGCAAATTTAAATAATTAGCCTCTATAGAAACAGCCTTAAGGCATGCGATACTAAAGCGACAGTTATATCTCTAAATCTATTTATTTACAGTTGTGCATGCTTGTCAATTCAAATTAAGTGTTCATATATAAAACTTTGCAAAAAGTACAAGTAAACATAATCATCTTGATTTCGTTTCATGTTCTTTGATATATTCATAAAGATAACTTCATTTGAAAAGTTTTTAATCCATCTTATCTTCATTAATTTAAATGACATGATTGCTGTTTTTATTTGATCTTTTTAAGAGTTTTTTATGAGGGATAATTAAATGATAATATACAGTTTTTATAACAAATACAATAAATGAATAACATCGCCAGATGATAGTTATTTGTTATAGATTTTGCGCTGCAGTCTACTTAAAGTAGGTCTTTCTTACATTTTTCTACACACAAAAGACAAAAATATTGAACTCGTGAGGGGAAAAAAGGAAAATCTACAAGAAGTCTTCGACAGATTTACTCATTTTGAGATGTCCTTAATATGATCTATTCATTTTTAGAAAATGTATGTCTGTCTGTGTATATGTGCGTTACCCAAATTTTATGGACGCTATATTTTAATAAAACTTCATATTTATTTGTACATTGATATAAATTGATGCTGATTAGATTTTGAGGTATATTTTCCAACAAGTTGCGCTGTTATGTTGAAATTTCCCATATTCAAGAGAGGAATATATCTCAGTTTTTATATTGTATAAGTTCACAAACTTGATGGAGGCAATGAGGGAAAACTACGCTTATTCAGTTTGGGTACATATTGATCGACAAGTGGCGCTACTATACTGACATTTAACCTAGTCCACAACAAGGCTCTATCTCAGCTTCAATGTTGATACATACAGAAATCCGGGAAAATCCCAGAAAATGAGTAAAAGCAGCGCCATCTTTTCGTCAATATATACATCCTCGAAAATGTATTGTTTTTCTTTATGACCACACACATATCTAGTGTGGCACACTTATGCACTATAAACGCTGAGATATATATTTACCTCTAATAGTAAAAGTTACAGCTCAGCAGAGTGAAAGCACTCCGTGCAAACATATAAGGAGGGACAACAAACAAGTAGCAATTGAACATGAGTAATAATAATAATTAAAAAGAAAAAATGTTAAAAGTTAGTGAATCAGGAGGACCTGCCGCTGTTCTCCACCCACTAATATCTATCATAAAGATTTACGGTAATGCTGGATGTTTAGCATCCATTACTTGATCAGTTTTGCATAGGACGCGATTTTAGGAAGAGGGTGTTCCGAATCAGTTCAAATAACCAATAAGACAGTCATGACCGGTTTCAAGCCTGAAGGCAGCAACTGAATGTCGTCTTGGAAACTCTAGTATTATTTTTTAAAATTTCTCTCTAAGTTTTAGCTTTAGTTATTTTTGTTTTAAAAGTTCACTTTCATACCTCTTATTTAAAATATTTATGATTGTTCTTCTTATTGCAGTAAAATATATCTATCTACTCCTGAGAGAATTGCAACATCATCGTTCCATTTTTCGCTAAAAAATTAGCCATTTTATTTCCATATGTATCACAATGAAACGGAAACCACCGTAGAATAATATTCCGAGGCTTAGATATAGCCTTCTGATAAATGAGGTAAACTGAAGCATACCTACTGGTCAATATGTGTTGAAATCTAATCAACACCAAATTATATCAAATTTCAACTAAGTAAAAATGTTATGGAATTCCATTCATTATTTTGTGAGATACAGCACCCACAAAATTTGGTGACAGACTGAGGCATACATAGACAGGAAAAACTTTTTCTAGAAATGGTGTTTAAGACATTTTAAAACATGCAGTTTCACTGAAAACCTTATGTTGAAAATGTTTACAAATACTATATTTTCTTCTTATCTATGAAAGAAGAAAATAAAAGAGAAAATTTTGATAGTTATGCAATCATACATTGTAAATAATCAGTTTGTAACTTATAAGTTTTTATATATTTCAACTGAAATTAAATGATTATTTCAATTCGATTTATTAACAGTTACTGATTTATTTAGTTGTTAATTTTTATTTTAGGTATGTTAAATTATTGAAGATTAAATTATTAATAAAGACTAACATATTCCAGAATGTTAATACTTGATAAGAAAAGACAACTATTATTATTAAGTTAAAATTTTCAATTATAAATTTGTTAGTTAGTTAACATTAGTTTAATTTAAAAATGCTCTATTACATAAAATACATGTTTAAAATTTTCAAACAATTCCACATAAATTTGTGTTAATATATTATATATATATATATGTTATTATATAAATGTTATTATTTGAACGATGTTAGTAATATTCAATCATTAAAAATATAATGTTACATAAAGTACATGTTAGTTAATTCACATTTACATAAATATAACGTTTTTTTAATTAATATATATATTATTAATTGTGCAATGTTATCAAAATCTAGTTGTTATCCAAAAGTTATGCATGTAAGAATATTACTCATTAGTAATAAGAAAATGGCATTTGTTTAGTTAAAAGTTCAACCAAAATTTATGTTCCTTTTTAATGTTAATTTTTTGCTTAAATTATAGAAATTTATTAAAATTTAATTGTTAATGAAGGGAATTAATTCGAGAAAATTACTCATTAGTATTTGAAAACTTACTTAAAAGCTTGAAAAATTGTTGTTAAAAATTAGTTCTCTTCTTACCTTAATTATCGTTAGCGGGTTAATTTGAGTTAATCCTGGTTAATTTTCAAAACCACTTACCATTTTGATGTTTAGCGGCTCTTTTTTTAGGAATGCATTTCCGATTTCAATATCACCATGTTCTTTAAATAGAGATACTGCTACATGTAGTTTGAGTTAAAAATTAGGTTGAAACAGGTTAAAATGTACATTATTTGAGATACACATGTGTTCTTGATAATAAGGTAGTATATTATGATATCTATCTCGTCTTTGATGATAATACTTCATTGTATATTTATATATATAATATAAGGGGATGATACTTTGTTATTATTATTCCTTTTTTTTTTTTAAATAGAAATTCTTTAAATGTAATCATAAATTGAAAATTTAGTTGCTATATGAAAAAATAATAATTATAGGTACGGTCAGTAACAAAAGTATCCGAGCACTAGTACAAATTCCTATGTAAAGAAAAGTAGAGTTAATAGAATGAGAGTTCTTAGACTGACTAAGAACATGATTTGACAAGGATTTATTTAACAAAACAGTATTAACTCTACTTTTTTTACATAGGAATTTTTGCTAGTGTTCGGATACTTTTGTTACCGACTGTAATAAAAAAGATCCTTTAAATTGATGATTTAAAATTAACTTTTACAATTTAATTTCTTCAAATTTGACAATTACCACCAAATGTTATTAAAGGATAAGTTTTGTTGCAATATACCATAAATAATCCACATTCACATAAGACACGAAACAGGTTTAAAGAAATACAGGCTAACTGGTAATTCATACATAAGTCTATTTTTCATACACTTTTAATATTTGTAACTATTTTAATTTTTTTCCCTCTCAGTTTTCTCAAAAGAAATCATCACCATTAAATTTTAAATGAAAGGAACTGAAATAATTATAAGTTTTTAAATAACAGTTCTTAATAGGATTGTGTTTTAGAACAAAATGCAATAATTAAAAATTTTTATTAAATCAAAATCGCTAACTGTCACGTCAGTTCATGTTTTAACTGCAGTCTGAATTGGTAAATAATGTCAAAAGTACATATTCAAATCGTCAAATTAAAAAAAAAAAAAAAAAAAAAATGTGTAATATTATTATCAAAACCGAAGCAAACATTTAAAAAGAGACACGGAACACTAAAATGTTTAAAATTTTTAAAAATACATTTTAATTAAAAACCATTAAAATACAAGACAAACGTTTCAGCTAAACACTAGCCCTCCTCGGTGTCAAACATATAAAGCACAACATTTACAAAATAATTCATAATACATCAGATCTTGTTTTGATGTATTATGAATTATTTTGTAAATGTTGTGCTTTGTATGTTTGACACTGACGAGGGCTAGTGTTTAGTCGAAACGTTTGTCTTGTATTTTAATGGTTTTTAATTAAAATGTATTTTTATTTTTATTTTTTTTTTTATTTTAGTGTTCCTTTTCTCTTTTTAAATGTTTACTTTGGTTTTAATGTATTAAGGAGACGTATGGATTAAGTTTAATTTTATTAAAATATATTATCATTATTTATTTTATATTATTTTATATTTTATTTAATTTCTGTAAGTTTAGATAGTTGATTTTACAATAACACACATTTTAAGAAGAAAAATATATATGTGCAATTATTTAAAATTTAAGTAACAGGTTAATTTATTATTAAAACCCACTAAATTCATTATGTTAGATTTTTAACAGCAAAATAATCTCCCTTTATAGATTTAAATTTGTTAATTTTTAAAATAGTACATAAAGAAGAAACTTTTTTTTTATTTTTTTTTATTTTTCATCTTTTCATACCATTTTTAATTCTCAATTTTATTTCATGATATAAATGAATCTCTGCAAAAAATACAAATCTATAAATTACTTTCGCCGAGTTATAAGTTTATTATTATTATTATTATTATTATTATTATTATTATTATTTTTTTTTTTAGTTTTGTATAAGATTACTAACTTTTACTTTAGCATCTTCAAAAACAACTGTATCCTCGAAAGTATTTTTAAATGCTCTGATTATGATAAACGAAGTATTGTTATGATCGCACAAAATATGTGGGATAATCTTCAAATAATTTGCAATCGATAAGATTCAGTTTGCCATAGTTTTTTGTTCTATTTAAGCTGGTTGATGTTTATATTCGTAATGTTCTAAATCACTTAAAGTTTTTATGAAGATCTCAGGAAACACAGCCTAAGGATAAGATTCGGTCTATTGCCTCGTTAAAACATTCTAAATTGCGTAGCGAAATTCAATTGCATGTTTATCTTTGGTTGTAAAACATGCTGCGTACTTGCTGCGTATAAACATCTGAAAAATATTATTTGAATAGAGTAAATGTCTATATTGTAAAGTCTCATTTAGAGATTTTATTCATTATTCTTTATATTAATGTTATTTAGAAAATTTCATAAAATATTTTATTATAAAAAATATAATACTATTCGACCAAAGTTTTGTGTACATGATTATTACTGGAATCATTTTGAATAAAATATATCTAATAAATTAAAACTGCATGTATATCAGTGTACCTTTTATACATATAAATACCCTTTTTACAAACGAGGGTGTAAGAATTTCCGTCTCAAGATGGAACTCTTACACCACTGTTTTTTAACAATAATTTCTATCATATTCATAAAGCATTTTTTTTTTTTTTAGATTGAATATGATAGAAATTATCAGTAAAAAATAGTGGTTAAAGAATTCCGTCTCTGGACAGAAACTCTAGCACTCTTGTCTATAAATAAAAGGAACTATTAACTAAATGTAAAGTTGTTTATACTCCTAACTATAAATAAAAATATTTTTACTACGTTATATTATGTCAACTTTAAATATACCGCAGTTATAAAACTGCGAATGTGTATACACAATTTATATTTTTATTATATTTAATCAACAAAATTAAACTAAAATTTTACTGTTTTATGTTACTTCTTTATTTTATTTTATTTTTATTTTTATTTTTTATTTATTTCTATTTTTTATTTTATTCATTGTTTAAATGTGACCTTTAAGACACGAGTAAAACATTTTGAATTATATTTCCTCATTTATTTATTTTATTTATTTATTTATTTATTTATTTTTCATATTACTGTTCTTATGTTGGTAAAAATTTCCAAAGATCGCATATAAACAATAACTGTTTTTGAAATCGAATTCCACCAGAAGTTTCATTTATTAACTCTGCTACTCATTTGCCGATGCATTCCACAATATATAATTACTTTTCTTCAGAAGAAAAGAACGCTAAACATCGCCATGGAGTGGCGCAATCACGTACCAGCTGGCATACCAGTAATTGGAGTGAGCGTTATGTCATGATCTACAAACTGTCCGAAGGCCATCAGAAGGTGAGTGAAATCATGGGATGGCCTATCCATGTGACGATGAATGTACAACGATATTACTCTTGGAGGAGGAAGTGGTTTCCCGGCCTTTGACATTCTCGGAACAGAGATACCTGCAAGAAAGTAAAAATAGAATCAATTCTTTATTAGGACATTACGTAAAGATAGGCTTTAAGTGGGTTAAGATGTAGTTATTTGGAGCTAATTGGAAAATGTATGTGAGGTGTGTTTTAAAGGTATTGGAAAAACATCACATTTTCTTTACTCACTTATTTAAAAATTGATAGCATATTAAAGCTTTATAGCGGGGTTCAAAATTATAAGAACGATTTTTTGAATCATAGGAATGCTCGTTTTGACTAAAACATGCATATACTTTTATTAATTCATATTTAAACAAAACAGGAATATTATATAAAACTAAATAAACATGCAAAAAAGATTAAAAAACTAATTAACTAACGCAATATAACGAATTTCACATTCACTAGTTATATCATGAGCGCAAAATGGTAAGAACGACACAGATTTTTCTAAATTTTAGTAGAATGTTTAAAATTGTTAGACCTCTTTTGTGATTAATGATTTCAATTGATAGCTGTCGCGTAGAATACAAAAAGATTCGAGATTCTCAGAATGATAAAATGCTACATACCGCACGAATAATCCTTCTACAAAAACAATATTCATGTAAACTCCAGACAAAAAAGCGACTCAAATCATGAGAAAGGATCACCATCGACCGAGCTGTTCTGCGCTCAAATCTGGTAGATGGGAAATGCCGAATTCGATCCCAGGTCGCGCTCATCGACCTAGCCGCTCTGAGTTATCGGGGTTTTCTCTGAAACTCTCGTAAATACGGGCTATTACCCCCTTAGAAAGACCCCCACGGAGGGCATTCCACCCATAGGCCTAGGACAATAGCGTAGTTAATCGGCCTTAGAAACCAAACAACCCTACAACATCGAAAGCTCCCTCATTATTGGTTTTGAAAATACGTCCATTTCTTTTGGGAACTCGTGCCAATACAAATGTCTGCCATCGGGACCAACCAAGTTAAACTTCTTTTTACCAATGAAAGTAAATTTAGACCAATTTATTTGTTCTTACAGTTGTTTCTATGCAAGCTGAACGCGAGATTTTTTTTACGCTCAGGTGTTAAATGCGGACATCGACGTGGTTTTATATTTCTAAGGATTTCGTAGCTATTAATTACTCTTCTGATGGTTCATACTGATACTGGTATTTCTAGTTTATTTTCTTGTTTGTATTCATTTGCTAACGTATGAAAAGTCAGACTTCTGGTAAGTTTTAGAATAATTTTCAGCCCTCCTGTTGATTTTGCATTACCTTATGTAGCCGAACCTTGTAGAAAATTAAAAAATGAATCTTCTAAAATCTTATTCTATTAGCAATTTATTGAACGGAGCATTCATTGTCATTAGAAGCTAAAATTTGACGTCTTTTGAACATTTATCTCCTTTGTATCTCTATAATTCATGCTTTCTGAACTGAACGAATGCAAGCAGAAAATCTTTTAAATGTTTTGCTGAATGCTATTAAAAAAATCTACCAGTCACGAGCCTTCGTATTAAAATACCTGACAACGTTCTTAATCATTTTGTTCCTTTGCAAATTGAACAAGATACACATTTAAAAAAACATTTAAAAATATGTACGCAGATTTTATAAACTATTGTTATAATATTAATTGCCATATCATTCATTTAATTTCAATTAAAAGATTTGTGAATTTGCATACCACAGTTATTTCAATTCAATTGTTTTCGTGTGTTTTCTATCATTTTGCACCCGCTGTATAATGTGTCTTTAACTACAATTTCAGTTTGTCGTTGATTTTTAGTTCCCCATCATACTATAGGTTTGGGGAACTTAGGTAATCATGAAAATTTTCGACCTCGGTTTTTTGACTTTTTTACACGTTTTCAGGTGTGAGGAATCCGAAAATGACAAAATTTGTATGGTGTCTGTCTGTAGGGTGTGTGTTAGTGTGTTAGTCCGTTAGTTTGTTAGTCTGTGTACACGATATCTCAAGAACAAATTGTCGCAGAGAGTTCAAATCAATTTTAAAATATTACTTTCGATACTGGCAAGAGCCCTATTCATTTGCAACATTCAAATTAAAAAACTTCGTAAGTTATTAGAAATTTACGATTTTCTTAACATGGGAGAATAGGACAAAAATTCACTTAAACGTGCATTAAATGGAAACTTTTTACTGTAAAAATGTCAGACCAGTTTTAAAATATCAGTTTTGATGCCGGAATGCACACCAGTAACTATAAATATGCTACTTTGAAAATTTCGCAAGTTATTGGAAATTTACGAATTTCTTAACATGGCAGTATAGGGCAAAATTTCACATAAACGTCAATTTTTAGAGATATTTTCATTGTAAAGATGTCAGACTACTTTTGAAATATTATTTAGGACACTGGCATGAATATTTATGACTATGAATTTTCCAATATAAAAATTTCATAAGTTATTGGAAAATTACGAATTTCTTAACATGGCATAATAGAGTAAAATTTCACATAAACGTCAATCTTGAGGGATGTTTTCAGCGTAAAGATGTCAAACCACTTTCGAAATATTATTTAGGATACTGGCATGAATATCATAGACTATGGTTTTTCCAATTTAAAAAAATCGTAAGTTATTTGGAATTTACGATTTAATTAACATGTCAGAATAAGGCAAAATTGAGCATAAACTTCCATTTTTATTATCATAAATACATTAGACAACTTCAAAATTACATTTATGATATTTGTTTGAACATGATTGAGTACAAATATTCTAATAGGAAAATTTCGTAAATTATTCGTAATTTACGATTTTATCAACATAGCGAAATTGTAAATTTTTCATATAAATATGAATTTTGAAGATTATTCCATTGGAAATAGTAGCATGAAAACTAAACCACGGAATTGACCCTGATAAAATAATAGATTAGAATAAGATAAATATATCGAAGTAAACGTTGGATAGCCTATTAGGTGCAGATTTCATTCTGTCACTGCTGTCACTGAGTCAAGCGTTTTTTCAAATTTATTTCTCTTAACATGATAACTATGTTAAGAGAATGTCCTGTTCCAGAAATTTATGAATATATATATATATATGATGGAGAATTGAGGAGAGTCCACCTATGCCAACTAGTTTTTTTTTTCTTCGATAAGGTAAAAACATGGATTAAAAATTCAAAATGACAAATATTTTGAAAATACACGATTTTTTATTTTATTTTATTTATTTATTTATTTTTTTTTTGTTGTTGTTGTTGTTATTGAAACAACAAAAATTCTGTTAAATCAACTAAGATTTTATGTTGATATAGACTCAACAAACATTTTGTTAAACCAAACCAAATTACTTTGCTTTTTTAACCAAATAATTTTGTTGATTCAATGTTTGATTAAATCAATGTTCGTTTAAATCAACAAAATTATTTTGTTGATTAAAAAAACAGATTCGTTAGATCAGCACATTTCTAGCTCATTGACTGTTTAGAGAGATATCTATGACATAACTTATCGGAATGTCCAATAACAATGATATTCCTCTTTCAGCCATATTATTTTGGGAATCAAAACAAGTTGGTTTGGTTAACTGTAAAAAAAAAATGTTGTTAAAGTGACAAAATAAATCTAAAAATCAAGAAAAAAATAATATTTTTTCCCAACAAAACAGTTTATTTTATTTTTATTTACTTATTTATTTATTTTTTCGAGGTACGCATTAAATAATTAAATTCTATGGAAAATTAAAAGTATATTAGTAAACCGGAAAAAATGTAGACACAAGAAATTATAAAAGATGGTATTAAGAATAGACTAATAAGGATTGGTTAAAATCATGTTAGTCAAATATTAGGAATTTCTTAAAGTGCAAAACAAATACAAGCTTAAGTAATTAACTAAAATTACCAAGTTTCAAAAAGAAAAGGAGCTTCAAAGATTAAAGAAAGTATTCAAAAAATGTAAAAGAATTAAAATCTGAATCTTCTAAAGGTTTAGAATTCGTACTAAGCTCACGTGTGAAAATGGCAATTAAAGTATACTAAAAAACACTTTAAAAACACGTATTGAAATTTATTAAAATCGTTTACAAAGCTTTTCGCCATAACATTGTGGCATCATCAGGTAAGCTTTTTTTTACACACACACAAAAAAAAAAAAAAAAAAAAAAAAAAAAAATAGAGGAGACAGTATCTTGTATATCACAGGATCTTGAAAACGGTTACAGTAAAAAGAAAACTTGAACAAAATATGATGAGTCTATTTGTTACTTGAACACGTAATCATTAGTTGAGATCAAATAAGTAAACACTAGGACTACATTTTGTAGGCTCCAGTAGGAACAACTTTGTCAGGAGCGACGTCTTATATTGAATATGAAAAGTTACGTAGTCACATTAATTCGGGAGATAAGGTTGAGTTCTAGTATGGTCACACCAGGGTTATGTGCCACAAATGCTTGTGGAAAAAAATTAATCTTAAAACGTAGACAGGAGATTTCAGATAACAACAGGCAAACGTCTACGTTTTAAGATTAAGTTTTTTTCACAAGCATTTGTGACATTTAATCCTGGTGTGACCATACTAGAACTCAACCTTGTCTCCCGAATTCATGTAACTACGAAACCTTTCATGTTCAATACACTGAGCTGAAGAACAACTGGAGCAAATGCTTCTAATACCTTTACACAGTGCTCGTGCGTGCCAGTTTTTCTGCAATCATTTGCCATACAGAGTCAAACCTTGCACGGCAGGCAACATTACTATTATATTCTTTAAAAAATTAAAAATTAAAATTGTAATATCATGTTTAGTATATGGCTGTTCGAACAGACAACCTTTACACAATTTTACTTTGAAATATAAAGATATCAAATGCTTTCTGCCGTGCAACACTCGTAAGACAAACCTTCTAAAAACGGCACGCAAAAACCGGTCTAGCATTTCCTCCAGTTGTTCTTCAGCTCAGTGGTTCGCTATAAGACGTCGTTCCTGACAAAGTTGTTGCTACTGGAGCCTACAGAAAGTAGTCCTAGTGTTTCCTTATTTGATCTCAACTATTGATTACGTGTTCAAGTAACAAATGAACTCATCATATTTTGTTCAAGTTGTCTTTTTACTGTAACTGTTTTCAAGATCCTGTGATGAGATGCTGTCTCCTCTATTTTTGTGTAACAAAATGTTTACCTGATGATGCCATAATGTTATGGCGAAAAGCTTTGTAAACGATTTTAATAAATTTTAATACGTGTTTTTAAAGTTTTTTTTAATATATTTTAATTAAAATGTAAAAGACATTGTAACCCTGATCCAATATTGTAAAATTTTGAGTTCTTTGTAAATATAGCCAGTGAAATTTTAAAATTTTAAAAGTACTTAAAGATTCGATAAGCTCATGACACATATTTTTTGAGAACAAGAGCAATTTGTTCCTATATGAACATCTTTTTAAAAAGAAAATCATGTTTATATGTTTTACATATTTCACGTCTGGGGATGTTTTAAATTGAGTAACGTAAGATGCAAAATCAAAGGATAGATACAGGCTATTCACTTAGAAGAAGACTAGTGAAATACGATTTGCCACTCACCCAAAGGAAGGATTTGATTAAAATTTCAAAATATGTTTTGTTGTTTTAAACCAAATTTTTGTTAGAAGAAAACATTCAATTATTTTTCTACAACACAAAAAATATTGTTAAAATATTCACAAAATTTTATCAAAATTCCTTTGTATTTGCTTATATTAGCATTTTTTTTTCTTTAACTTGAGTATAACTTTTGTATATTTGTAATTAATTTAATTTAATTTATTTTTATAATTGTTGTTAGAAGTGCAAACTAAATTAATTAAAGTTGTTTTGTTAATCTAATTTCTATTGGTACACATTTACAAAGGAATTTTGTTATTGTTGTTGTTAATAATGCCACTCGAAACTCGGAGCCTGGTGATGAAACTACGCGAATTATGAGAGCGTCTTCCGCTTTTGAAGAGCACCACAAAGGTGGAAGCACGACTTCAACCCGACAAACAGACAAAAGATGACAGCACCAGCAAAAAAGATATCGTAATTTTGATCCAGATCAGGGCCGAATAATTCCTGATCTAGTATCTCCAGAGCTATAATTTTGATAGGAACTTGGAGGTCTCTGTGATTACTATATATTTAACATGTATCAGTCACAATTACTGTACACGCCGGTCTTTGGCCAGTTCTATTATCAATTCCGCAATCTTCCAATTACGAGCCCAATGCTCTTACTGATCAGGCTACTGCGGCCTAAAAAACTAAAATTATAATTAACAAAAATTCCTACAACCAGATTTTTATTCAAATCAACAAAATTTTTCTCTGGCTATACTTTTGGTTACAAAAAACATTAGTTTTTGCAGGGAAAATACAAGTGATGTTTTCAGAAACAATTTTGATTTTATCAAGTTTCAGGTACAATTGGTGAAAGGGAGAGTTAGAACATAAATGAAAAACCACATTTTACTTGCTTAAGGTTTGAAAGGAAAAGAGCGACACATCTCACAAGTAAGGTTCGATTCCCACGTGGGACAAAAAAGTTGCAATACTGATCATCTTTCTAAATACTGAAAGGTTGACGGAGAATACATATATTGAAGAAAATATCTATTGGAGGAGTAACAAAGGATAAGAACTGCTAAAAAATATTTTATTTTATTCTGAATTTTGAACTAATCAGATTTTAGCCTAACATGACACTATTTATAAGTTAACACAAAGAATCAAATAACGAAAAATTACTCCACAATGTTATAATTTCAGATATTGCAGGGTCAAAACTTGGCTAATTGGAATTTCAAATTTCAACAGCATAGCCCTTATAAAAGAAGAAAACTATTCATTAAGTCCAATAAGAATGAGCTGAAAATATGTAAATGGAAAAGCGCATAAACTGTTCTCAATACTATTAGAGACATCCATTTTTTATTAAATTTACATTATCATACTAATGAATGAAATTTTACATTACCATCAGCATAATCAGGTGGTAACAATCTCTGCAAACATGTCTGTGCTTTTCCCCACGTTGGATTGTACAGATTATTACAACTTCCATCAATAGATCTGTATTTGGAATCTTGACATCCACCGTAAGTAGTAAAATGACCGTGGCATTCTTCAGCAGCTTTGAGGGCTTCTCGACCTTTCAATTCTTCATGAGGAAGAGCTAGTGTGACTTGTTCCTTCGTTAGACTAAACCTGTAATATTCAAAAAATCAACAATGAGGAAAATATTTAAAAATCTTGTTTAAATATATAAAGCGTGAATTACTAAAAAGCTGAAAAAATAACAGGATAGGTAGGTTTTGGCTTATGCACTTAGGCATAATTGGAATACATAAAAAATGAACCTGTTTCACCAGCTTCGAGGTTCTACTCTTAAGGCTGGTAAACATGAGGTGTCAGGTTCGAACCCGACACCTCATGTTCGAACTTCTAGTTCAAACTCTTCGGCTTGGTAATTCGGAGTTTTGTGTGAAACTCGCGTGAAAACGTTATACCGTCCTTTAGAACAGGGGTGGCCAATCCGTGGCCCCCGAGCCGCATGCGGCACGCCGTGCAGTTTTGTGCGGCCCCACAGTGTTCGGAATTTCAAAAAAGCTGGCCAAAAGTCGAAATTAAAGAAAACAAGTGAAATTGTGATATATATATATGTTTTCGAGGTCGCTGAATCCGAATCTGACATTGGTTTTTTGAAAACTTCAAAGGCAAACTCAAAAACAAGATGGCGAATCCAATATGGCGCGCCATATTGGATTCGCCATCTTGTTTTTGAGTTTGCCTTTGAAGTTTTCAAAAAACCAATGTCAGATTCGGATTCAGCGACCTCGAAAACATATATATACATCACAATTTCACTTGTTTTCTTTAATTTCGACTTTTGGCCAGCTTTTTTGAAATTCCGACCACTGTGTGGCGGATCAAAAATCAAAAAATTGATAGATGAAGGATAATTTTCACATTTAAGGGTTTTTGAGGGCGCTAAATTCAAATTTGATATCAGTTTTTATAAAAAAAGAGATCTTGCACTCAAAAACAAGATGGCGGATCCAATATGGCAGACCAAAGTCCAAAAAATTAAAAAGTTAAATTAAAAAGTAAAAATTAAATTAAAAAGTTAAAACGCTTTTACACATACAGGGGCAGGCGGGGGCACCCAATTCTTTAACGGCTGAATAAAATGGACATCCCTTAACACTCTCCACTTTGAATCAATGCGGGATCTTGCGAGATAAAAAAGTTTCCATACTTTGAAACTTTTGGTTATGTTATAATTGAGGTTAACTTCAAAAAGCCGCTCAGGAGATCACTATCTACTAACCTCCACAATTGTCGGCCATATTTTGTTGAATGTTGTTGTTGCGAAATTTTCCGAGAAACACTATTTGTTTAACTGTTAAAATGCATTAACAATTAAAAAGAAAAAATTGTCACGTTTTCCGCCAGCCTGCACTTAGAAATATGTAGATAGAATAAATTTTCCACCTCACAGTTTCATTCAGTGGCTCCCTCTGAAGGTATTTCCGCGGTACTTACGTCTAAAAACGCGCCTAAATTTTTCGACTTTTGGCCAGCTTTTTTGAAATTCCGAACACTGTGGGCCCGCGAGGAAACTACCGATATTTAAAGCTTGACAACTTTTGTTAAAATTTAATAAATCCGTTCTGACTTTTCGAAGTGGAAATGTATTTCAACAATTATGATAGTTAAAGAATCACATTGTTGTAATGAAATATTAATCATTCTTTTTATTGCAGTTCTTAATATAAACGTAATTTTTTTTATAATACTATTGCTAATTTGAGAATGAAAATAATTTAAATTAATGTATTCTGCTCCGAATCTTCATCTTGCCCTTCCCGAAAAAAGGATATACGCACATGATTCATACACTCACAAACATACACATATACATGTATACACTAAGCGACAAAATAAAAAGCCGCACTGCAGAAAAATTGACTTATACCTTTTTCATTTGTAATAACTTCAAAACTAATTGTTGAAACAAATAAAACTGTCATGTTTGCATAATATCAAAGAGAGGAAATGATACATATGGAAATTTTTGATTTAATAATTCACTTTATTACACTCTACGAAGTAATTATTAAAATCCTACATAAAACATTATTTTTAAGCGTAATATAATAAACGTATGGATTTGTACTGTATTATGATTTATTATATGATATAAACAAGTTATATTTTAATACATGAAATAAAACTATTTGTTTGTTATATCTAAATAATTTTTAATAAAAATATGTATTCTGCATTGAGTTATTCCACCTTTATATGGAATTACTGATTTAATGCGCAATGGCATAGTATTATGCAGTGTTTTAATATAAATATAAAAAATTTCTCTGTGCCAAATATCATAAATAATTTTTTCTAGTCCTTGCAGAGTTGTAGGTTGCAATTTTTTAATCCTCACCCCTTTTCCGCGCTTTTTTATAGACTAAACATTTTCGAGCGGATTGAGATTAAGGATATTTCCAAGTCTGATGAAAAAGAAATTCTGCGATATTTTTGGTGGGATTTAACTTAAAGTTAAAAAAGATATGATTACTTACAAAATTATAGGTGCTCATGGGATAGGATAGGTATTTTTAACATTTTGAATTGAATAAACGCACCACAGACGCTATTTAGTATGGTGCAATATAATCTTGAAATTCTATTTGCAGGAAAGTCTGAGATACCTTCAAAATAGTAGGTTAGTTGCCGATTTTATAATGGCCGCGTTTTATTTCGAGTTAATTGAGCATAAAAATTTGCCGGACTCATTGAAAATTTATGCACCTCCGTACCATAATGTACGGAGAATGTGTCACTGTTTTATGAATGGAATTTTCAATAATTCGGTCACATTTTTATCATCTTACTACTTTTTTTTTTATCAGTCCGAAATTAAATAAACTTGACTTATCAGAGAAAACTAGTTCGGCCTAATAATTAATTGATAATTATTTTAAATTTTTGGTCAACTGAAGTCTTGTTTTTTTTTAAATTATTTTCCTTAGTAATGACTTTTTTTTTTTTTTTTTTTCAGATCTTCTGGTTTTTAACATACTTTGTTTAATTGTTCTTGCACTGTTTTTATAGAAATTACTTTGCTATGCACTTTTTTTAAAATCTTTTCTAAGTTATGAGCATGTACAAATCAATAATTTAAAACTTTTGTTTCTTAACTTGCCATCATCTCACTTGGATGGGCAACATGGCCACCTAAAGACACATTTTCCGTTTAAAGAGCCAAAAAAATTTATATGTTCCTGAAAATCATCTCAGGAATATTTCATCAACATTTAATTAATTTGCCATCTCACGTATTAGAATATTTTTTGACTTTCATTCTAAAATTAATACTTTTTGCGGCATCGTTAAATGCCTTACTTGCCATTTTTGAAATACTGTCTAAAATTATAATTTTCCTGACAATTGCATTTTATTTTTAACACTGGACTCAATCCTAAAGTGTAAGGGGAGGGCGATGTAATAAAATCTGTTCAAAAATTTGCTTTTTAAGTGATAAAATTGGCGTTTGCAAAAAGAGAAAAGGAAAATATCCAAGTTTTTTTTTTTTTTTTTTTTTTTTTTTTTTTTTTTTTTATTGTCGCTTAGTGTACATATGGTGCGGCCCGCCTGAATAAAATAGATTTTCAGTGCGGCCCACCTGAATAAAATAGATTTCCAATGTTGCCCACCAAGTGCTTTGGGTTGGTCAGGCCTGCTTTAGAAAGACTCCACACATAGAGGGCATCACACTCAAGCCTAGGTATCTAGCTTTGACAGTTGTCCCTAATTCCTACACCCATACCTAAGAACAAATTACATTTTTAAACTGTTTTTCATAGGTGAAATGAGTAAATAGATGCTAAGCAAAGAATGGTGCATGTTTAAGACAAAAATACTTCACGGTCTAAGTTATTTGTCTGCAGATGAAAAGTATTCAAAAAGAAATAGTGAAATAATAAACAATGAAATGCAAAAATATCGAAATGTTTACATGAAATTAGATATTTTCGATATGAAAATATAATCTAGTTACTCTTCAGGTATTTGCTATGCAGAGCGCAGATGTCCTAGAATGTGAGTGATAAATAGTATACACAGTATTTTAGGTAATGTAGTTAGACAATGAAAATGCGACTGAAAACGTGCAGCGATATGACCATTAAATTGCGTATATCTGATAAGAAGTTTTTACTGCACTATTATGAGAAAAATTTTTTTTGACTATGGAAAATATCACAACTACGTTTTTAAATAATGTATAGTACTTATAATAGCTTATAATAACTTATAATAGCTTTAAAAATAACCATTTAAATATTCAATTTTTGGCAAAAAAGTTTACGAGTTCTTTTTTTTTTTTTTTTTTTTTTTTTCGGCATAAAATGAAGTATACTTTTACGCGATTCATAAAAAAATATCAAAAATTAAATTTGCTTAGGCATATAGCAAAATGACGTCATTATAACTTTAAATAATATAAAAAAAAAAAAAAAATTCAGCCTGTTTCCTTCGAATTTTGTTTCGCAACATTATAATGTACAATTTAAAAAATGTTTTTAAATAGTATGTTTTTGACATGGACAGTGCGCTTAATATGAAAGCTTATTCGGCATTATATTAAAGAGCTTTATTTGGTGATAATCCCGAGCATTTTTTAAAATTTTGATGTGGAAGTAGGTCGGATATTTTTCGCAAAGGACTCTACTTTCGCGACAGCCACTTTAAGCCAAATAGCGCATATAAAAAATATAGGTAAATTATAAAATATTGAAAAGAAAAAAAAAAGAAAGAAAGATACATAATCGCATAAATTATCGATATTTTGTCTAAAATGACGACAAATATTCAAAAGTCGCCTATAATAAGGTTGTACCAAGATCAGGTTTTCATATTTATTTACTTTTCTATATACCAACCACTATTAACTAATCATAAAATATATATAACCACAAAAAATTAGTTGTCTCAAACGATAGACGAAGAGCTCATAGCATATTATAATATCATATTTGGCGCGAAATTCCTTTCACTTTAAGGCCGACCGGATAAATCAAATAAAATAAAGAAAAAAAAAAAACGTGAAATTAAATAGTGTACAGTACGTATAGTGTTGTTCATATGTAATTGGGATTCAAATATAAAAGGGCTACTTCAATTTTTTTGATACTATACGTTTTGAAACTGCCAACCGATAAACACCCAAAAGGAAGCCCTCTGGTTTGGCATTATCGCAGGCAATATGTCCAACCACCCGAGAATTTGCAGGTGAGAAAGACGCTGCCGAAATCGTCTGGATCTAAAACGAGCTTGGGAGCAATTTCAATAGATTTTATTTTTATTTTTTGTTTATAAAGCGATTAAAATATATATATATATATTTACTTTAAATATAGTGACCAGTAAAGCGAGCAAAGCCTGCTAATATTAAATATTAGAACATAAAAGAGAGAGAGAGAGAGTCCTCAAACATCAAAATTTAAAAAACATGACCTATTTTTTTTTTTTTTTTTTTTTTTTTTTTTAAATTAAATTTTGCTGACAATTTTTCTTAAAAAATAAAGCACTTATTATCTAGTATCTGTTACATTGTTAGGGAAAATTGTTAACATGTCAAATTGGTTATTCATTTATTATAATTCATTTTACGTCAGGTCTAGAATGTTTAGAATTTACTCTCATTATTCCTTATTGAAAATATTATTTCCCAATTTATCAAGATTATAAATTCTATCTATAACTTTCGATTTGTGATACTTTTTAAAACTTATTAATAGTGAAAAAAAAGGAATATTTAATATTCTGATCTAGAAAAAAAGAATCCTCATCGTAACTTTTATGTTCCACTGATCAAGTATTGCCTCTTCAACTCCCTCCCATCCCCCCCCCCCCAAAAAAAAAGTCAATATTTGTAACTTTAGTCCAATTAACTAAAATACAAATAATTTTAATATTTCATTTTCAATTAATAAAAAATATCTAAACGTTATACGGATTCTTTTTACAGAAATTCTCAATTTCATTTTTTTTTTTTTTTTTTACAAGAAATTTTTATTTTTGTAATATTTACATAAATACGATGCTGTAAATTTTAACACAATCATTATTTATTCCCAAAATGATTTAACTCTGAATGTTTTTTTCTTATTAACTAAATTTAATGAAACTTTTTTTTTTTTTAAGAGGGACATTCTCAATTGACATAAAAGCTCAGAAAATAATACAAACAAACAGTCACGTATTCAAGAATGTATTTTGAAAAACTTTGTATATTGAAAAACTTTCTTTCACCACAAAATTTTAGCATTTCGACATGTTTTCTTTTCTTTAAGATATTTGACTTTCTTGTTCGCGTGCTTGAACAATATTTAAATTATGGCTATGACAATGACCAATTGTTACGTATTCAGAAAATTGAAATGAAAATTATTTAATGCTAGAATCATAAAGCTTCATCAAATGCGGACTTATTAAGTAAGACTAGAAATACATAACCATTTGCATGCAATATCAAGATGGGAAAGAAAAGTGTGAAAGAACTATTGTTTGAAAGTTATAACATGTTTTGTATTATACTTGTGGCAAGAAAATCGCTAAAGCATAAATTTGGGAAAACAAATAGCATTTTTCAAACAGAAAAACTTTTTTCAAATGGAAATACAGGTTAAATAAATAGTAGTTTTACGCTTTTCCAAAATAAAAATATAATTATATAATTATTATTTTTTGTCGTATTCTTACAAATAAACTAGGACCGGAAAATATGCAGACCGGTTTTACATAACTTATAATATTAAAAATGAAATTTAGTAATTGGTCTACTTTATTTTTATTAGAAAATTTCAGCTTTTTAGGTGAATAATACCAAATGTATTAATTAAATGTTTATTTAGCTTTTATATGATATTGAAAAGGCACTTAGCTGAAAAATCACCAATGAATAAAATGCTAACTAGTAACAATTTATGTTGTATTAAGATGTAACTCACATGGATAGATAGAAGCCAACGACCCGTTTTAATGATTGCCATATTAACGATTTATGGCCTGGAAACCATGCAAGTCATATAATAAAAAATATATATATATATGTATAACATACTCATACAAAATACAACCCTTAAAAGTAATGTATCTTAATTATTTTGCGAGTCGATATTCTTGAGAAAACAGTATTTTCTTAAGATTTTCTTCAAATATTTAAAAATATTTTGAAGATTTCTCTTTTTCTATAAAATATTTTAAGAAATTTTGTAAACATTTTTAAGAATGGGCCAAATAACTTAAGATACTCTGTAGATTTTCTTTAAAAATACCTGCAGAATATCTTGAGATTATTTTTAGTGGGGTTTGTATACAAATTAATTGCGCTACACGTATGACTTTTAATATGAGAGAATCTTATAATATATATATATACATAAAAAAAAAAAAATTGACTAATATGTATAGTTTTACGGAATTCTAAAATTTATTTATGGATATGATAACGCGTACAGACTGACAGACAAACCGATAAGATAATCATTTCTAAAATTTGTTAAAAAGTGTTAAAAAATAACTAAATTATTAAGCTATTTTTAAAGAATGAAAGATAAATTATGCAGACGAATGCAAATATTTTTCTTGGATTAGCGAATGCATAAAAGAATCATAATCATAATGATAATAAAATCTCAATTTTTACATATTTGTATCTATGCACTGGATTCCAAAATTTAAAATACAACTTCCTTTTTCGTTTTCTTCTTTTGCGCATAAATTTGAAACAAATGAATATATGAATATAAAATTTGAAGAGTGTATTCGTTACCAAATCATTAATCGAATTTTATATAAATTTAGCATAAGTAATAAACTTTGAATTGGTGTAGCTTCAATTTTTCTCAAAAGTAATCATTGGAAGAAAGGAAACATTCAAACAATTTCAGCAAAGAAAACTAGAGAAAGGATGCCAAAGGGTCATCGAAGTATTTGATTAAAACCAGATTTTTCTTCCTGTATTCACTTTCCAGGTTTTTCTTTCTTAATTCTTCTTCTTCTTCTTTTTTTTTAATCCGTATACGAATAACTTTTATAAAAATACATATACGAACGTGAAAATTGTATAACATGTTCGTCTTAAAATTACCTATAGACATTTTTGTTATTTTGACGATTCTGAAAGTTTACAAGTTAATAATTATATTTCTCCAAGAAGATCCTTATGGGAAAAAAAAAAAGGTTAATGCAGGAAGAAAAGTACGATTTTAATTTAACATGTGGAGAAATGTGCACCTTCACTTACCACTAATGCACCTTTGGCACCCTTTCTCATTTAGTTTTCTTTGCTAAAATTGTTTCAATTTTTCCGGTCTTTTAATGCTTACTCTTGAGAAAAGTTGAAGTTACATCAGTTTAAAAATTAGCACTTATGTTAAAGTTATATAAAGTTCTATTAATCATTTGATAACGAATATACTATCCAGATTTTATATTCACATATTCATCTGTTTCAAAATCATGAGCAAATGAAGAAAACAGTTTGCACCTTAAGAGGCCAGTGTATATATATGTATATACACACATATATACATAAATGCGTAAATACTTCAGGTTTTTTTTTCCTAATTTCCATAATTATGTTCTTAAAATTTGTAATTATTTTTATTTCCATGTAGAAACTTTAAATTTGATAAAGCTAATTTTTGTAAAGCTTACTTTACTGTTTTGATAGTTTATCAACATTTAAAACACCGAAATCAACACATAATAATATTTTACAATAAATAAATAAATACTTGTCACATTCACATTTACGAATTACTTTCTACTAATATCCACAGCTCAATGAATAATCAATTTATATATCTATTCAACATTTTATTTTTATTTTCTTGTAGATTTTTTAATCTGCTGCTAACTTTTCTGAGGACTTGAAAAAAATTTTCTCGTTATAAATTTCAAAAATGGGAAAATAGAAGGGGCTTTTTATTATCTTAGTAAATGTCCGGGATTTTATGGCCTTGTTAGTAGCCGGCAGATTCTGCTTTAAAAAGTATTGAATAGGAGATGCCAGATTTGAACCCTCTTCTTGCTTATCATTTTAACCATTTGGAGTTCACCGAATATTTCTCCATAACGTGCGTGAACAAGGGCTTGTACCCTTCAGACTCTCCGCAATGAAAGGTATATGCATTTAGACCTAGGTCCTTTGCATTGACAATCAGACTTACCCCCCAGGTAAAAAATCAGCATAAAAGAACTTAAAATTTCTTCAGGAAAACTGCAGGAATACTGAAAGTTTATTCGACTTCCTGAAATACTAGTAAACTTGTATGAATTCTTAAAAAAACTGAATGTTTACCGGTGGAAACCTACTGTTTTTATTTTTCTTTAAAATGTCCATGGAAACTTTTTAAAATGCCTGCAAAATGTTACCTTTTAAAAAGTTTTTGGATTTTATTTATTTATTTATTTATTTTTATTTATTTATTTTTTTTTTCATGCCCGTTGATTTTAAGAAGAAAACTCTTACAAAAAGTTCACAAAGGAAGTGAAAGTACGTCAAAAGTTAAAAATAGCTGCCGGCACTTTAACATGCAGGATTACGACACTAATCCAATATGGCGCGCCATATTGGATTCGCCATCTTGTTTTTGAGTTTGCCTTTGAAGTTTTCAAAAAACCAATGTCAGATTCGGATTCAGCGACCTCGAAAACATATATATACATCACAATTTCACTTGTTTTCTTTAATTTCGACTTTTGGCCAGCTTTTTTGAAATTCCGACCACTGTGTGGCGGATCAAAAATCAAAAAATTGATAGATGAAGGATAATTTTCACATTTAAGGGTTTTTGAGGGCGCTAAATTCAAATTTGATATCAGTTTTTATAAAAAAAGAGATCTTGCACTCAAAAACAAGATGGCGGATCCAATATGGCAGACCAAAGTCCAAAAAATTAAAAAGTTAAATTAAAAAGTAAAAATTAAATTAAAAAGTTAAAACGCTTTTACACATACAGGGGCAGGCGGGGGCACCCAATTCTTTAACGGCTGAATAAAATGGACATCCCTTAACACTCTCCACTTTGAATCAATGCGGGATCTTGCGAGATAAAAAAGTTTCCATACTTTGAAACTTTTGGTTATGTTATAATTGAGGTTAACTTCAAAAAGCCGCTCAGGAGATCACTATCTACTAACCTCCACAATTGTCGGCCATATTTTGTTGAATGTTGTTGTTGCGAAATTTTCCGAGAAACACTATTTGTTTAACTGTTAAAATGCATTAACAATTAAAAAGAAAAAATTGTCACGTTTTCCGCCAGCCTGCACTTAGAAATATGTAGATAGAATAAATTTTCCACCTCACAGTTTCATTCAGTGGCTCCCTCTGAAGGTATTTCCGCGGTACTTACGTCTAAAAACGCGCCTAAATTTTTCGACTTTTGGCCAGCTTTTTTGAAATTCCGAACACTGTGGGCCCGCGAGGAAACTACCGATATTTAAAGCTTGACAACTTTTGTTAAAATTTAATAAATCCGTTCTGACTTTTCGAAGTGGAAATGTATTTCAACAATTATGATAGTTAAAGAATCACATTGTTGTAATGAAATATTAATCATTCTTTTTATTGCAGTTCTTAATATAAACGTAATTTTTTTTATAATACTATTGCTAATTTGAGAATGAAAATAATTTAAATTAATGTATTCTGCTCCGAATCTTCATCTTGCCCTTCCCGAAAAAAGGATATACGCACATGATTCATACACTCACAAACATACACATATACATGTATACACTAAGCGACAAAATAAAAAGCCGCACTGCAGAAAAATTGACTTATACCTTTTTCATTTGTAATAACTTCAAAACTAATTGTTGAAACAAATAAAACTGTCATGTTTGCATAATATCAAAGAGAGGAAATGATACATATGGAAATTTTTGATTTAATAATTCACTTTATTACACTCTACGAAGTAATTATTAAAATCCTACATAAAACATTATTTTTAAGCGTAATATAATAAACGTATGGATTTGTACTGTATTATGATTTATTATATGATATAAACAAGTTATATTTTAATACATGAAATAAAACTATTTGTTTGTTATATCTAAATAATTTTTAATAAAAATATGTATTCTGCATTGAGTTATTCCACCTTTATATGGAATTACTGATTTAATGCGCAATGGCATAGTATTATGCAGTGTTTTAATATAAATATAAAAAATTTCTCTGTGCCAAATATCATAAATAATTTTTTCTAGTCCTTGCAGAGTTGTAGGTTGCAATTTTTTAATCCTCACCCCTTTTCCGCGCTTTTTTATAGACTAAACATTTTCGAGCGGATTGAGATTAAGGATATTTCCAAGTCTGATGAAAAAGAAATTCTGCGATATTTTTGGTGGGATTTAACTTAAAGTTAAAAAAGATATGATTACTTACAAAATTATAGGTGCTCATGGGATAGGATAGGTATTTTTAACATTTTGAATTGAATAAACGCACCACAGACGCTATTTAGTATGGTGCAATATAATCTTGAAATTCTATTTGCAGGAAAGTCTGAGATACCTTCAAAATAGTAGGTTAGTTGCCGATTTTATAATGGCCGCGTTTTATTTCGAGTTAATTGAGCATAAAAATTTGCCGGACTCATTGAAAATTTATGCACCTCCGTACCATAATGTACGGAGAATGTGTCACTGTTTTATGAATGGAATTTTCAATAATTCGGTCACATTTTTATCATCTTACTACTTTTTTTTTTATCAGTCCGAAATTAAATAAACTTGACTTATCAGAGAAAACTAGTTCGGCCTAATAATTAATTGATAATTATTTTAAATTTTTGGTCAACTGAAGTCTTGTTTTTTTTTAAATTATTTTCCTTAGTAATGACTTTTTTTTTTTTTTTTTTTCAGATCTTCTGGTTTTTAACATACTTTGTTTAATTGTTCTTGCACTGTTTTTATAGAAATTACTTTGCTATGCACTTTTTTAAAAATCTTTTCTAAGTTATGAGCATGTACAAATCAATAATTTAAAACTTTTGTTTCTTAACTTGCCATCATCTCACTTGGATGGGCAACATGGCCACCTAAAGACACATTTTCCGTTTAAAGAGCCAAAAAAATTTATATGTTCCTGAAAATCATCTCAGGAATATTTCATCAACATTTAATTAATTTGCCATCTCACGTATTAGAATATTTTTTGACTTTCATTCTAAAATTAATACTTTTTGCGGCATCGTTAAATGCCTTACTTGCCATTTTTGAAATACTGTCTAAAATTATAATTTTCCTGACAATTGCATTTTATTTTTAACACTGGACTCAATCCTAAAGTGTAAGGGGAGGGCGATGTAATAAAATCTGTTCAAAAATTTGCTTTTTAAGTGATAAAATTGGCGTTTGCAAAAAGAGAAAAGGAAAATATCCAAGTTTTTTTTTTTTTTTTTTTTTTTTTTTTTTTTTTTTTTATTGTCGCTTAGTGTACATATGGTGCGGCCCGCCTGAATAAAATAGATTTTCAGTGCGGCCCACCTGAATAAAATAGATTTCCAATGTTGCCCACCAAGTGCTTTGGGTTGGTCAGGCCTGCTTTAGAAAGACTCCACACATAGAGGGCATCACACTCAAGCCTAGGTATCTAGCTTTGACAGTTGTCCCTAATTCCTACACCCATACCTAAGAACAAATTACATTTTTAAACTGTTTTTCATAGGTGAAATGAGTAAATAGATGCTAAGCAAAGAATGGTGCATGTTTAAGACAAAAATACTTCACGGTCTAAGTTATTTGTCTGCAGATGAAAAGTATTCAAAAAGAAATAGTGAAATAATAAACAATGAAATGCAAAAATATCGAAATGTTTACATGAAATTAGATATTTTCGATATGAAAATATAATCTAGTTACTCTTCAGGTATTTGCTATGCAGAGCGCAGATGTCCTAGAATGTGAGTGATAAATAGTATACACAGTATTTTAGGTAATGTAGTTAGACAATGAAAATGCGACTGAAAACGTGCAGCGATATGACCATTAAATTGCGTATATCTGATAAGAAGTTTTTACTGCACTATTATGAGAAAAATTTTTTTTGACTATGGAAAATATCACAACTACGTTTTTAAATAATGTATAGTACTTATAATAGCTTATAATAACTTATAATAGCTTTAAAAATAACCATTTAAATATTCAATTTTTGGCAAAAAAGTTTACGAGTTCTTTTTTTTTTTTTTTTTTTTTTTTCGGCATAAAATGAAGTATACTTTTACGCGATTCATAAAAAAATATCAAAAATTAAATTTGCTTAGGCATATAGCAAAATGACGTCATTATAACTTTAAATAATATAAAAAAAAAAAAAAAATTCAGCCTGTTTCCTTCGAATTTTGTTTCGCAACATTATAATGTACAATTTAAAAAATGTTTTTAAATAGTATGTTTTTGACATGGACAGTGCGCTTAATATGAAAGCTTATTCGGCATTATATTAAAGAGCTTTATTTGGTGATAATCCCGAGCATTTTTTAAAATTTTGATGTGGAAGTAGGTCGGATATTTTTCGCAAAGGACTCTACTTTCGCGACAGCCACTTTAAGCCAAATAGCGCATATAAAAAATATAGGTAAATTATAAAATATTGAAAAGAAAAAAAAAAGAAAGAAAGATACATAATCGCATAAATTATCGATATTTTGTCTAAAATGACGACAAATATTCAAAAGTCGCCTATAATAAGGTTGTACCAAGATCAGGTTTTCATATTTATTTACTTTTCTATATACCAACCACTATTAACTAATCATAAAATATATATAACCACAAAAAATTAGTTGTCTCAAACGATAGACGAAGAGCTCATAGCATATTATAATATCATATTTGGCGCGAAATTCCTTTCACTTTAAGGCCGACCGGATAAATCAAATAAAATAAAGAAAAAAAAAAAACGTGAAATTAAATAGTGTACAGTACGTATAGTGTTGTTCATATGTAATTGGGATTCAAATATAAAAGGGCTACTTCAATTTTTTTGATACTATACGTTTTGAAACTGCCAACCGATAAACACCCAAAAGGAAGCCCTCTGGTTTGGCATTATCGCAGGCAATATGTCCAACCACCCGAGAATTTGCAGGTGAGAAAGACGCTGCCGAAATCGTCTGGATCTAAAACGAGCTTGGGAGCAATTTCAATAGATTTTATTTTTATTTTTTGTTTATAAAGCGATTAAAATATATATATATATATTTACTTTAAATATAGTGACCAGTAAAGCGAGCAAAGCCTGCTAATATTAAATATTAGAACATAAAAGAGAGAGAGAGAGAGTCCTCAAACATCAAAATTTAAAAAACATGACCTTTTTTTTTTTTTTTTTTTTTTAAATTAAATTTTGCTGACAATTTTTCTTAAAAAATAAAGCACTTATTATCTAGTATCTGTTACATTGTTAGGGAAAATTGTTAACATGTCAAATTGGTTATTCATTTATTATAATTCATTTTACGTCAGGTCTAGAATGTTTAGAATTTACTCTCATTATTCCTTATTGAAAATATTATTTCCCAATTTATCAAGATTATAAATTCTATCTATAACTTTCGATTTGTGATACTTTTTAAAACTTATTAATAGTGAAAAAAAAGGAATATTTAATATTCTGATCTAGAAAAAAAGAATCCTCATCGTAACTTTTATGTTCCACTGATCAAGTATTGCCTCTTCAACTCCCTCCCATCCCCCCCCCCCCCCCCCAAAAAAAAAGTCAATATTTGTAACTTTAGTCCAATTAACTAAAATACAAATAATTTTAATATTTCATTTTCAATTAATAAAAAATATCTAAACGTTATACGGATTCTTTTTACAGAAATTCTCAATTTCATTTTTTTTTTTTTTTTTACAAGAAATTTTTATTTTTGTAATATTTACATAAATACGATGCTGTAAATTTTAACACAATCATTATTTATTCCCAAAATGATTTAACTCTGAATGTTTTTTTCTTATTAACTAAATTTAATGAAACTTTTTTTTTTTTTAAGAGGGACATTCTCAATTGACATAAAAGCTCAGAAAATAATACAAACAAACAGTCACGTATTCAAGAATGTATTTTGAAAAACTTTGTATATTGAAAAACTTTCTTTCACCACAAAATTTTAGCATTTCGACATGTTTTCTTTTCTTTAAGATATTTGACTTTCTTGTTCGCGTGCTTGAACAATATTTAAATTATGGCTATGACAATGACCAATTGTTACGTATTCAGAAAATTGAAATGAAAATTATTTAATGCTAGAATCATAACATGTTTTGTATTATACTTGTGGCAAGAAAATCGCTAAAGCATAAATTTGGGAAAACAAATAGCATTTTTCAAACAGAAAAACTTTTTTCAAATGGAAATACAGGTTAAATAAATAGTAGTTTTACGCTTTTCCAAAATAAAAATATAATTATATAATTATTATTTTTTGTCGTATTCTTACAAATAAACTAGGACCGGAAAATATGCAGACCGGTTTTACATAACTTATAATATTAAAAATGAAATTTAGTAATTGGTCTACTTTATTTTTATTAGAAAATTTCAGCTTTTTAGGTGAATAATACCAAATGTATTAATTAAATGTTTATTTAGCTTTTATATGATATTGAAAAGGCACTTAGCTGAAAAATCACCAATGAATAAAATGCTAACTAGTAACAATTTATGTTGTATTAAGATGTAACTCACATGGATAGATAGAAGCCAACGACCCGTTTTAATGATTGCCATATTAACGATTTATGGCCTGGAAACCATGCAAGTCATATAATAAAAAATATATATATATATGTATAACATACTCATACAAAATACAACCCTTAAAAGTAATGTATCTTAATTATTTTGCGAGTCGATATTCTTGAGAAAACAGTATTTTCTTAAGATTTTCTTCAAATATTTAAAAATATTTTGAAGATTTCTCTTTTTCTATAAAATATTTTAAGAAATTTTGTAAACATTTTTAAGAATGGGCCAAATAACTTAAGATACTCTGTAGATTTTCTTTAAAAATACCTGCAGAATATCTTGAGATTATTTTTAGTGGGGTTTGTATACAAATTAATTGCGCTACACGTATGACTTTTAATATGAGAGAATCTTATAATATATATATATACATAAAAAAAAAAAATTGACTAATATGTATAGTTTTACGGAATTCTAAAATTTATTTATGGATATGATAACGCGTACAGACTGACAGACAAACCGATAAGATAATCATTTCTAAAATTTGTTAAAAAGTGTTAAAAAATAACTAAATTATTAAGCTATTTTTAAAGAATGAAAGATAAATTATGCAGACGAATGCAAATATTTTTCTTGGATTAGCGAATGCATAAAAGAATCATAATCATAATGATAATAAAATCTCAATTTTTACATATTTGTATCTATGCACTGGATTCCAAAATTTAAAATACAACTTCCTTTTTCGTTTTCTTCTTTTGCGCATAAATTTGAAACAAATGAATATATGAATATAAAATTTGAAGAGTGTATTCGTTACCAAATCATTAATCGAATTTTATATAAATTTAGCATAAGTAATAAACTTTGAATTGGTGTAGCTTCAATTTTTCTCAAAAGTAATCATTGGAAGAAAGGAAACATTCAAACAATTTCAGCAAAGAAAACTAGAGAAAGGATGCCAAAGGGTCATCGAAGTATTTGATTAAAACCAGATTTTTCTTCCTGTATTCACTTTCCAGGTTTTTCTTTCTTAATTCTTCTTCTTCTTCTTTTTTTTTAATCCGTATACGAATAACTTTTATAAAAATACATATACGAACGTGAAAATTGTATAACATGTTCGTCTTAAAATTACCTATAGACATTTTTGTTATTTTGACGATTCTGAAAGTTTACAAGTTAATAATTATATTTCTCCAAGAAGATCCTTATGGGAAAAAAAAAAGGTTAATGCAGGAAGAAAAGTACGATTTTAATTTAACATGTGGAGAAATGTGCACCTTCACTTACCACTAATGCACCTTTGGCACCCTTTCTCATTTAGTTTTCTTTGCTAAAATTGTTTCAATTTTTCCGGTCTTTTAATGCTTACTCTTGAGAAAAGTTGAAGTTACATCAGTTTAAAAATTAGCACTTATGTTAAAGTTATATAAAGTTCTATTAATCATTTGATAACGAATATACTATCCAGATTTTATATTCACATATTCATCTGTTTCAAAATCATGAGCAAATGAAGAAAACAGTTTGCACCTTAAGAGGCCAGTGTATATATATGTATATACACACATATATACATAAATGCGTAAATACTTCAGGTTTTTTTTTCCTAATTTCCATAATTATGTTCTTAAAATTTGTAATTATTTTTATTTCCATGTAGAAACTTTAAATTTGATAAAGCTAATTTTTGTAAAGCTTACTTTACTGTTTTGATAGTTTATCAACATTTAAAACACCGAAATCAACACATAATAATATTTTACAATAAATAAATAAATACTTGTCACATTCACATTTACGAATTACTTTCTACTAATATCCACAGCTCAATGAATAATCAATTTATATATCTATTCAACATTTTATTTTTATTTTCTTGTAGATTTTTTAATCTGCTGCTAACTTTTCTGAGGACTTGAAAAAAATTTTCTCGTTATAAATTTCAAAAATGGGAAAATAGAAGGGGCTTTTTATTATCTTAGTAAATGTCCGGGATTTTATGGCCTTGTTAGTAGCCGGCAGATTCTGCTTTAAAAAGTATTGAATAGGAGATGCCAGATTTGAACCCTCTTCTTGCTTATCATTTTAACCATTTGGAGTTCACCGAATATTTCTCCATAACGTGCGTGAACAAGGGCTTGTACCCTTCAGACTCTCCGCAATGAAAGGTATATGCATTTAGACCTAGGTCCTTTGCATTGACAATCAGACTTACCCCCCAGGTAAAAAATCAGCATAAAAGAACTTAAAATTTCTTCAGGAAAACTGCAGGAATACTGAAAGTTTATTCGACTTCCTGAAATACTAGTAAACTTGTATGAATTCTTAAAAAAACTGAATGTTTACCGGTGGAAACCTACTGTTTTTATTTTTCTTTAAAATGTCCATGGAAACTTTTTAAAATGCCTGCAAAATGTTACCTTTTAAAAAGTTTTTGGATTTTATTTATTTATTTATTTATTTTTATTTATTTATTTTTTTTTCATGCCCGTTGATTTTAAGAAGAAAACTCTTACAAAAAGTTCACAAAGGAAGTGAAAGTACGTCAAAAGTTAAAAATAGCTGCCGGCACTTTAACATGCAGGATTACGACACTTCTTTTTTTTTTTTTTATCTTTCAATTGGTTATTAATCCTTTAAAAATATCGAGTACTCTGCAAAATATAAATACCAGGATGGACTGTACACCACCGAAAACCATTTTAGAGAGTTCCTCTAATTATTTAAAAAATATATTAATTAAATTAAATATATCCAATAATTTTTAGCTGTGTAATATATAGCATATATATATATATATATATATATATATATATATATATATATAAGTAAAAGTTATCATTTTCTGTGCCAAAATAATTACTTACATGTCTTTGATAACATTTGTTGCTTCTTCAAATTTTTCTGTAGCTCTCTCCATTTTAGATGCTTTGGCATTTGGTGCCAGTAAATGTTGATGACGAGATGACGATGGAAAGGAACCAGGTTTCATCAACCTTCCTCCTGTAAATAAACGAACAAAAAATAAGATAAAGTAAAATAAAATAAAATAAAGAAACTATATTTTCATAGTATTTGCATTTATTTATGAGAATAAAACATTTGATATTTTGTAATTTCCCTCTAGTGCATTGTTTAAACTTTTAAATTCAAAATGTTTCGTATCTTACAAAGATCACAAATGTATTTGCATATTCATACTTATACAGGGTAAGTCAAAATGAATATAGCGATTACAAACGGCTATAACTATTTAATGGAAAGTAATTTATCTATAAGATTATCACAGAATGTGGACGGAACTTCAAAATTTTGTATGCATACGTCATAGATGTTCTATGTGACTTCCCTTGGTCACACGGACAACATCTAAGCGGTAGTCCATTTCATACCATATGTTCTGAAGCATTTGTTTAGTCACCGACGCAAGCGTATTACAAATGCGTACTTTGAGTTCTTCAATTGTTTTGGGCATGGAAAGCACATACACCCTGTCTTTCACATAAACCCATAGATAAATATCGCAGGATATGAAAGTACGCATTTGTAATGCGCTTGTGTCGGTGACTGCAGGCATGCTTCAGAATGTATGATGTGAAATGGACAACCGTCTACATGTTGTTCATGTGACCAAGGGAAGTCACATAAAACGTCTATGACGTATGTATACAAAATTTTGGAGTTCCGTCTACATTCTGCGTTAATCTTATCGATAAATTCTTTTCCATTAAATAGTTATAGCCGTTTGTAATCGCTATATTCATTTTAACTTACCCTGTATTTAGTTTACATTCCATTTTCTGAAACAGATCGTTTCCTTTTTTTTATATATATATTTCAAATGTTCTGAATTTTCTATGAAATTTTTGAAACATGCAGACATACAAATATTTTAATTTATTCAGGAGCACTGTTAGTAACCGCCCTTTTCTTCACACCACTTTTTTTGTATTCTTCAATATGTCATTAAATATTTTTTCTATCCCATATGTAATTAATTCACCATATTCATTCAATATGTAATTAAATATTCTTCGATATGTAATTACGATTAAATAAGAAGAAAAATACTCTTCAAGAAGTGTGTTGTGGAAAAAAGGCGGGTCTACCAGTGCTCCGGTATAAATTAAAATATTAACATACCTGCACAGGTTGTTCTAAACTAATTCTAGTCACAAACTTGCACCGAAAAGAGCCAGTTGGGGTAAAACTTTATTCACATCGGTGAAAATAGAGATTCTACGATATTATATGTATATATATATATATATATATATATATATATATATATACAGATGATTTTCTTTTGAAAGGAATTAGATACATAAAAAATAAAAAATAAATTAAATTTGAAACAGTTTAATCCTTTCCACTACATACTACCACTTTTCCCGATAAATACTATAAATAATAGAAAAAAAAGTTTTTGCAATTTTAATATTTACGCGTGAATTTCTTTTCATTTAAAAAAAAAAACTCAAAATTTTTTTTTTGTCAACAATTAAAAAATTAAAATAAATTATGTATTTTTGTCTAAAAAAGGTCTTCTTCAACTTTTTCTATACTGTCCGTTTCTATTCTAATTATTATTAATTTTCTTTTCTTTTCTTTCAAGGGGAAAAAAAAGAAAGAAACGGTTTTATAAAATTCTGGCAAAATCAGAATTTAGTTTAGTACGGAGGACTATTAGTTTTTTTTTTTTTTTAATTATTCAATTATATTTTCGGTAAATTTTCGATTTCGATAAATTTCCAACCATCGTAAAACTGGCGACAACGTTTTATCCGTGGCTGCCGGGATAGCAGCCAGGGCTACCCTGGAAGCCATATTGAATCCACCGACACATTCCGTCTCAAATGATCCACATTACATAATTTCACAATAACATTGCAGAATTTCAGAAACCTCTCAAAACGTGTAAATCTATCGAAAACCGGAACTTCTTTTTCTTTTTTTTCTTTATATATATATATATATTATTAATGCAGGTATTGAAAACAAGAAGGAAAATCAATTTTTTCTTGAAATCATATAAATATTATATTAATGTGTGATGTAAAATTAAATATTTAACAGAACATATTTTATTTTTCAGGTTTTATTAATTTATTTTAATTATTAAAATCGTCTATTCCTCATGCACCACAAAGCATAACATGAGCATTACAGAAATAATAAACAGACGTACAAATATAGAATGAACCAATAGCCACCACCCCCAACCCACACACACACACACTTTCAAAAATAATAAATAATAAAGATAATAAAAGAAAGAAAGAAAGAAAATAAAAAAATAAAAAGAAAGAAAGAAAGAATTAAAAAAGAAAGCAATAAAAATAAAAATACAACACAAAAATTAAAAAAAAATTACGCACATACAGATATACATGCAAATA